>CM039680.1:125722376-126207074 GCA_022537955.1 Schmidtea mediterranea
TTATAGACAGAAAAACGAAAAATTTAGATTTTACGAGAATTTTGCTGTTAGAGACGAATTGCCAGAATCAAATTCTTTACCTACCGGTATGGATGATTCTTAACGACAAAATGATTACCGCATACTGAGAGAGACGCAAAAATTAGAGATTCAAAACTATTCTGAAGATGGGTGCTGAAAACACATCAACACATGACGAGCAGATTGAAACGTAGCAAAAAGGAATAATAGATTCATGCAAACGAATTGGAGAATCTTTGTAGAAACCCTGGTTAAGAAATCGAGGATACGACGATGTACTCGTTGGTATCAGAACAATTCGATGGATTAATATAGAAATTGAAGCATATGGAGTGGGCAGAGGAAAGAACGAAAAATATCGACTAAGAAATTCAGAATACCCAACATAGAAACCGAGGAGAGAGAGGAGCATGTCAACAACAAATGATCAAAGAGATAAAAGAAAGAGATGCCATAGACGAATTACCTTTTCATATATGCATATGAGGGATCTTAAATGATGATTTGGAAATCGGAGTCAACTCCAACAATGCGAGAATAAGTATATTTTAACTGTTATAATTGGCGCGTCAGAAACTAATCAAAAAAAGCGCGACAAAAACGGAAAATCATCAATATCAATCACAGAAATGAGAATCAGTCTAGAACTCCAGAGGTAGGAAGAGAGCAGTGATAACGGAAATCAGTTGAAGAGATGATGTAAATAAAGCCGATCTAGAAGAATTCAGGAACGCAAGAGCGAAAAACAACAAACAAAAATTCAGGGAGCGATTTATTCGCACCAATACTGAAACTGATATAACAACCGATGAACGAGAAAGGATTTAACTTGGCACAGAGAGAACTACAGTTGAGACTACACGAAGCAGAAACGATATGGAAAATGTCGACAGCGACTTAAGCAAAGGATATGCCCACTACGCGAGAATGGGAAAGTAATTGATAGCTGTGAGGAGGTACGGACATTCGAGAGAACTAGCTAAACAGACAACCAGATCGAAGAAGAGGCCGGAACAACATGGATGTAATATAATCGACGAGGCAGATCCAAAACAATCGAATAGAACCCAAGCCTAAAATCATAAGGAACAGATTACAAAACGAGAGTACACAGAAATTGGAGAAACTCACCAGAAGTGCAAAACACAAGTGGCCAGCGCAGAATGCCAACGAGCGAAGAAGGAGAACGAGGCAGGTGGTTATGAAGTTGGTATCAGAACTGTATAAGCCTTCGGCTACATCCGAAATAAAAAGAGTGTTGGAGCAACAACATCCAGCCAAAGGAAACATTATGGCATGCTTGAGCGCAAATTACAAAAATCATGGATAATATAAAGGTGAGAATGACTTTAAAGTAATGTCGCAAGAAATGATAACAATGTGTGGGAACGAATTAGTAAAACGATCAGACGATCCCTAGTCGATATATGCGTAGGTATAATGGGCTATCTAATTTATACATATGATCGGACTGTCATAAAAAACGAATGCAGAATATACGGCAATGATGACACGCTTTTACGATCAACCGCATATAATTAAGAATTATAGAGGCCGTTCGTATTACACGCAAGGTGGTGGGAATATTTATCATGCAGCCAAGTAAAAGTGATCAGACAGAAACGGACTGCAAGCAACTGACGAGAATTGTTAACAATGAAATTTGGGAAGGACAATCAACTATAAATGATCCGAGACGCAGCAGAGGGAGTAACGCACTCTTGACAACAGTATTAATTTTGCGATGATGTGTAATAGAAGGAGCGAATCATTTTTAGTTAACGATTGTGACCGATATAAAATGGGTCAGAGATATTATTCAAAGACACGGAGAGTGTAGCGGCAAATCCAAGAAAATTGAGGGACAGATTTGCAAAGACTGTATCATATACGGTTTATTCAAGAAGCCGATTTTATCAAGGCAAATATAAAAGGAGTGCACAGTGCCACCAGAAAGATAGTTTCATATTATTGTGGACAGTTTCATATACACAATCATTCGAACCAGGAACCGAAATGTCAGTGGTAACATTACGCGAAGAGAGTGTGAGGATGGATTTAAATGGTAAAGATCGTACTTAATAACAAAATCGAATAGCGCAGAAGCCGGAAGATAAAACTACGAGCAGTATATACAGCTGGCACGGAGATAAAGGATTCAGTGGATTCATGTCAAGGAGAGAATATACGTTACTGGCGAACTGGTTAACAGGAGTGGTTTAGTGATTGGAAAGCTTCAACAAACTGAACAATATCAAACGGATTTTCGATCGTCAGATACTCAAGCCAATGAGAAAATATCCACAAGTTGTCTGATGGACAGATACATGTTATACTGGAATGTCAGACGTTGACATACATAAACCGCAGGCCATTAGGAATGACGACTAACATTATTAAAAACAGCAATTTTCGAGGAATCCAAGGAAAGTGTATCGAGTAACCTGGAAAGAGAGAAGAGGATGAGCTATGAGAGAATCATGATTATAGCGATCGCGAGAACAATTTAAGACGAAATAATAACTTCAATAGCTTGAAATCAGAGGACACCCAGTGGTTGGTGGTATCAACAAAGATAGCGATGTGGGAATGAGAATTCATAAAGAAAACACAGTGCAGTAAATGCGACGAGATGGTAATTAGTACAAATAACAGAACGGCATTTTCTATCGAACAGAAACATACGAACGCAAGAGAGAAGCTAGGAGATACAGAGGATAAAATTTATTTATATGCCAATTAAATGGATTTCTTGTTCATCGTGCGATTTAATCAATAGAAAAAGTTTATCATGATTTATTACGAAGACTGCGCTTTCTCAAACAGAGAAATATTGAGAACAAAATTAGTATGTCAATGTTACAACCAGATTAATGCAATTCCGTTATTACTCTGCAAGAAGGTCCTTTTGAAGAATAGGTGGAGAAGCGATGTATCGTAGATCAATGTGAGACACAACGGCGAGACTACCAGAAAAATCATCGATACCAAGAGATAATGTGCAAAGAATTAGAATAGTGACAAAGGGAGATCTATTAGAATTTGTACAAGCTGTCACCAGAATGCATAGAATCCCAGTAGAATTTATCACGCACAATTTATTCAATTGTAGAATTTATGGAATCCTTATTCGAAGAGGGACGGACGCATGGATAATATTCAGTAGTAAATGCACCGACATTGAGCACCACAAGAAATTTGGTTTAAACAGAATATGAAACATCAGAACTATGAGACTTCAACCTGTCGACGTATCGAGAATGGCAATTGTACAATGTTAAAAAGGATTTACGAATCAGCGAGAGCATATATGCTCTTTCCAGCTATAGACAGGGCAATACTTATCAAAATCTTGTTACAATTGCAGGCTGGAACAAATTACGGTGCGAAAGCCAGATTACGAATTATTGCTATTCTCCACGAATTTTAAACATTGCGACATCAATATGAGAAGGCAATGTGGGGACGGATTTCTAACTTATCTTGGTCAAATGATCTGGCAGGAATATTGGGAGTAATCTCCTAAGTTATAGATAACGGAATAATTTTGACGCGAATGTTGGCTTGCTTTGGATATTTACAAACGTGAGAGAAAGGTTTAAACACTAGGATGCGAATGATTGTTTACCGGTTCTTAGCAAAAATATGGTCATCATGGACATTCAAGAGGACATCCCAGTAATCAAGAATTAATGGATATTCTATCAAAATGAAAGGACCGATGAGGTAAGTCGGACAGAAAATTCAAATTATTGATGTAATATGAACAGAGAAAAATAGCCAAGGAAAAAGAGGTGGAGTGGAAAGTGGATCAAATGACAAACTAAACATGAACGACGAAGACTTGATGACGACGATATCAAGGAGGTAGAGTAACTTACGAATAAAAGTACCGCACGACACTTATAGGGAAATTGGAATCGAGGTCAATCAGGGAAATGATACAAGATATACCATCAGTAACTTTATGAAGAATGCTCACAAACCAGGAACCATAAAAAGACAAGACGCGGATGGGTACAAGAATGATAGCCAGAACGGTATATCCAAGATAGTAATTCGAACCGAATGTGGAGAGACATCGAACAGTATATGAATGAAGTAGCGCAAGATGAAGATAATGAAGTCAGAAACGGAACAATTGTGCCAGTTTAGTAACTCTGCTGGATAACCGTTATACATCATCGATAGAAGATAGAATGGAATCGTAAATGAAAGCGAATGGTGACACAGGCGCAAACATTTCAGCAATCTAATATGAAATATGCATGCCAAAGTCAGATTATGGCCGCTGTATCGAGGAAACACAAGTGTAGATTGTAAGTAACATGTAGCCAAGAGTCAATCGACGTAGTTGGGTAAACGTGTGGTTCACAGATGAATCTACAAGTATTGTGAAATATCACCTAATCTTGGTCGTAATCAGAAACTTAACGCAATCCCATTGATAATTTGGCACGACATACATGCCTGACCTACTAAAGAGATATATCGATTTAGGAACATGAAAGTTAAAAGATCAAACTGGACAAGATACTGTCACCATTGAGATCCGAAGTTAGATTGTCGGAGAAAATAACCTACCTGGGAGAAGCTTCAATGATTTGTTATGTCAAAGTCATGAATGAAGTAAAGGGAGAAATGAATATTCGACCGATCAGAAATTCGAGGAACCGCAAAGAGTTACTCTTTGCAAGAGAAATTGGTAAATATAATAACGACAACGAAATTCCGATTAATGTGACTAATTTTGACGAAGAGGATAAAGTAATCTATGAAAACGAAAGATTAGGAAAACTAACACCAATGATGGAAATTGAATTACCAGAGTTAAAAGGCGATCAGACCGATGAAAAAGAAATGTGGACAATTGATAGTGAGCTGCTAAATGAAAACGAAAAAGAGAAATTAGAAACACTATTAATCGAGTTTAAAGATATTTTTGCAGCATCCGATTTAGATTGGGTACAAGTGATGTAACTCAACACGTTATTCCATTGACAGACGACACACCAATTACACTGAGGCCGTATAGACTGGCAGAAGCTCAAAAATCCGTAGCAGAAAAGGAAGTGCAAAAAATGTTAGATGCTGGAGTAATAGAACCGAGTTGTTCACCCTGGCAATTCCCTGTGGTAATGGTGAAAAAGAAAGACGGTACGCAACGATTTTGTATTGATTATAGACGATTAAACGCAGTAACGAAAAGAGACACTTATCCATTACCAGATATTAATGAAATGTTACAAATGTTGCATGGAGCAGCATACTTTACATCACTGGATTTGAAAAGTGGATACTGGCAAATCAAAGTAAAAGAGGAAGATCGAGAGAAAACAGCGTTTACAATCGGAAAAGACCTATACCAGTTTAAAAAGATGCCATTTGGACTAACAAATGCACCCGCATCATTCCAGAGATGCATGAATTTCGTAACGCATGGAATAAAACAATGTATGGTGTACATTGATGATTTACTAATATATTCAGACACATTCGAACAGCATTTAAAAGATATCAGAAATGTATTTGTCAGATTACGGCAATGGAAGTTAAAACTGAAGCCTTCAAAATGTGATTGGGCCAAAGAGAAAGTTACATTTTTAGGCCATATCGTATCAGCTAAAGGCAAACAACCTGATCCAAGGAATATAGAGAAAATAAAAGATTGTCCAATACCAAAAACAGTAACACAAGTTCAAGAATTTTTAGGCTTATGTGGATATTATCGTAAATTCATTAAAAATTACGCAGGAATTGCAAAACCAATCCAAGAATTAGTAAAAAAGGATACATCTTTTGTATGGGAAAACGAGCAGCAAGTTGCATTCGAAACGCTGAGAGATAAACTAATATCATCTCCAATATTGATTCATCCAAACTTTAATAAACCATTTCTATTAGCAACAGATGCAAGTGGTTATGCAGCCGGAGCAGTATTAGGCCAATGGGACGAGGAAAACCGAGAAAGAGCAATCGGATATTATAGTAGAACGTTCAAAAAGCACGAAAGGAATTATTCAGTTACGGAAAGAGAGGCCTTGGCAATAATTTTAGCGATCAAACATTTTAAATACTTACTATGGGGACACGAAATAATAATCACAACTGATCACCAACCTTTGGTATGGCTAGGCCAGCACAAAGAAGCATCAAGCCGATTAATGAGATGGGCAATGCAACTTCAAGAGTATTCACCATATATAAAATTCAAAGCCGGAAAAGCTAATGCAAATGCAGATTGTATGTCGAGATTTGTGTTCGAGGAATTAATGGACAATGACGTGAGACGTATATGTATGATAATTGCAGAGGACATTGATTTTACTCAACTGAAACAAGAGCAAAGGGAAGATAGTGAGTTAAAGTTAATAATCGAATATTTAGATACAAACGATATGAAAATCTTCGAAAAATCAAATCAATTGAAAGAGCATATGGAGAAAAACCGACATCGATATACGATCGAAAAGGAATGGTTGATGGTAATGGACGGAGACAAAAGATTGATGTGCTTACCAGAAAATAGACGAAAAGAGATTTTGATACAATATCATGATGGAAAATTGGGCGGACATATGTCAGCCAAGAAGACGGAAGCCAGACTGAAACAAAAATACTATTGGCCAAATATGACAGACAACGTGAAAGACTGGATATAAAAATTGTTTAATATGTGCCACTCGAAAGAGCACAGGAATAAGATGAAAGCACCATTAAAACCGATGCCAATACCACCAGAACCAATGACAATGATAGCAATGGACGTAGTAGGTCCATTACCAGAATCGGATAAAGGAAATGTGTATATATTAGTAATAACTGATTACTTAACAAAGTTTCCAGAAGCATTTGCAATGCCGGATCAGAAAGCAAAAACGATTGCCAAAATCTTAGTAGAGGAAATATGTTGTCGATATGGTACACCAAAGCAAATTTTAACCGATCAAGGAACCAATTTTATGAGTGAGATACTAAGCGAAGTGACAAATTACTTCCGAATCGCTAAACTGAGAACCTCACCATATCATCCACAAACAAACGGACAAACCGAAAGATTCAACGGGATATTAATCGAAATGATCTCAAATTATGTGAGCAAGCACCAGAGAGATTGGGATGAATATATAAATTTATGTTTAATGGCCTACCGAATGTCAATTCATTCAGCAACAAAGATGAGCCCGTTCAAACTTATGTATGGAAGAGAGTGCAATATGCCAATGGATCTAGAATACCAACCACCAGTTTCACAATACATGGAAATTGATGATTATGTTACTAAATTTAAAGAAAGAATGCAAGAAATATGGAAAACTGCCGGGATGAATATTCGTTTTAACCAAGAAAGTTATAAAGAGTTACACGACAAACAGAGAAACGTGCAAGAACATCAATTTAAAATCGGAGATTGGGTCATAATCGAAACACCAGAAATCATACCAGGAACAGCAAAAAAGTTGCGCAGAACAGGGAAAGGCCCCTATGAAATCATCTATACTAATGAAAATAATGTAAGAGTGAAATTAGTTAATATCCGCTAGTAAGACCAATCTATGTAAATGTAAATCGATGCAAAGCTGTAGCAAAAACAGCAACAGTTAAACCAGAAACAAGGAAAATTATGACGAGATCGCAAACAAGGCAAATATGTATGCTGAGACAAGTAATAAACGAGGAATGGGATCTTACCCCAAAAACTAAAGCCGACGATGTAAAAATGGAACATGTCGCAAAAATGAATCTAATCGTAGAAATAACCAAAGAAATAATGCCAGAATGGACAAAAGACAGAAGCTTTCTCGAGATATTGGGCGGAATTACATCAATGATGAGAGATTATGCCAAAGAAAAGTTAGATCAAGCAGAAATGACTACAATTATGGAGAGAATGCCGGTATTATCTACTTGCACAGATTCAGATGGCAACGTACCATTACATCACAGTTTATTAGCCGAAAATGAAGTGCGATCACTAGAAATAATTAAATCAATGGAAAAATGCGGACAACACACGAATCTGAAAAATTCAAGAGGTCAAACACCGTTAATGATTGCAGCAGCAGCCGATGCAACTACAGAAGTGCTAAGAGAATTAATGAGAACAGGTTCGGCATTGAACGAAAAAGATAACAAAGGATGGACAGTCCTTACGTATGCCGCGAAGTCAAGGAAAGCTATGGCGATGGAATTTATAATGGTCAATGCAACAAAAGAGGATTTAAATGTATTGTGGCCAAATAGATATGTAATGGAGGATGCAATAATTAGAGGTCATGATCAAGCAGCAGCCTCATTAGTAAAATGGACAACAGGACGTTGTAAAACCAAAATATTAAATGTAAATGAATTCGAGGAGCATGAGAATATATTTTTACAAAAAGCAATCAAAAACTAATCGTAATTTACCAAAAACCATAAAAGCACTTCTAAAAAGAAAAGAGATAAAATTCACCGACAATGAAAACGAATCAAAAAGAATCGGATCAGGAAAAGAAGAATTAGAAACTCAAGTTCGAAATTGGCAAAGAAAACAAGAAAATTCATTCGGATGGAAAGTCGAACTAGAAGAGATCGAGAAAGACAAAAAAGATATTATCGAAAAATATGACGAAATTATCAGATTAATAAATGTCGAGGACGACATTTCCAAGAACACCCCGGATGATGGAAATAACGATGAAAATGATAAAGATGATAAAGATGATCAAGGAGACACCAAAGATAATGAGAAACAAGATCCAGAATTATCCAGCGAGAAAGAACCACAATCAGATTCTAATGAAACTGAGAAGCAGAAACCAACCGAAATTATAAAAGATGAAAAACAGACGGTAAAACTACAAAAGAATCAAAATCGACAGACCCTACTACAAAGATTATTAATATTAATTACGTCAATTAATTTAACGGAAACAAAAGAATTCCCTAATGAGAAATTGGAAATGGCCATTGAAGTTAAAGAAACTCAAATAATAATTACGAATACGGGAAAACGACAAATTAATATGATCTGTATAACCTCAGAACGGATAACCTACCATTGTGAAACATGGAATTTGAAACAGAATCAAACTTACGTATTCGAGGATACAACCAGAAATTCAAAATACAAAAATCTGTATAATGGGCATAAAGAGCTACAAATGTGAAATAAGAAAGAATGGAGAAAACGTGATCAACACAACTCCTGCAACGCAACAGAAACACAAATTAAAAATTCAAGTGGAAACAAGTGTGGATGCAATAAAAATAACGAATATAGGAAACGAGCAAATCCACCAAATTTGTATTGATAATGAAAAGGAATGCAAAAAAGTGAGACTAAACAAAAACCAACAATATCAATGGGATGATTTAGCTGAAAATATGAATTATCTAATTTGTGTAGAAAACGTAAACGGCATGATATGTGAGCCAACCAAAACCTTGAGCAGAGCAAATATACCAAAAATAATCAAAACTGTTGAAAAATCAGACTGGAGTATTAAGGGAAGCGTCAAAAGAGAAATCGAAGCGTTTATTCTGAAAATGATGAACAATAAAGAAGGAATATGTATTCGTCTAACAGAAAATTCGGGAATTAGTTGCAACTTCACTACTATGGACAATGAGGATCAATTTACCATCCAGGAAAGGGAACAAGCATCATGCGAAATAAAAGATAACATTTGTAGAGATATTATGGCAGTAACAAAAGGAGTACGATTTCAAGTTATACCAGGAATCAATCATGTACTTATGAACAGTAACGGTGATAGAGGAGTAGATCAAATATGCATGAGAAATATTGAAACTACATGCGTATCAATGCGATTAAAGAAGAAACAACCATATTTATGGGGTAATCTAGTAGAAAATTCAATGCACGTGATATGTGCAGGGAATAAAGGAAATGTGGTATGTGTAGCAGTGAAAACGCTTAAAGGAAAAGGAAACCCCAGAAATCAAACCAACTCGACCAGAAAATCCAGAGAAACTACTATCAAAGGCTCAGAAAGCTATATCCAGAAAGCAGAAGCACAAACAGGACAAGATCTTAACTTGTCTAGAATAAGGGATTCCAGAAAAGAGGTACTAATAATGGTAGTGCCAGATCAGGAAAAATATGATGTAATTATGATTCGAAGTCTATTTGGAGGACGAATCACTAAAGTATGCATTAGAGATGAAAGAGAAGAGAAGAGTCGAAAAGCTAAAACCGAATGCCGGAAAATACGGGATGAAATGTATCTACAACACCAATTGTTAACAAGAGAGAAAGATGGAATCTATCGAGTATGCGTGTATAAAGAAAAGCGAAACCGACCAATATGTCAAATAGTGACTAGGTATAAACAATCAATAATACTACCGGAACACCTAAACCGAAATAAAACGAGAACAACAACAATTGAAACGGCAACAAATCGAGCAAAGATGAACATTAACGGAAATGACGGACATATTTCAATGGAGGAAGCCCACCAACTCCGCAAAGCATTCAGAAAAGCTCAGATCAGAACTGAAACCACAACTATAACAGAATCAACGAAACCAGCAAAAACAGACGAAGCAAAAATCGCAATAAAAATGATATGGATAACTTTAACGGTAGTAAGCATCATAATGACACTAATATTAATTCAGCAGTGGAAAGTCATTAAAAAATGCAAACCAAAACCAAGAAAACGAAGAAAATGGCCAATGGTAGAAAATTTTGAATATGATATCACGTTAGAACGTTCAGAGACCGGAAGAAAAAATGAATATGACGAAGTAGCCAGTCAAAGCCAATATTCAAGTGGATTGTGGATGAAAGAGTTACCCATAATAGAAGCCTCACAAGGATGGCCTAGTGAAATTGATGTATATAAACTTACTAATGAGAAATATGGGGGCATACGACAATTGCGTATAAGACCCCAAGAAACGTTTGTGTAATGAGAGGATGAGACCGTGTAAATAGTGTATATTATATAAAAGTAGTATTGTACGTAAAATAATGAGATAAAAGTATATATTATATATTGTGAAGACGAAAAAATGAACCTTGATGTATAAAGTCTAAAAAGTTGAAATCAATATTATCTTAATTGAAAATCTTCAGAAATGGATCTATCTAGAGGAAATCACCAACGTCAAGCCGAAGTACGACCATTCGTCGAAACCATTATGAGAACAGCGCAACCGCAACCAGAATTTCCACCCCAATTACAACCAAATTCAATCAGCAGTCCAAATGAAACATCAGCAGAACCCTTATGGAGAGATCAGTGCGATTTTTTAGCGCGTGTAGCAAACCTGTCCAGGGAACAATGGACACAATCCCTAACAATGTTAACCGAGATCACAAATCGAAGCATGATATATGTAACCATAATTGAACAACAGCAACAAAGAATTGCGGAATTAGAGACGCAACGAGATCTAGTCACCAGACAAAGTCAATGGCAAGCGTTAGAAATAAGGAGATTGAGAAGAGAACAAACAAATGAAATTCTAGCGTGGTACGATCGAATGGAAAATCCTCCTGTGCTTGAGGAAGAGTATGAATCTATAGAAAGTAGCCCTTAGAGGACCATAAAAACCTTGTATATAAATTGTAAATTAAATTAAACCCAATAAACAACTATAAACATATCAATGTATAGAAGTAGAATTATTATATCATAGAGTAGAATCGTGTGCAATAATCAATGTTAAATTAACTAATTTAGAAAATGAATAATCGAAATGAAACCAATAACAAAGCCAGCCAAACAAACTCAGATGAACGACAAGCCGAGATTGAAAAGCAATATCGCCAACTAGGAGCAGAAAAGATGGCAATAAAGATCTACGAAATATTGTTCAAAGCCAAGGAAGAGGAGATGAATAGAAAAACTCTAGAAATAGAAATGAAAAGCCTAGGACTAGAAGCCAGAGAAACAGAACTTGAAGTAAAAAGCCTAGAGCTTGAAGTTAAAGAAGCAACTCTAAAAAAGCACAGACAAATAGATCAAGAGACCTTTGAACAAGAAATCGCAGCAGCCAAATCAAGGGAAGAAAAGTTGGAGCAAGAAATTTATGACCTGAAGGATTATATCTGCGGGCTAGAAGCAAGACGTCGCCAGTTAGCCGTATTATTACAAGAGAAGCAGGACCGAGTGGAACAATTAGAAACACAGAACCACTGGATCCGAGAAAATCAACAACAATTGCTCGATGAGTGGAAGCAAGAAAAAGAAATGTTGATAACAAGCTACAATAGAATTCGTGATGTGAGCCTACAAGAACAACGCAGATCAATGCAGCTAGAGAGACAAGCAAGGCAATGGAAAACAAAGCTCAAACAGCAAGAAGCACATGATGAAAAGTTTTACAAGCAGGAATGGGATAGCGAAAGAGATCGCTGTAAAGCCATTACCGAAAAATGGGAAAAATGCAAGTTGGAGCTTAGTAAAGCAAGAGGTCAAAGGCTAAAGACTAAAGTGCCGGAACCCGTGGAAGAACAACAAAAGAAAGTGCTAGAACACATAAAGGCACAGGCGAGAAACTGGAAGCGTAAGTACGAGCAAGAATTCGTCCAAAAGCACAAATTGAGATATCAAGTCGAAAAACAAGAGATAGAAGCCGAAAGATTTTACGCGGAGGAGCATATGGATGTGAGGCGACGTTGGTTAGCAGACAAAGAAATGGCAAAGAGAAACCGGTTAAAATTGGAACATAAGGTTCAATGTATTTGCCAACAAGCCCGTTGCTGGAAAGCCAAATTTCAAAAGGCACATGAAGAGATAGTAGTAAGAAAAGAAATGTTAACAGAATGTGAAAATAAGATAGAAAATCTATTGGAAAATTCAAATTATTTGGCACGTTTGTTGGCTGATGAAGTGGAAATATCGGCAGAGTTATGGACGGAAATAATGCAATTGAGAAATAAACCGCCAATGATACTGCTGCCAGTAATTCCAGTACCGCCAACGGAAAACAGTGGAGGTTTCGCCAGCCAAGACGAAACCTGGGTGTAATTAATTGAGAGTTCAGTGTAAAAAGTGTATAAAACGTATATTTAAAAAAAAAAAAAAAAAAAAAAAAAAAACAAAACAAAAAACAAAGAGAATATGTATAAAGATTTAAAAATTTTTTGATGACCTTTAGAAGTTTTGGAATCCACATATGAATTGCTACTTATTTGGGAAAAGTTACAGAAGATGAATATCGAATACTTTCTTCCTGCAACGAGTACGTCTTATTATCAAACAGTGTGTTACATTGACAGAGTTTTCCACTATGTTATCGTGTTACCGTAATAAATAGAAATTTCGTCATATTCTGGAACTATAAAACCGTTTTGCGAAACTGATAAAACTTTGAATTAAAATAAAAATTTTATGAATACTTATATCGATTGAAACCGAATACTTAACCCAAAAATATTATAGAGATGAATTACTGGAACCCACGAGGAAGATACAACAACAAAACGAAAAGTATAAACCCACCAGCAATCCTATCGAAACCCCAAGGAGATCCTCAACCTCTAAATGAAGACCCTCTAGACTTCTACAGAAGAAAATGGAAGCAAGAGCAAGAAAGATTATGTCACCAACTCAAACAACAAGAGGCGGAAATAAATCGATTGCAATATCAGAATAATAAAAATCAGAAGCAATTGAGAATACTAAGAAAAGAACTCACAGAAACGAAAACGAGCCTCAGAGGTGAGCAATTCAAAAACGATGAAATTAAAAGACAGTCAATCCTACGAACAGTAAATGAAATACTGGAGGATTACTGGAAAAATGAATCCTATCGACTGAAAGAACTGACCCAAGTCAATCAAGAATATCTCACAAAGCTGGAAAATAAAAACGAAAGAAACCACGAGAAAAAACGATCCCTGAGGAGAGAAATCCGAAAGTTAACGAAAATTATCAAACGACAAGACCGAAAACTAACCCAACAAGCCCAATGGAGAATCAACAATCAGAGAAACATCCGGTTGAGGAGAGAAAAAATACTAGAACTCCAAAGAAAGAACAAAATCAAAGAAAACCCCCAACAATCAGCAGAGATCGAAAGCTTACAAACCCTATTGACCGTCACCTATCGAAGAAAAGAAGAGTTAACAAGAATCCTTCGATCAATAATGGGCCATGAGGTAAAAGTTGAACCAGAAGTCGATGCCGAATGGTCCGAAGTGGAGGCAAACCCAAAACTAAATCCTCAACAATAAAACCAGTTGATTGTCCCAATATAATGTCCTAGCTTGACAGTAAAACTCAAAATCATAATACCTACAACCCTACAATCAAATCCAATAATCGAATCTCTTCAATTTTCGTGCTTCAAAAACTCAAATTCAATAATACCTAAAACCCTGCAATCCAACCCAATAATCGAATCTCTCAAATCTCTCGTTCGTCAGAACACAATCCCATAAATCTAAAGCCTAATCTTCCTCGTCAGTACAATTCAATCTGATAAACCGACCTAGATGATTCAACCTCCGAAACCCAACCCAATCCAAATCAATCCCACTACGAGTAGAAAGACGATAATGATCATCAAATTAGACTATTCAATGATATTTGTGATCCTATGATTTTGATTATGAGACTATTCTAATGATACTTTTATGCATGCTATTATGAATCAATTTTATGTATATGTACAAGTCACGACTGTAATCGTGCATAGTGTAAAGTTTTCTTCTTATCCTTCAATATCTTGATTTTGTAATTGCGGGTCGCAATTTTAACTGGCCCCGGAGTGTTTTATGTTGGGCAAAAACTGATAAAAACCCTTTTATTTTACTTTTGTTTAGCCAGCACGATAACGCCGGTGTGGTTTTGAGCAGAAAATTTAAAATTACTTAAAAACGGAAATTTAAGGAAAAATAAAATAAATAAAAATTTAATAAAAATTCTGAGATGTAAAAATGTAAAAATTTAAATTTAAATCAAAAAGAATAAAATTTTTATTAAAATTTGGAATATTCGAGAATTCCTTGTTTTACTGCATCAAAACACACACACCAACAATCACGATATATAAGGCGAAGCTGGCTGAACAAAAAATAATCTCACTAATACCATATTATTCAATTCACTCTCTATCTTACTGATTTTATTGCTTATTATTATTGTCAATTGGAAAAAGTAATTTTAGTTTGTTATATTGAATATGATTTTAGTTATGATAATTTTTGTTATTTTTTATTGATATTTTTTTTTATTCAAAAGCTTTTGCAAGAAACGTCTTTTCATGATCGAGGAATTCGACCGTGTTGTTGAACCTCCATCATCAAAAGATTTGTTCTTGCGATAAAATAATCTAATTTTCGACGACAATAATCGACCTATTACTGACATAATAGATGTACATGCAACAAGATAATAAAATGAAATTATTTTTTTCGATACCCCGGATCGAACCGGTCGTTAGTGGGGGAAGCCGCGGTGCCGGTAGTAACCAGGCCTGCTCAGTATTCTCCCCTTCCTAAATCCTATCGCCCGACCCTCGAAAGAGTTGAGTCGAGGTCCTGGGAAAGGCTAAATATAAAGTGATGACACAAAAAGGAAAGATATACCGACTAGTTTATGGAAGAGTCAGAAAGAATACAATATATATTTTATAAACAACAATGTTAATTTTAGCACAAATGTATGACACAACTCACTAAATTTCGCGACTAACCACATTAGGAAGTCAAATCGACTACAATTCGCATTTTCGTATTCAATCTACATGCCAAATCGACGGTGGAATGTTACCCAAAGACTTTACAGTATCGCAGTACTTAAATCTAAACTCTTCGTTCAGTCGTAGAATTAAATCCACGACTCCATAACCCTAAAACAACTACTGAAGTGACTATTATATTTGTAAATTTATTTATTAATACTAAACAATTCATTATTAATTTTATCATTTTTATTAAATGTCTTTACTGTTAAAATTATTATTTTCTTTCTGATATTATGATTATTATCCATATTCATATTGTGAATTTTTGTTATTTAATTTGATTATTATTTCAAGTTTTTCATTATTTTAACATTTTTAATACTGACCCTAAACGATTATTAATATTGTCAACCTCATTATAAGCAATATGAGCACCATTCTATTATTACCGAAAAATCTATATAGTATCATGAATATTACTTTATTCCTAATCCTGACGTTATTAATATTAATTTTATCACTATTATCCTTAATTTTCACATTAATATTATTGTTAATATCAGTATTGCTATTATTGAAATATTTTTATTATTAATTATTATTAAAATATTATTATTATTATTATTATTATTAAAATATTATTACTATTATTATTAATATTATTAGTATAGTATTGTTATAACTATATAGTATCATTAATATCATTACTTAATATCATTGCGGATAAACCAGTATCCCTAGAGCGAATCGGATATCATTATTATTATTATTATTATTATTATTATTATTATTGTTGTTATTATTAATACCGTTGATATTATTATTTCCACCTTATAGCTATTATTATTATTGTTAAAAATTTATTATTATTATTATTATTATTATTATTAATATTATTAAACTATATAGCCCTATTAATCCCAATACCCCGCCAATACTTCCCCCATGGGTTAATACCACGACCATTGTCCCTAATATGGTATCACAATCATTATTATTATTATTATTATTATTAGCATTATTATTATTAATATTATTATTATTATTACTATTATCACTAATATTCTCTGTACTATTATAACTCTTACTGCGAACTATCATTACTACATTACCAAAAATAACTAGAAAATGGAAGCGAAATAAAGAGTAACTTTTATTCACAAAAAAAAATCAAGCAGAAAATTTACCAAATAAAATAATGGGAAAATTCTTCCGTGGATAAATTCCAATTTTCAGGTTTTCTGTCACGGCTCATTTCTAGACGTTCTACAACCTCAATGATCAATAAAATTAACTTGAAGTGAAGATCATACCTGAGAGAATGTCGGGGAGTTAATTTGGATCACCGCGGAGGTGTGGATCTCGATAGGGAACCTAAAATGAGTTAAAATAAAAATTAAAAATCATGTAAAAATTCTGACCTTGGAAATTTTCCGATTGTTGACTCGTTGCTATGGCAACGGGTGAAAAGCTAACAATAAAATGCTTGAATGCGGAAAAACAAACGGAGATTAAAATAAATTTTTTTTTTATATTATTAGCATTAACTTTAATTATTATTTTACAATAAAATTTTTGTCAATATTTTTAGAGTAATTAAATTTAGAATTTCTAAATTTGAATTCAATAAAACCTTAATTTGGTAAATTAATTTTAAATAGAAAATATAAATTTCATAATATTATTGCAATATAATGAATTACATAACTACCCTTAGTTATCACAGGTATTGTCAACGTTATTGTTGCTAATACCTGTTATAATTAATTGATCCTGAGAAAACAGTAGAATCCGTTGAGACATATAAGTAGAAAAGAACATACCCATCCTTTCCCCATCCAGATGCCAAATTTGGTTCTTTGCATTTATAAATGATCAGAATATATTAATACTTATTGTACATAGAGAATAATAGGCATAAAGTTAAAAATTAATTTTGTTTAGTGGACCCACACAAGAAAACTTTGGAACAATTCAGAAGGGATATAGCCGGTTACCACCAAACCGCAGTGACACAAACGCAGAGGGCAGAGGCCATGGTGAGGAAGTGTCGATATATGGAGCAGACATGGCTCCGCCCAGAGAAGGCAATCAAGCTGAAAGAAGAGATCGACACACTGAGGAATCAGTTAGCTCAGAAGGACGAAGCCCTGCGGTCAGCTGAACAGAAGGCCCTGGAGCTAGGGAAACAGGTGGAAGAGTGGAAGTTGAAAGACAACATCCGAACAGGCCTCCTGCAGAGTGGGGTTCACCTATCCGAAGAACAGCAGGCGATAGTGCTAAGAAATGCCACAGGCAAAGACACTGGCATTAGACAAATGATAACAGGTCCATCACCTACACCGGAAGGGTTGCCGAAGAGGAACCGTAGAAAGAACCGGCCCAACAAAAGGGAAAGGGAACGACAGGCCAGAGTAAATCGTGCACGCCTGTTGGGACACATTTTGGACGCCAATGGGTTTTAATGGCGAAATTTTGTGTTTAACCGAATTGAACTGAATTAAATTTGTAGATGTCAATTATTTATTACCTATGTAATCTATGTATGTTAATTATTTATCGAGTATAATATAAATTGATAACTTGTTATTAAATTTGTTTGTTATTGACAGGTAGATATGACTAGAGTGGTTGAATATGGATAAACAAAGTGATCCAATGGTTAGATAATTTAGTAAATAGGCGGATGAAGGGAGGACCAAATAAGTAAGAGCATGAAGTCTTCTACGACAGCTCATGGACCCGAGGGGGGTTAGGGCATTAGCAGTTCTTGAGAAGGAGCTCACCTTTTGCTAACCTTCCACCCACTAGTTCACAGTACCAACGTCATTTATGACGGGTGACTAGCGGTTCAAATTCTTATGCAGGCGCTAGGTGGGGATGATAACCCTTAGGCAGTTCAAAACTATTTTAAGGACCCATCAGTGCCCAGCAATAGATATAAAATAATTTATGTATATCAATAATATTTATTAATTATAAACAAAAATAACATAATTACCCTTCATAACCATTCCATAAAATTGCATAAAATAGCATAAAATAAAACATAAATACCTCTCTCCCCACGTCGACGCCAAGCAGAGCTCTACCGAGATGCAATGGACGTGACGTGGAAAGAGGGTTCCAACATAAATATTTCTCACCTAAAATCAGTTGAATAGTTTCTAAAGAACGAATTCAAAATTAGTTTCAAAATAGTTTGAAAATAAGGTTTTTAAAACTGGCTAAAAATAGTTAGTTTCGAAAAACGGTTAAGATTTTCAAAAATGGTTTGAAAAATGGTTTTGTTAAATGTGAAAATGGATCAGTATTTATACCTATTTTTCTCGCGTGTGAAATTTGATGCAGTAAAACAAAATTCGACCTTGTTATTTTCTAGTAAATTCTATTCGTTAATTTTATTATTTTTTGATTTATTTTTATAATTTTTTATTTAGAATTTTTATTGAATTATTACTAATTCAAATTTTCCGATTTAACTTTCACTTTAATGAACTTTTATTAATTTTTTCAATTTTGTCGAATTTGTTGTGTTTTCTTGTTATATTTGTGTTGGTATCGTGCGGATCTTGGTGCGTTTTGTTATTATTTTAATTTATTTTTATGTTTATTAATTTATTTTTTTAATTCCCTTTTTTCTCATAATTTATAGGGTTTAATTGGTGTTTAATAGGTTTATTTAAATTTGCATATTATGTTTGCCTGTGTGTTACTGATCCATTAAAACATTCTTCAAGGCCGTTTACGTTCTGGCCCAACACCACCATATTTTTTCCCCGAAAACTTTAACACCGATCCAGTAAGATTGGACCTAAAAATGAATAGACTATAATGATAATCAACACAAACCGGAAACTTCACGAATAATAAACTATAAATTGTTACCTCATTAAACCCACAGAGAAGCACGACCAAATTAAATAAATATTAATCCAAAATCGCCGATCACTCTACAACCCGGATGTGGTAGTACCAATTGGACTTGGACGTTGACACATCCGTTCGGTTCACGAAATCTGAGGCATCACTATTGATTTGTTTACTTGCACGTCCAAATTATGCAAATGAAAAATCGAGAGATTTCGAACCCAATCAAATGATGTTGACATTTCCGCTGAATGGCGAATATCGCATGATTGCTTAAATAAATACAGTTATATTAAAGTACTACACACAGCGCAAACACCCACAATCATTGGAATATAAAGTCTTCCCCAGTATCATTGGATTAATATTACAAAAAAAAATGCATCGACAACGAATTTATCGAAAAAGGAATGCTTCAACCAGCCCACCTGGCGAAAGATCGGTAGCCGATTCTGACCCACAGCTCAGTGGTAACGATTTTTCTTTTCTTTTCATTTTTTATGCATAAGTAACTATGATTTTTTCAATACTAAATGAGGAGTTGGTAAAATTAAATATTTTTATCTTTCTCATAACGATATCGTAGTATTTTATAAACGGTTTGGTGCTAAAACATACCGTCGAATTTTTATTGATTATTAAATTTTATACTTGAATTCTTAGGTAATAATTCTTTATGTTTAGATTATTGGGTTTTACATCCATCATATTGTAATTATGTAGCATAAATTTTAGATTTTAGCTGGTATCATTTATAGATTGGAAATCACCAAATATATGGAATCTTTATTTAGGGTATATTGAAACAATTTTAAATTTTGTTTAGAATAGTATAAATAAATATGTTAGAAACGCACGTTAAATTCCATTATAAGTTGACTTATTTTCTCTAGATCATCAATATAGCGTAGGAATGATGATGTTTCTCTATTGACATTCGTCGGTCAATATAATAACATGAACGGGAATCAGGGATTCGATTTTACCATACCCAGGCGAGTTTGTATTATACATTACAAGAGGGGGGAGTTTGAAAATGAAAACTATTAAGAACGGAAGTTATCGGCTATAAACCTAAAACTGGTAAGTATAAACGAGATCACCATCATGAACAGCACTAAAATGAAGAACATCTTTTTTGTTTCTCTAATAAATATCTAGAGATTCGTATAAACCTGAAAGCCCAAACACCTAAATTCGAAACCCCGCGTCCATTGATCTTGACACTTCCACAACAGGAAAAATCCCGAGAGATCCGCGCGTGTATCGACGCCCTTAGATGTTTTCCTGCTATTAGCATTTAACTGCCGAATTTTTGAAAGGAAGTTGTGTTAATTATGACCTCATTAAGGAAGTTCAGATCCGGATCTTATTCCTATGCAACTTGCCGACCGATGGAGAGAAGCATAGAAGCTATTCCGACAATCTAGACGTCGCGAGTCTTCCCCACTCGAATCCCAACGAATCAATGGCCCATCGGAAGATCCTAACCGAAATTCCGAAGCATCGGAACCGCTCTGGGAGGAGTGGAATCCAGCTGCAGAAATCTATGAACACGCTCGTCGCCTACTCGACGATCTTCTCAACCATCAACGACAGGTGGACCTACAGGTGGTCCGAGCCCGTCAATGTTTGGCGAACATTGAAGATGACATCGAAACCGGCCGGATTGCTACTACCTATCACCACCCACGGTCACGCAGACCCATGCACGGAGGCACCTGTGGAGAGACGGTCGTAAACAGGAAGGACTCTCAGATGGCCGGGTCTAATCGGGTTCGAAATACTAAGCGGCCAGTGATGATTTTCTCGAACTGCTCCCCGGAGGAGTGGGTAGCAAGGGGATTCACTGACACTTGATACTGATATCCTGAATTAACCTTAGTCTATATTTTCTTTGTTATTAAAATAAATAATTAGTTTGGTTAGAAATTAATTTCGTTTTGTTTGATGCTATAACAATTTGTCGAGGAAGTTTTGTTTGATTCCGATATATTTATTAGCTCCATGGTAATAGTTACCTCTTTGATGTTATTAATTCCAGAAATGGATTCTCTACAAATCTTACGAACGGAACTGGCCGTGGCACGACAAAATAACAAGACTCTGTATGATCAGATTATCCAGCTGACTCGAGAAGTACACCAAACCCGAGCCACTTGGATAGATCCAGCAAAAATAAAACCCCCATATCAGAGACTCACAGCTGCTCAAAAGGGATGGGCAGAAGAAAAGCAGATAAATCAAAGTCTGCGAACGCAGATACGAGGACTGGAGGTTGCCCTGTCGGCCAGTCAGGAAGAAGCGGCCGTTACTTACCCGCTCGTGTTCGCACCAGCTCAGTTAGCTTATCGGGAGTCGTCAGCTACTCCAACCTCGGTCTCGAACCCAGCAACAACAGCGAATATCAACTCTCGCCCAGGACGCAAGGAAAGAGCCAGGCGCCGTGCCACTCGATTATTAACTCAACCTAAACAAAATTCAACGGCGTTGTAACTCGCGAATAAAATATGTTTTGTTGTCTGATTGTATTAACTCATGTGTAAGATAGTCCAGAGATCATGATAGAATTCCCGTTATTTATTAAACTCCAATGCTAAATGCACGACATGAAGGCACCAATTACGAAAAAAATCGAGCATGTGTCTTCTAACGACGGCTCGTGGACCCGAGGGTTGTCCGAGCAATTACAGTATTAGCAATAGCACTCACTTTTTGCGGACAATCCACCCGCTCGAGCATACGGGTGTCGAGTGGTAGTCAGAGTAATATTTATATGGCGTTACCGGGGTAATAACAAAGATAAAACAAATGTCAGGCCCAGTAACCCACCAAATAGTTAAAATATTTAGTCGATTATCTAAAACATAGTTGGTTAAAATATTTAAAATAGTTCTCACAATAATTATATATTAACTAACAAAAGGGAAACGCAAAAATTTCGAAGCGATATGAATCAAACTGTCAACTTCAACTATGAATTCAGTCAACTTGCATCGTTTCTACGGAGAACTTACAACTTTCGGGCATCCCACGAATAATCGCTGAAGTGAATGGGTAACGAGACGGGATAGAAACGAGCGTAAGGTACTCCGGAATAACATGCCCCGAACGTCGAGGTTTAAATTTTCGTCAAAAAATATTTAAAAAGAAAAGATCATTTTCACCATTGTAGTCGTACGAAAAAAACAAAATCGAAATGTTTACTACGTTAATGAGGATGGTTAATTGATATTTAATCCCTTAATTTAAAACTTTTTACAAGATCAAATATTAATTACCCCAGTTCAGCGAGCTCGGTTCACGAACTATTTCTTCACCCGTCATCTTAGTAGTATCCTCGTAGTTGAAGGTTCGATGCATAATTCCACAGAATTTAAATTTTACTGACTGATTGGCATCGTCGGATTACTCTTATGGAAATCTGACTGCCCGTGTGTGCCTGTAGGTGTGCGACATACCACGCCTTGTTCGGTATCGAATGTGTCGTGCCAACTTCAGTATTAATCGATTTATTTTGTGTAAATGTCAAACTCGGCGATGTGGCGTTGATGCATGTGATTGTGCCTATCGATTGGTTGGCGATAAAAGTCGGAATGGTTGTTTAGGGTAAGTTTCGATTTTCCTCACGGATTATGATCCAGTTGATTTAGTTTCAGATTTATCTGAATTTCAGTGCTAAACACATAGATTTAACGCGCTACCTAGTAAGTTTTATTCGGTTAGTTTTCACAATAACAAGTTTTGCTTTAGGTGATTTCAGGGTTTTCAGTTTCTAAGGGATGATTAGGGTGAAGGAAGGAATTGCTCTTAGATCCTTCCGGCTTTCGACATTATTTTATTAATACGCATTTTTCAACGGGTATAGATTAGGTAAACTTATATTATGAATTTGAATCTTCATTTAGGTATTGTTTCTCAGCATCCCGCGATAAAGGGGAGATCTCCTTCTCCGATGCTTCTGTTGGAATTATTTTATAGATTCCCTGCCTGTTTCTTATGGATCTATTTGTGATATTGTATTCCAAGTCGGCTGAATTTCGATTGTCTAATTTGAGTTAATAAATTTCTTAGAAGATTGTTATTTATTAAATTTGAAGGGTGGGAGGTGGATGGCGATCATAAACGTGGGTGAGTTTATCTGTTACCTCATATTAGTTTAAGAATATTTTGATCTCTTATATTTTGAAAATGATGGCAAAACTTTACTAATCTTTAGGGAATTGATGATATTTGGGGAGTTGTTGCATTTATCCCGATCAATTTTTCTCGTAGCTGTTTTTGTCGAATTTAAATCGTACCGATCATTATGATGAAATCGTTGGGGATCCGTGGGGATTAGCCCCTCCTATTTTGCGTTAGAATTGAAGCTATTCAAAAATTTTTATCGAAATTCTTAACGTAGATTGGGGTGTTCTTAATTTACCTTTTCCCTTTGCATTAAATTTCTAGGCATGGCGTTTGGGGATTAACAGTAATTATTATATGTGGACTTCGACCTGATTTAATAAAATTACTACATTATCATACTAAATCTTGTAGTAACCGTGATTATTTGGATTAGTCTACATTTACTTGGGTGTCAAGGTTGATTCTTATTGTGGGATTTGTAATATCTAGCTACTCTTATCCATTTATATTTACTTAAATGAGTTTTCAATTATCTAGGCTAACTATAACAATGAACATTTATAATGATTACTCTATCGAGTTTACAAAATAACAATCTTAGTTCAGGATTAATTTAAGTTTACCACGACTATTCGAATCTACGATTTCATTTAAATTTATGACCTTACTTGAAGTTATTATTTATACGTTCATGGTAACCGCTTAATATTTATGATTACTTTAAATTCTTATCCATAGTTTAAAATTTATAGTAACAGTTTGATTTAAATTCATAGCAGTGATTTCATTTCTTATTTTTAGTTCCCCGTCACCTTTCCCCTGGTTGGTCTTAGGCGCGTTGTGTTCATATTATAGTTAATGAGTGCCCACTGGACTACTCGGTGTGGTGATTTTGAGCCGTATGTAGAATAATTTAGGTCGAATTTAAAGAAAACGAGGGACGAGGAAGCAGCCAAAAAACCACTTCCTTATCCCTCCCTTCTTCTATATGGGTTAATATTGACGTTCCAATCCCTGCGTTCCGCACGCCGGGTCTTCACGGGCCCAGATCATCGGCGATATTCCACGCACTTACACGAATCTAAATAATATGTCTGATTTTAATGACTTGTGATGTGTCTTTGGCTGTGGGCCGGAAAAATTTCGACATGAGATAAAACAATTATAGAGAAAATAATTTTAGATATTATAAATAATTTATTAATATTAACAAAACAACATAATAAGTACTTGATCCAACGACAAATCATAAAAATACCACTCTCCCCACGCCGACCTCCAAGCAGAGCTCCATCGAGATTGCGAGGACGCGGCGTGGAGAGAGAGTTCCAAAATAAAACTCACTCTAAAATAGATTTTTAAACAAAACTAGTTCAAGTTTTAAAAACTGATTAAAATTGTGTAAAAATGAATCGGTATATATACCTATTTTTTGTCCTTAGCCTTGCATGTTCTTTTTGATTTAGTAAAACAAAATTCGACCTTGGGATTTTCTAGTGTATTCTAATCTTAATTTTTATTATTTTTTAATTTCATTTGATAATTTTTTATTTGAAATTTTTTATTGAATTATTTCTAATTCAAATTGTTTGATTTTAATTTCATTTTCATGAAATTTTCATTTTTGTTAAATTATCAAATTTTGGTCGAATTTGTTGGGTTTTCGTGTTATGTTTATATTTATATCGTGCGGATCTTGTTGCTTTTTGTTATTATTTTAATTTATTTTTATGTTTATTATTTTATATGTAATTGTCTTTTTTCTCATATTTTGATAGGGTTAATTGGTGTTTTCATAGGTTTTGAATTTAAAGCTGCATGTGTGTTACCGATTCATTTAAACATTCACAAGGCCGTTTGTGTTCTGGCCCAACACGCCATTTTGACCAAATAGTTTTTTTATTATAATTCATTTATTGAATATTAAGAACCAACTGAATTGTTTTTCAATTTTAAATGGAAATAGGTGCATAACTTTTGTTCATTCTATGAATTAAGTGACGCATGGAAGGGTTTCCATGACACTCCACGAAAATTTGTAAAACCCTACGAAAGATCAATTAAGAAATCTTATTAAAAACATTCAAAGGAATTGTCGTCAGATATATTATTTTAAATGACATGAATCCAAAAGTCAACTAAATCTTGTTAACCTCTTAAGTGGCTATGACGGATATATACGTCATGACCTAAAATGACCTAAATTTACAAAATATGTTAAAAATATATCATAAATATTGCTTTTGTTAACATATTATCTTAATAAACATCATACAACAAAATATTATTTTATTTTTGTAACACTATGCGCAAGACGTATTTATACGCTAGCTGATAACAAAACTCGCCGCTGAGGAGCGCATTTCGTTTGACGAAATAAACCACTTAAGAGGTTAACTTCCAAGGTTTACAAGAAAGCAATTTCCGACTTATTATGTACTATCAAAAAATATTTTTATTTTTTGCTTCAGGTCCTAATTTCAAAAATATCAAAGTAACTCAACATTAGATAAATATTTTCCTAGAGTTTAGCGCTTCTTGCGTTTTAGAATTTGATAAGAGTAAATTCTACACATTCCAGGAACTGTTCAAGCGCGTTTCCACAATTCATGTAAATTGTAAAAGCTGTGTATTTCATGAATTGTGCTAGTGAATTATCTGCGAATAACAATAAAGAATAGTAGCAAGTTCTTTAGATATTTACTGAGACTGCAGCCCAAATTAGCAGTAGTCACTGCAACTTGTATGAAAGTTACCTTAATTACTTACAATAGTCTTACCAAATATGTTAAGAGATTAATTTAACTAAAAAAACTGAAAATATTTATTTTTATCAAAGTGATATTATTAAACTTCATTGCGTAAAATATTTTTCTAATCACCAAATTGCGTTAGTTATCTATCATAATTACAACACTAAACTAATTATCTATTTCACTAGGGCGTTTCATCATTATTTAGGCAACTCTAAAAAATTCTATTATAATAAGCGTTTAAATTTAAGTAACATAAAAATATATTCCATTAACTAACATACTCTGATAGTCTACAGTTTCGTGAATCTAAATCATGCTACAAATAAACTTAACTTTGAAGTTTTACCGTTAAAGGCAAAAATTTACAAACTTTTAAATGATAAGTTAATTTATTATTTTTAAAGTACATGTATAATAGTAACAACATTATTCAGATAAATTAAAACTAATTTTCTTTGTTTTTATTATTTGAATATGCAATGTTAAATGAGTAAAATAAAAGCAATTCTTAAAAATTGTTCGAATATTAATAGCTACTTAAAATTAACGCATTAATAAAAATAAGAAGGTTGTTGATATGTATATATATATACGTCAATATTCTAGGCTAGTATAGACAGTTATATCGATTGATTCGTCATCATTAATTGTCTGTTAAATGTGTGTACTTTTATAGCTGTCTGGCTATAATGTTTACTATCGTATGCTTATGACTCATGCGATATTGGCCTGAAAGTCACCTGAGCTGCTGTAGAATAAATCTGATTGGTTTAGAATGTCGAAATCCAAATTAAGCATGTTTATCAAAAATTAGGAATGCATAAAACTTTAAATCATTTTGAGGACATGATTCATTTATCTAGGTTAGTTATTTTGCTAATGTATTTGAAACTTCTAACGTATCGCATAATAATAAGAAATATTTATTCTTCCTATATTCATTTTACTAGAGGTAGTGATTCAAAAAGTTAATTTAACATTTTGACTTTTTGAATTATTATCTTTGATAAATGATTGAAAGACATCATTTTATTGTATGAATTTTTAATTTTATGTTGCGAAATTATGTTTTTAAGTAAGTCTACTTTAGTTTATTTTGTTGAAATTTAAACATGCGATGTATTAATGCTTATATGTTAAATTACAATTTTTAATTAAAATAAAATTGCTAAGTTTACAGAACAATTGTAATGAGGAATTATTTTTGTAAACTGTTGATTGATCTATAGCCATGAATCGTTGTGAGTTGAAGCTAGTTAATATTAAATATTATATGATATAGCTATGTTAAAAGAAGTAAAAATACATTATTTATTATGTGTTCTGATTATTATATTTAAGAGTTATTAGTTTCCTAAATTCATGCATTTCAAGTTCCAAAATTCGATTGTTTCCTGTCAAGTAAATGACTATCTACTAATTAGAATACCCATTAGGACTCTAATAAACATTTGACCAATATGCAATTTATAGACAGAAGCAATGGTCTATGTTCAGTATATTAGTATATGTAGGGCTTTGAAAATCAAGTAACATTAATGAAGGATTTATTAACGTAATAGAAAATGAAAGAATTTATAAATGATAAGGAACTTTCATCATTATCTCGTTACTGCATTATGGCAATAATTTCTATTTTTCTAACAAAATGGAATTTTTATAGACCCAATTTCGTTTAGCTATTATGACTATATAATAATCATGAGAAGAGTGCATCAGGAAATGTATCGATGAGAATTAAATTATAGCTTAGAAAGAGCTTAATTTTCTATGTATTTTTCCATAAAGTAGCTTTAAAAATGTTTATGAAATAATTATTAAAAAATGGTAAATTTTGAATTATAGTTAATGAGTATGCTGTATATTAATTTAGTATAATATTTGTTTAGATTCACATTGCTTATAATTTTTATATAGTTTAACTATTTTTAATGTATGCAGGCTTTTATAAAGTGGATTCTAATCAGTCACTTTGATTATTTATAAAGGCACGTAATATTTTCTTAATCTTTTATTAAAACTAATGACAATGACAACGCTTGATATACATTAAAAAATGATTATAATTATTGTCAATAATAAGGACAACTGTAAGAACTAGATTTCGTAAAGAAAATATACACAGCTTTGGTATTATTACTGTACGAAGCAATAACGGGTTTGACGATAAATATGATAAGTTTCAGCTATTAGTAAACGTAACGAAAATAAATATAAAATTTTAAAACAGATAATATTTAATTTGAGATCTAAAGTGTATTTAATTAAAACAAATTTAAAAAGTAAAATAAATTCGCTTTATATTATATAGTAAAAAACAGAATTTATCTAAGTTTACTGGAAAATTTTGAATTCACACACATGGGGACTGAATGCTGTCTTTCGCAACAAAATAAACACGGTATCACCAAAGTAGCCCTTTTTCAAACTGTCGTTAACTAAAAATTTATTTTCTAATTTAGGTTTAAAATATAGTAATTTCAAAATATCAGACACAGTTCAGAATATGCAGGACTTTTACCTAATTGGTGTTTCAGTTTCTCTTAATTTTGCTTCATTTGTGTTGCTAGGGGTGTACTCTATCGTGAAATCCTACCAAAACGTATTTTCTAAACATAACTAAAATCTACTTTCATTTATCTCTATTGCCATTTGAATCTACAAATATGAAGTACATGTACGCCAAATCCCAGCGAAGGTAAGGTAATAATTCAATGAACTAATCATCACCATTGTATAAATTTTTGGGAAACTTCGGTCTCATGAATGGTAGTATTTTGGGATAATCTAATGATTATTTGTTAGTGTTGACCTTGTAAAGAACAAACCTACAAACACTTTAGAAAAGAACGCCTAACTATGGTTGTCGAGCCATTTTTTATACGTGGCTAAATAACAGTATGCATATTATATCTTGCGCAATGAATACTGTTCTTTATAGTATATGTTTTGCCATTAAAGCATCCTCGTATTACATATGATCAAGGTCAATATTCTTTGTTTGCTTATAGTTCTCATGTTGAAAATGTAAGAACAAACAGTGGACAAACAATTTTAAATATTTCGGAATAACGTTATTATCAGTGAAATAAATAAATACGCTTTTAAATGCACTGGAAATTATGAAATTATTATAAACGCTAAAATACTATTTAATAGTGGTCGTAAACCTGTCCTCAAAAAAATAAAATATACAGTCTACCCTGTCAATAGTGGACATGATCTGTTTAATTTTTAGCTAATAAAATTTAATTATTATCATGTTTATTTGTCCACTATTTTTTCAGTAGTGGACATTATTGACAGTAGACTGTAATTAATTAATTCAAACATAACTAAGTAAATTATTTAATGTATAGTTCTTTGTATTTGTAATGATATCTTTAATATTAGTTTTATAAATAGATTTTAATACGCTTTAGGTTTGTTTTAACTTGGGAAATGTATTCGTTTAAAATATTTTTTTATTAAACAAAACTTACTATTACTAAAATTAGTTCCTAGTGAATAAATTTTGTAAACTAAATGTTGAACCTGGGTTTAAGCGCCCAAGATTAAATTACAATAAAACAATTATTTAAAATTTTAAATTAAATTAACAAAATGTTGCAAAACCCTTAATTTTTCTCATACTTGGTAAACTATTTTGCTTTTGAAAGCTTTTATTTTCATCCTGAAAACCGGAGCAAATAAAGCAGTCTTGGAAAGCTGACGGTAGCTCCCACTTTCTATGTATCTTTTAAAAATAACATGGGTATTGAAGTATTTTTATCTTTTAAAGTAATTACATTAATCTAAAAAACAGGATTTATCCAAAAACTAAATTCTCACATTTTTTATATAAAAGGTAAAAGGGTAAACCTTGGTTAGTTTAATTTAAAATAAATTTTAAATTGTTTTGTCGTAATTTAATTTCGGACTCTAAAAACCCAGTTTTTACCAAATAAATTAAAACTAAATAATTTTGAAAAATAACCGTCCACAATAGTTTAATATTTTTCTTTTACACTATTTCACATGAAAATCATTTAATTAAGTGATTATTTTCTTTATACATTCATGTTAAGAATTTTTAAATGGCTTATATGTTATAAAAACTGTCAATTTTACTTTGTATTCGGAAATTTCTGATATATTATCTTAAATGAATTTTTTTCAATATTCAATGCAGCACATCTATTGCTATTGCTAAATGGTATACCAAATTACTGTATTCGAATTTTGAAACATTTAAATTTCAGGCTGTTTTGATAACTAATTGAATATGAAAACGAAAAATTAATGAATTTATTTTTTAATTTTTATATTGCTTTGCTTTTGCCATACATCTATTTTCCTTAATCTTGTTATTCATTGCTGGAACATATATTTTAGCAATATCCGTAGTAACACAGTAAGCAATGCCAAATTCAATTATAATTTATCCATTGTCTACACTACTTATCAATGATACTTCAAACTATCTTATTGTTTCAAACTCGAAATTTGATGTTTACAGGGTTTCGGATGAATTAATGCGTCGAAAAAATCATGTTTCATTGATAGGAAACATCTTTAACCCTTTCTAAGGCAAAGGAAACTAAGTGATGTAAAACTCAAAGTTTATTGATAACAATTATATAGTTACAAATGATCATAAAAAAATAAAAACATAGAAAAACATTCTCATGTGGCTCAACATATGTCAGTAGTTGTACCAAAGTAAAAATGATTACCGACAGCGTTACACTTAGATATTTTTATTAGTTTAAAATGGTGTACAGTATATTGCCACCACCTTAGAAAGGGTTAAAAATATGAATGTTTTCTTGGAAAATATTTAGCAACAATCTCAAGTGAAAAGAACATCATCTAAACAATCGGTATTGGACAAGCGTACAGCTAACAAAACATTTTGTGGAAATATGGTGTTTTCGATAGGAAACAGGATTCTGCCAGTACAACTAAAAGTACGGGTAATATCTTATTAACACCAAATTATTTGTTTGATTACCAACAAATACAAAAATTTTAGTCTTATGGTTATTAGGGTTATTACGCACGAATTTCTAGGTAATTTGTTAAATGATTTCATCAATGATTATTTAAAATCCAATTTTGAAAATAACACTGATAAAGTTAAAAGAATATATAATGTTGAGTTCCATAATCAAAACAATGTGTGTAATCCAAATGCTTGATAGTTTGCTATTATTTTCCTTACTTACCTCTATTGGATCCTATTGAAGATTCTTTCAATCATTTGAAAACCAAATGTAGCTCGATAAGACCTGTTTCTCAAAATTGAACTTAGGTTTGCGAAAAAATAACGAATATAATAATAATAAACAAGGAGACTTTCATTCAAAGGTTGGTGTATGTACATGCGAGTATGGGTTAAGAATGGAATTGGCCGATATGAGTTTTATTAAATGTGTTTGCTTGTATTTATAATCAAAAAAATAAGCTTAAGTTTTCCTATTTTAATTACGCGGAAATTGTATAATTATACTAGTTAAAATGTTTTTGTTATATTTATTGCAAAAATGTTGTATTTGTTTTTATCAGTCTTTATTTAAATTTAAAATTTTGTCATCGCCATGGTCAATTGTAACATGATTAATCAAAATAACCTAATAATTTAACACTAGATTTACGGAGTCCGTCAATATGTTGGATTTTCGATTTTATGCTTAAAAATTCTAAAAATTCAAATATTATTTCTTTGATTTTTAATTATATGACGCAACGAATATATATTTCTATTCATTTTCTCTGGAACACCTTTATTTTATTAATACTAGATGTTGTATACCTATTTAACGAAAATCCGTCAATTTGACGGGTAAAATTAAATATGTATACAACGTCTAGTAATAACAAAAATGAAAAACCAATAAATAAGAAACATCAAGAAAGAAAGCAACTGTTATCTATTATCACATAAATACATCTTCATAATGTAGTATCCGATTTCATGTTTGCTCAGTATGCGAATCGTTTGCAGCAAATTCCATTTCCATGTTCTTTCTTGTGCGATAATACTGTTGATATCGTATCAAAACTTTGATCAATAACAAGAATGAAACCATCTTGAATATATATATATATATATATATAAGCACATCGGCTTTGCTGATAATACATTTTTAATTATTTTAAGGCTTCGCAATTATCTCTTTGTTTCCAAGTTTTTCCAATTTAGCAAACGTTTCATTATTCACTTCCATTTATATGACACTTTATTGGTATTTCTATTTAAATTATAATATATTTACACATTACATCTTGGTCAATCATATTTACTATTGCTCTTGCATCCAACAAATAATCTTTCCAAAAACCATTATCATGAAGGACGATAATAAAAATATTGTTATCAAATTCTGTCTTTCTCACATTGCATACTTTATCATAATAATAAACAGTTTTAAATTTTTTATTGCTTAAATATTACTATTTTTTAAAATTTTTTATTGCCTAAATATAAATAGTTGTGTACATTAAATCTATTATAATTTTTAACATTCCTATTGCTAAATAAAATATAATTATTGCGAAAACTATGAATATTACTATTAACGATTAATAGATTGTTTCAATCTTTTTGTCTGATGTTTTGCGTTGAGTATTAAGCAATGCAAGTTATGGCATCACAGTAATCATATCCTGCATGACCTCGCCTTGAATTACTCACATAGGTTTCTGATCTAGTCTCTGCACTGGTATTTCAGATATATTCTTTTATTACAATAAGAACACGACATAGTTTGCCTTTATTTCTGGAGTAGTTTACATGCCCTACAAAATTTCTGACGACGATTTCAGTCTTTCATGTTTTCAAGAGTTACAAGTTAGTGGCTTTTTCTTTCTGCATTCCCAATTTCCCTTACAATTCCAACACGTTATCGTTTACTTACAAATCCATTATTCGATTTCTTGGAGTTTGAATGGGGGTGTTCTCTGTTATTTCTGTCTTTCTGCAAGTTTTTATGAATTTTGTCAGTTGAAAGTCCTCTCTGGTTGTAATAAATGTTTTTTTCCGAACATTCTCTCGAGAAAACTATTTTCAGTACGAATACTGACGAGAAACACGATAGACATTAATGAAGTGTTAGCCACAGAACTCCTGGTTTTAATTGAATCCATTTAAGAATCCATATTTCGAAAACAACGCTTATTATTTTACGATACAATAATTTATTTAAACAAATTCATAATAACTTGTTTGAGAAGTTTCTATATAAATAATTAATGCATAAGTAACGATTTCAAAATACAATAATAATTTAAGTTATAATTAAAGATACCTCAGAGGGATTTAATGAATTTTTAATTTCAAACAAATTAAATATTTTATAAACAATGTTTAGAAATTTTAAAAATTCTAATATATATTAATAATAGAACTTATTGCCGAATGTACTGTAAAAGTTTAATTAACCATGAATTCATGCATTTCATTCTGAATAGCTTTATTTATCGGTAGAAACTTTGCAGCCAAACCTTTAATAATACTTAAATATTTCATGTAAATGTTTTACAAATAAAATATATGATAAAAATAATATTACACATTCTAAGTTTTGAACGCAATCAACATAATTTATCACAATTTTACATAATCAGACTATTTAAAACATTCAACACTTTCATACTCATAGCATTTTGCACATTAATCATTGGATCCAACGACCTCATTAACAATGTTTCACATATAACACGTTTCCAATAATTAATAAAACTTGAATAATATTTTAAAATCAGATATACCTATTTTACTCATACTGCCCTTATTGTGTTCACTAATATTGATTGATTCCTTCAATCGGCAATGGTCACGAGTATTGAGTGCTGAGTACTGAGATGACAGTAAGTATCTCCAATGTATGTGAAATTACATACATTACATGTAAATTGATAAACGAGACCCGAACACAATCCAACCTGAGTTTTTGACTTAATGAATATATTGCGTACCTTAAACGAATTAGAAACGATCTTATAATCTAAATTTCCCAATTGTTTACTTAACTTCTTATTTGTAAAACCTTCCGAGTACGGTAATACCAATACTAATCTAGCCTCATCTTCTTACACATAAATTTTTGATATTATTTACATCAGCAATCGATTTACACTCATTAGTCAAATTACACAGATATTCTCAAACATTGATTCTCAGAATTCTTTAACAATCTACAGTCTCTTATTACTATTAATAAAAATTACTTCTCATTCTTTATCAACAACTGACCTTTTGCTGAATTTTCAAAAGTAGAAGATAATGACTATAACGATAAATCAATCCTTTCACCATATTTCTCTTATACTTTGAATAAATGTCGCGTTCTAACATTAGTCTAAATATAACAATAATTATTGTATATGCTATTTTAATTTTAAATATTTTTGTTTGTATTAAGTTTCCAAATAATTGGAAATCAGATAAAAATATATCGTAAATTATATTACATAAATACAGTTATTAATCTTACAAGAAGTTATTTCGATTAGATCAGATAACTTATTCGGACGTTTTATGAATATTCAGTGTGTATATATTAAAATTATTTTAAGAGAATTGTATCATAAAAAATAAATAAAAATTCCCAATAAAATTTCCATCCTATTCATATGCATTTCCACTATTCGAGGCTTATTATTATTATTATTTCGTATCTTTTTTATCATAATTGTGAAAAATTCAGAAAAATATTTAAAAAAATCTTTGAATTTTGATTTCTTTTTTGCAGAATGTTTGTAATGATCATTTATTCACATAATTATTTTAACCCTTTAGAGAAAAATAATATTGATTCTGTGCCTAATGAGTTAAAGTTATCAAAAAATAAAATTGTATTAAAAGAAAAAATTGTAAAATACAAATTTGTTTAAATGAAAATTTCTGATTACTCTTCCACTCTTTTTATTATGCTATTTAACATCCTAAATGATATATTAATTGATTCGATTGTGATATGGCAATGGTTTATACTACGGAAAATCAAATTCAATTCAAATATAGCAAAGAAATTTTGCTATGATAGACAAATGTGCCACGGGAATTAGAAAGATACGAGCTACTTCAGAATGTCCATGAATTGTAAGAAAACATAAATATGCTAAATTGCTCTACAAAGTTTCAACTAAAAATTCGTCATGAATAATCATGCCAGTTTTCTTTTCGTAGCGTTTCTTTTATGGTTATGCCATTCTAATTGTTTTCGCTACTTTTATAGGGGTCTTTTTTCGTCAACCCTTCAGAAATTAAATTATCCGTCCACGAAAAGCTGTAAATAAGAAATTTATTTTAATTTAACAGGTTGCCTTTAACCAAGCGTTTGAAGTCATTATTTATTAATTAATTTTAATTATTACTCTAGGGGACTCCAATCAATTTAAAATTTTTTTTTGTATTGTATTCTTTTTGTTTACTACCTACTCGTATTTTCACCCCTCCTTAAAAAATATAAAATTAATTTTTTTTTATTCAAAATTTTGAATTTTAACACTCAATATTCCAAGGGGTCCAAATTATGATACTCTTATATTATTTTATATGGACTTTTTGATTTTCAACTCTAATTTCTTTTCATTTATAAATGATATTATGTTTCTACAAAATTCTATTATGAATCAGATTTATGGTATTCGTGAATACTATAACGCGTTAAATTTTGTATAAAATAAATATCTATATAATATTATTTGTTAAACGAATTTAAAGGGTTATAAAATTGTCAGTGTTAGGTATTATGCACATGAGAGATTTGAAAAGGATTATATTGAAATGAAAGATTTTTCTCATTCAATACATTTTTTACCGTAAATGCGCTCGTCTTATCATTTATTTGTTTAATAAAAATAATAATATTATAGCACTATTAGTAAATTAAATGTTTTATTTATATTTTGTCTTTTAGACTAATCAATGGACAATTTTTCGCTAACAGAAAGAATTCATTTTCTACTTTAAGATTTTATGAGTTTGCAATATTTTACGAATTGTGAATATATTTTGATTTTGAATATCTAAATAAAATTTTGTATTTTTATTTCCCATAATTTTGATCCTTTAATTTGATTTCTCAATAATGATGACAGTAGGTCTCGAGAATATTCATTGAACTCACTGAAATTGAATTCATATTACAACTTTTTTGTGATAAAATTTGATATACAAGTATATATTGTATTATCTTGTTTAAAATTTTACTTAATTAAAATCAAATATCTTAGCAGAAGTTTTTACTTTTTAATAAGCAATATTTCTGTAAATTCTGCGTTGAATACATTTTCTTAGGATGCAACCGTATATCAATATCATAAAAATAGGATATTGTTAATCGTATTTTAATCAAACTTTGGAATAATTTAAATTTTTTTAAGTTTTTGGATTTGTCAGTTTGTCTCCTGGTTCTCTTAATTTGCAACAAAATTATTAATACACAACAAATTTTTTGAATTCAACGTTTGCCTATATAATTATTGGGCTATAAGCTATCTGACATTGATGTTTTAGCCCTCCTCCGTTCACAGGTATACAAACTTAGTATCTCCCAACTGCCACCCGACATTGGTTATGTAACAGTTGGTTGGACGTTCACCAAAGATAAGGGCCGTTTCGAAAAATGCTTTGATCTGGACGTTCAGTGATGTGCTAGTAAAAGACACGTGCTCGTTTTTTATAAATGGTACATATTTTGGTTTACTGATTTATTCTACTCGTCATTTCCACTCAAATATCATAATTTATTAAACAAATAGCAAATTTACATTTATAGATATAAATAGGTGCACTTTAGATTCTATTGGAAAGGTTTTCATTCCGAGTCGATTTTAGAGATCTTGTTCGATCTCCGCTTTTCCTCTAGCTCGTTCTGTTCGGCTTAAGATTTTGCGATTACCCGATATTGTTGGGCGCGTTATCCTATTTCCTTCCTAGGAATCACGTTAGGCCAATTGGCTGGGTGATGGCTTGTTGATCAGTGGAGGCTTCGTGTTTAGTATGTTCATGATGAAGGCATCTCTGAGAACCTGTTGTAGCTTCTTTAATAGCTTCTTTACTACTTCTGGATGAAACCAAGTACATTTCTCGGGATCACCATCATATTAGGCGATCAACTGGCTTGAAGACTATTGAGTATCTCTCCTGATCAATGCCAGATCTCGGAATTACCATATATCTAATATTGTCGTTAAGCCAGTCAGAGTTTCCTTGGGATTGAGTAGAAGCCATTGATTCTTCACTAAAAGATTCTGACTTCATCTTACCGTCTGCTTCGACACGGTAGCAATAATTTCCTTCTTCTGCTGGTTCTCTCGATCTCGGTTTCGATTCGATTGTCACTGTCCCATAACAGTTGACACAGACACGCATCTTCGGTTCTATGTTCATGAACCGTCGGTCATTGATAGGGACGAGTCTGAAAAATGTGATGTAACAATACAGTAACTTGTTTCGGGTTTTCTTTTCATGTAAGAAACATATAGATTATTACGAAGAAGTTAAATGATAAAACATGAAAAGAAAACCCAAAACAAGTTACAGTATTGTTTAATCACATTTTTCAGACTCGTCCCTATCATCTTTTTCATCTTAGTTACAATATCTTCAAAAGTCATAATTTATATAACAATTTATTTAATTCAACAAGTGTCTAATTAATTCTGAATATTAAAACAAAGTTTTTAATATTCATTATTGGACATCACTCTCCTCCTCTTCATTTTCTTTGTACTTCTTCAGCCATTCGATTCTTCTTGATTTGATTGAGTGTGGAAATTGTAATTCAACTTGTCTTGGCGATAAGAATTTTAAAATTTTGTAAGGTTCTTCATATTGAATCCCCTCCTTCTTTCATCTATGTGGTTCCAAGCGTACTAATACTTTCTTTCCCACCATGAAAACTCGAGTACCTTGGTTGTCTAAATCTCTATTTTTCATAGTTGTAGCTGCCTTTACTAGATTAGTTTTCGTTTCATCCTCAATTTCTTCTCTGAATTTTTGTATATGTCCTACTCCCGAATATAAATTAATTTTCCGCCAATATATAATTTCAAAAGGTGAGAATTTTGTCGAGATTTTTATTGTAGCATTCAAACTAAATTCAATCTTTGGTAACAATATACACCAATTATTCTTTGTTTTAATCTTTGCCAATGATGTTGCCAACATGTCCCGAACTGTTCTTATGATTCGCTCTGCTAAACCATTCGATTGATGTTGGTACGGTGAACTAAATTCTTGTTTTATACCAAATTTCTCCATCCAATCATGAAACATTGATCCTTCAAAAATTCTTCCTCTATCTGTAAGAATGCTTTCAGGTCTACCAAAACGATATATCCAATTATTCAAAATGACATTTAAAATTGTTGCTTCATCCTGTGTACTTGCTGCTGATAAACTGACCAATTTACTAAAACGATTTATTATCACTATCATGCAGTTCTTACTTTCTTTTGTCTCCATATATGCAATATCCACTACTATCTGTTCTAAAAATCGTTTTCTTGTTCTTGGCAATAAGATTTCTTTTGCTCGACCTTGATCAATCTTTCTACTAGCATAAATCTTGCATTTCTTAATACACTGTAATAATCTGATTCATGGATGGCAAAAAGAAAAAGTCCTTTAAATAAAATAAGGTTTTCTTGATACCCAGATGGCATAGTTCAATATGAAAATAATTTACTAAAGATTTTGCGTACGAGTCGGGTACAACCACTGCGAGTTTTCCGTCTGTATTAATCATCAATACGTCATCCTGTATCTGTAATATCTTCGAATACTTGAAAATACTGCTACTAATTGTTTCATAAGATATGTGAGCCTCATTTCCATTTAGATGTAATATGATTACTGAAGTAACTCTGTCTTTATTTTGCTTCTGTTTAATAATTTTTATAATATTTGAACTTCCTTGTAAACTATTTATGTACCGAGTTCTACATTTCGCCCTTTTGGAATCTTTGCGTTCCATCTGACAATGAGAGCATATGGTATTATTTAAACGAGACATACCATCAGCATTTCCATGTTCTTCTGCCTTTCTATATTGTAACGCAAAATCGTATTCGGATAAATTTGCCATCCATGTCTGAAATTGTGGGTTTATTGGTTTTTTTGTTGTGTTCATAAATGTCAATGCCTTGTGATCCGTTTTGGCTACAAATCTTCTCCCATATTTATATTGTCTAAAATGTACAATAAATTCGTGAAGAGCCAACAACTCTTTTTAAGTCACACAATATCCCATTTCATGCTTTATCAAATGTCTTGAGCCATACGCTATTACTTCTTCGGTGCCGTCTTCCTTAATCTGAGATAAAACTGCACCTATGGCTCAAATACTAGCATCCGTATCAAAGATAAATAGTCAATCTGCCATTGGATATTCTAATATTGGTGCTTCACATAAGAGAGCTATCTGGTTTTCCAACTATCACTAATGGTGTGTTCTATGAAGTTCGAAATTTCCTCACAACTCCAGCTTCTAATAAATTCTGTACTAACTCTTCAACTTTGCTTTCTAAATGCATGGGTTATCTTCTGGGATTTTGTAAAATTGGAGGACCTGAAGTCAAATCTGGATGCCATAAAAATGTTTCTAAACTGAGATATTAAAGTACCCAACTTCGAATTCTTGTCCAACTTGAGTGTCAATAACGTAATCTTTAACCGATCTGAATCTGTAAATCTCTTGTTATCTAAGGAGGATTCAATATTAATAACTTCCTTAAGCTCCATGCCAAATATTTTCATGGTGCCTACTACTCCTAAGAAATCTGGATGAATTTTCCTAACAATAATAACATTAAATTCACGAAATTTTATGTACCATTTTGCAACGATTTTAACGCTTCCGAGAGGTTTCTCATCTTCTTTTGAAAATACTCCACTCAACCGTATTCTGCTGTCCATCAATCTTGGACTGCCGATCAATCTCCAACATTTCTCACTCATCACACTGATTGAAGCTCCTGAATCCCATAGCTTCTCTACATGAAATCCATTTATTTCCATAATACTCCACTTTCTGTCATCATCCTTCTTAAACATCACATCCTTCTTTTCAACCTTTCGTTTTTTAAACTTATCTACTGTCTCGACCCTACTGACGAAATGTAAGTGTTGGGCTAAAACTAAGGTTTTAATGTTTTTTGTTTATCTGGCACGACATCCGATAAAATCAGGGCGCGCTAAATGCAAATGGACGGAAAATCATCAAAAATAGCCTACTTAACATTAAATAATACAAAAAGTAGAAAAAAGAGTAGAAAAATACAAAAAATATGTAAAAAATAAATAAAAGCATATAAAAAAGAATCAAAAAACATTAAATTTTAGCAAAATTAACCTATTTCATAAAATTGGCTCCAGATTCATAGAAAACACTTATATTCTAGAAAATAATGATGAGAATTAAGCTTCAAATGTAATTAGAAACTTTATCAAAAAAGAATCACAAAAATCTGACAACTAGGGGAAAAGTGATGAAATATGGATGCAAGCTAGAAAAATGATTGTTTACCAAACTGGTTATCAAACCAGTACTTAGGTTTGGAGGTACCCGTAGTAAATGGCAGTTTGCCGGGTTAATTCTCTACTCCAAGAATTTCAACGCCATACCCGCGGTAGAGAGAGACTGGTCACGAAAAAGGCCTAAGTAATAATCAGGAACAAAAGAAAAATATATGAAAGAAGAGTAACGAACATCATAAAAAAAATATACATAACAATAAAGAGAGAAAGAAAGATTATTGTTGCAAGAGTACTTCAAGAAAGAAAGAATTCAACATCAACTAACGTATTGTCAGCTACCATCATGGAGCTAGTAACCGAATTAGTAATCAGGTATTAATTATCAATTCTGAAAATACTTAAATGTAGAAAATTTTATGGAAAAGAATTTCACTATTTTTCTTATTTCTAAAAGAATACAAATTTTTTTATATATATAAATTTTATCATTAATTTTAAAAGATTCTTTGGAAGCTGGGTCAGGTTCACGATGACCATAATTTGAAAGAATTCAAATTTCTGAAGAAGCCGACTCAAGAAACTGTTATAGTATATGTGCCGAAAGTACTATCCAAAAACTGAAATCTCCAATCAAATAGAAAAATGACGTAAATCGCAAACTATTGATCTGAATTGATTATTATTATTATTACTAAGTATTTCTTTTTAGTTTAAACTAATTATAATTCCAATAATCATTTAATCATAATTGTCTATTGTTGGGCCATAACACAATTTTGTTTGAATGAATCGGTAAAACACAACACGCAGATTTAAAATCAGACCCATAAAACATCAATTAACCACGTTAAAATACGAGAAAAGAATAATTAAAATATAAAATCGAAAACATAAAAATAAATTAAAATAATAACAAGATGCAACAAGATCCGCACGAAAATAACACAGAAATAACATGAAAACACGGAAATGTGGCCGGAAATTGAAAATTTACCTAAAGAAACAAGAGTTCATGAAAGTTAGAACTAAAATTAAATAATTTGAATTGGAAACAACTCAATTAAAAGATAAAAATCAAAATTGTCAAAGAAAACCATGAAAATAATAAAATTAGAGTTATAATATACGAAAATTCTCAAAGCCAAATTTTGTTTTACTACATAAAATTTAACACGCAAGGTCAGGGTCACAGAATAAGTATATATACCGATTTATTTTCACACAAAACACACACCAAAACTTTTATACTTGTTATAACTTGTCTTAACTGGTAAAAGAAATCTACTCTTGAGAAACCAGAATTCATTTTAACGGAACAAAACTTACCTTATAAGTGGATGAATTTGAAGACCTTCTCCACGCGGTGCACATGCAACCTCGAATGAGCTCTGCTTGGGCGTCGGCGTGGGGAAGGGTTCTACTATATGTCAAATGTTACTACGTATGAATGTTAAGATGATGCCAATGGGGTAATGATATTAATTATACCACTGTATTATAAAAATTATAATCGAAATAAACATTTTAAATGAATTCAAATTTATGTCGAAATTTTTCCGGCCCACAGCACCACAAGTTATTAAAATCAACACACCCCAACCGAATTGTGTAAGTGCGGTGTAAGTCCATCAATAGTTCGTGCCCGTGAAGGCTACGTCATGAGAACGCAGGAGCTGAAACGTCAATATTATCCTTTATAGGAGAAGATAGGTTGAGGAGGGAATGGTCTTTTGGGTGTTCCATCGTCATCTATCTCCTGAAAACTCGACATATCGGTTTAAAATCTCAACACCGAGTAGTCCAGTGGGCACTCGTAATATTCTAACATTGACACAGTCAACCCTAAGGCCAAATACAGGGAGGTGACGGGAAAAAACGTCGTAAATCTTTGCTATGCACAAGGTTCAATATTAAAATGTTAACAAATATTTTAGTAATATTGTTGCTATGCAAAAGGTTCAATATTAAAATGTTAACAAATATTTTAGTAATAATGTTGCTATGCAGGAAGTTTAATACTAAAATGTTAACGAATATTATAGAAATAACGTGCATTGACAAAAGTTCGACAATGATAAAAATACTCACCAATAGCATAGAAACAACATGTTATAATAGGAGTTTAATAGTAGTACATTTACTAACCTGTATCAGGGGGATAACTTCTATGATAAATAATAGCGAAATGTCGACAAACCGTAAAGAGAGGGCATGCCCACGGCGGAAACTCGACAGGTTAAATAGTATTAAACTATGAATCCCCAGTGTTAAAATGATTAAGTAACCTTAACAAAAACGTACATCATAGTACCACTGCTGTATAGCCCCAAGATGTCGATAATCATGGCAAAGTTAACACCCATCGAAATAACCATAAAAATGAAAATGCACATAAACAAGTCGAGAAAACAACGCTTCTAAATATTGAATTCGTGACAAATGCCATAGTTGGTAATCACTACTGACGACCCGAACACCAACACTTGAAATGCCAACCCCATAAATGGCATCTCAGCAATCACTATTTCCAGGCACAGAGGATAGCATCGTAGGAAACTTGACATCGTCCAGTTGCAATGGATTGGTACCAAGAATCTAAAACGAATATGAACATAATGAATTACTTCGTAAAGTGAGTAAGCGACTCACTAGAAGACCCATTAGACTGGCTTAAAATGGGAAACTAGTTTCCAATAAATAAACGGAATAACTGATCAAGTTATCCAGAAAAAAGAAAATTGACTGACATTTGCAATAGACTATGGACTTAATGACTAAAATATCCACGATAATTATCAGCAACTCCGGAAATAAAAATCGATGGACGGGAAAATGCATTGACTGATGCAATCAAGGCATGCTTTCCGCGCACTATATCGAGGACGCTAACACACTGCCTTGCAGAGGTTTCGCTCTACTCACCGCCCCCGCATGACGTGGCGTTGTGTAGGTTTTCAGATATAACCAGAATGCTGACTTGTTGTTTTCATTTCATTTTACTGCCTACGTAGAATATGCCTTTCCATCAGGAACATTCGCGAAACGAGGGAGTCGATAACACCCGAGAGGATGTCAGTAGAACAACCAGAGGAGAGTCAGCTGCAGTACGAGAGGGTAAGTCCGTCTTTGATATAATACATTTTTTACTGTTATGAGAGGATCGGCTCCAGATTTGACGCAGTTACCAGTATAAGATTTCCTTCTATCCAGAATATAACTACCCCAGACAAATTATGATGGACCAGCATTGAGGAACATATCTCGTATTGCAATCTTGATCATGAATATAACATATATTTTTCCTTCATTAATTCGTCTAAATTCATACTGCATCACCAACGAATAGAATCGAAATTTGCCACGTCCACGATGTCCATGTCCCGACGCAAAGGGAAAAAATGAACGCCATAGACAAACTCGAATAAGTTAATCACACGCTTCAAGTTAAACGGCGCAAACCAAATCAGGAGATCGACCGAAATAACTACGATGGCAAAAGTGGATAACCATAATCCCATTTAAACAAAAAATTGATTATGTACCATTTCGAAGTTGGATGTCCAGTGCAATTTTAATCGTCATTACAGCTAAAACCAAATCCATCACGAAATTTAATAGTTAATCAGACAAAACTAGATAGCACAAATCTCATGGCGGAATGCGGTAATTATAATAATGTAATGAATAAACTGAATTAGGTTAAAATTTAAGTAATTGCAATGATGAATTGAAGAAAATAAATTAGCTTAAAACAATTAAATAAGTACAACGAGGAAGTAGGAAAAGAGAAAATAAATTAAATAACAAAGTTCACAATTTAAAAGACGAAGCTACATGAAATTCAAACCCACCCTGACAATAGTAGAACTACTCTCTGTACAGAGTTGGATGAGACTAACCCCTTTTGTGAAATTAAATAACCGTTCAAAATGAGTCATCTGTAGAATTCAAACAAAGCCGACGAAAATGGAAAATGGAATGAAATGTAATACAGTAATTCTGTTGCTCTCTTAATGAACTTACTAATAACCTATCACTACTACGACTACACACTCAATAAACGCAGCAACACCACCCTAACGATTTATTGATGAGATCATTAAGATAAAACAATAACGAACTGAATAACTATTTCCGTTTTCTAGACAACTCCTGGATCGACGCATCCCGGATCACAGTGCGATTCCCGGCACATTCGGCCGCCAGGTGTCGCCAAGCATAGTGGGATGCAGGATTCACCGTCTCTTCCGTGAAGGAATCTGAATCAGGCACTCAACGGGATTTCAGGGAGGTCGACCTCCCGCTTATCTCTATAAAACGAGAACCTGTACTTTACCCGGCACGAGAAATCCGGGGACAAGCTGAATTCCTCCTAGCTCACCTCGAGGAACACCAACGTCAAACCAATAGGCAAGTAGAGAAAGCTAGGTGTTGTCTGGATGAAGTCAACGAGGACATAGCCGCAGGGAGAATTCCGAGTACGGATGGGTACGCCCCCCCGTACAATACCTCATTCAACCTCGACGATCGGCGACTAGATGTGAGATCTGCAGCACTCAACGAGGTGGTCCCACGGAAGATCTTCCCACGAGAAATATGGATGGGAGAAAAAGGACCCGATAGCAACCGCGAGAATCCTTATGCTCGATAATATCCAAGGCGTGATGGTAACCGATATCACCCGAGAACCGATCAACAGTAATTGTTATAGAAACTAAAACATTTAGACTTCATCTTTGGTTTCCTTAAGATAAATAATAATATAAGATCATAGTGAACCGTTGCGAAAAGATCTTCTAACTTAGGAATATAAGCGAGACGAACGACATTTGTGAGAGGTCATACGATTTAATGATGATCTTCTTTTGTAGATATGAACCCCTGTCAGATCCTGCAGCGAGAATTGAACAATGCACGGAGAACAAACATGGAGTTACATCAACAGATCCTACAGTTAGCAAGAGAAATCCAACAACTAAAATTGAAATAGACCATTCGAAACGAGATTGGCCACCATCCATCCACCGCTACTACCACTTGCATCGATCGAACATTTATTCCTTCATGCTCAAGTCAATCCATCAATGTAGACCGCAAATTCGGCAAAACCAAATCTAATAAAAATCGTCCCAGCAAAGCCGAGAAAGAGAGAGACGCCGAAGATTAAAGACAGTCAGGCTAATGGGACAAATGAAGAAATTCACGTCACACATCCCAGATCAAAATTGATCCATTAACTCAATTTTATCTATTTAATAAATGATTTGTATCGTTATTTTGGAAATCGTTTTGGAACTAATTCAAATTATTTAATAAACAAAACTCTTAAAATGAGATAAATTCATTAAATAATCGATATTATTTCAATTGAACTAACGATAAAGGGACTCGAAATCATGTAAGCGTGAATACCTTCTATGGTAGCTCGTGAACCCAAAGGTTTTCTAGGGTATTAGCAGTCATGGTAGTATGGCTCACCTTTTACTAGAAACTGCCCATTGGAATACATTTCCAACGACATTTTTGACGGGAATCCAATGATTATATCTCTTGTGCGCGCATCTGGTGGGAATCCCTTGAAAGTTGTTGCGAAAATCTTATATCTTTTACCCATCAAGTGCCCAGCATAATTTTGGGGGCTCAGCCGGTCTTCTTGGTTTTTTCGTCTCAACATTATGAATGAGTGGTTCTATCAATTCATCTGATCTATCATCGTTTTCTTCGTGTATACAATAAACTCTTCGCTCTAGTCTTTGTGTATTACTTCGTGATTTTACCAACAAATTGCAACTTCTAAATGAATGACCTACCTTACCGCATATAAAGCACTTGTTTTTCAATGGGCATTCAAATCGCATATGGTCATTTTGTTCACAACCAAAGCATTGACCAGGTTTTAACCTATCTTCTACTGGTTCTGGTAAGCCACAACATATATTAGAAATCTTCCGCACGATATGTTTCATTGAAACTAAAGGTGGTGGTCTACGCTCCGTAGTTGTTCTCTCATTATATTGTTCTGCCACTGTTTTCACTTTATCAAATTGTCTTTCAATTGGTGGGTTACAGGGTTTCGTTATTTGTTTAAATTGACCTGTGGTTGCCCCAGTAACGCCATACAAAATGCTTCTAGTTACCACTCGGCACCCGTTGCTAGGCAACGTTGGAAATGTGTTCGAGTGGGTGGATTGTCCGCAAAAAGTGAGCATCATTACTAATACTGTAATTGCTCGGACAACCCTCGGGTTCACGAGCTGTCGATAGAAGACCTATGCTCGCTTTGCTCTGTCCCTTGTGTAAAAAGTTCAAGATCAGATTTATGTTGACTGTTGGAGATGGAATGATGGTTTGAAAACATGATATGAGTATTCAGGATGATGATTGTATGCAAAGTGTATCTTGGAGATAAATTAACAATGAATGCGACTTATTTATTTCAAATCAGCAAAAATACATAGCGTTCGTGAGCTAATGTGACGGACTTGGGGGTTGTACTGCTCGGCGTCGGCACGCTCCTTGCGTCCCGGCCGACGATTATTTGATGGTGTGGCGGACTGGTTAGTAGATTGAGGACCTTTATGCGGCATCTGGGACGGGGCGAAGATAAGCGGGTATGTTACCGCCTCCCCCTCTCGACAGACTGTTAGGGCGACCTCCAATCCCCTGATTTGGGTGCGCAAGCTCTGATTAAGCTGTCACTCTTCCGCCCAACCCTTTTGTGCCGCCGTGAGCCTGTGGTAAAGAGTTTTCATTTTTGTCGGATCTGACCAGGTAGCCTTGATTTGTTGCACTTCTCGAGTCATTTGGATTATCTGGGTGAGTAGATTTGCATTCGCATCTCTTGCGCGATCCAATTCGGTTTGCAGAAATTGGATGGTTGCCATTGCTGTAGTAAAAAAATCTTTAAATTTCTTTACGGACTTAATTAAATCGAGATCATGATTATTGCAAACATAGTTATAAAATAAATTCATTCGAGAAAAGGAATTAAGACGGACGACAATTAAAAGAAAATTTCTTGTTAATCACACACTACATGTCCTTTGTCCGAGAAATCAGGACTCTTCGGAGAATTGTCTTTTTAAGTCCTTTCTCTGAGTAGATACCGGATATGGCCGTCGGGTATCGCGGGCCGGTCGAGGAGGATGAGCCTCCGCAATACGACCGACGCGGATGTCCTCTTCGACGTTCGCGAGGTACATCCTCGCCTTGACCACGTTCAGGTCCACTTGCTCCTGCACCCTTTCCCATTGAGTGAGGAGGTTCCGCGCGTGCTCGCGGGTTTCTTCGGTAGGGTATCGCTGTCCGTTGGGCCAACAAGGGTCCTTTGCCAGGCCCAATATCTGCCAAGTGGTGGGATATGGCCACTTTGGTTGAAGCTCCTTGATAATTGCTGTGGCCTGTGGTATCTTCTTCAGATGCTGTTCATCGGCTCCTTGGGTGGGGGTCCGATCGAGCGGCATGACTTCTTCTGAAATGACATTGTGGATAAACAGTTGAGTATAAAGGAATATAAGTTAATCTATCCAAATCGTCTGCATGATTTAATGTTCGGTTACTTCGGAAAAATAAAGGGTTGATTATTATTTCGTTATACGCGCAACGTTGGTCGCTTTTAGAGACGTTATAGTAAAATAATTCTCAATGTAAAGACTGCTAAGGGGAGATACTTACATTCGTGGAGTGGGAATAGTTATTGCTAGTTATTCAAGAAGAAAAGAAATCATTACAATTGGTGGGTTACAGGGTTTCGAAACTTACCTATCTTTATGGTTGTCCCAGTAACGCCATACAAAATGATTCTAGCTGCCACTCGGCACCCGTTGCTAGGCAACGTTGGAAATGTGTTCGAGTGGGTGGATTGTCCGCAAAAATTGAGCACTATTACTAATACTGTAATTGCCCGGACAACCCGCGGGTCCAACGAGCTGTCGTTAGAAGACCTATGCTCGCTTTATTCCGTCCCTTGTGTGGAGATTCGAAATTCATGCTTACTAGTGGGAGAGGAACACTATTTTTCCGACGACATAAGGAGAGTATTCACGACCTTCTGATGATCATTCCATTTTTAATTATATTGGAAATATACTAATTTCGATTTAATCACAATTATAATTTTAAAGAAAAATGTAGTTCATCTGTCAAGTCAATTATTCAAGATTGTTTTTGTCCAATAGCTGTTCGGCTTTGCGGCGTGCACGTTCTTTGCGTCCCGGTCGACGACTGCTGGATGGGACGGTTGGAGAATCTTTGGCAGGTGTAGGGTCGTGGGTCTGCGTCTGGTAGGATAACTGGGATGGGGCGAAGATGAGCGGGTAAGTTACCGCTTTCCCCTCCCGACTTGCTGCCAGGGCGACTTCCAGCCCTCGGATTTGAGTCCGGAGACTTAGGTTTAACTGACGCTCTTCTGCCCAGCCCCTTTGAGCCGCTGTTAGGCGTTGGTAGATGAATTTTAGCCTGGTCGGGTCCACCCAGTTAGATTTCACTTGCTGGACCTCCTTGGTAAGCTGTATGATTTGTCCATAGAGTGATCGATTGTTCTGCTGTGCTCGGGATAGTTCCTGTTGTAATAACTGAGTCGGATCCATAGCTATTATAAACAAAATTAAGTCTAGAGATTCATATTACGGGTATAAGCACACCGTATTAATATTAATTTAAACAAAATTCATGTATAAAGAAGAAGAATTATTTCTGGCAGAAACAACTAACGACAAGTTTACGAATTTTATTTTTAAGGTGAATATAGCAAGGAATCACAAGTTACTAATATTGATTTAAAACACATAGGATCGTCACCAATGTTAGGGGAATTGGCTCGCCACCCACTCTTCAGGTGTGAAGCCGGAAATGGCCATCATCGGCCTTTTAGTACTGCGTGTGTTGCTTGGTGAGGTCTGCTGGGGGTGCCAGTACGAGTTGGCAATCCGACCCGCCAGCAAATCTTCTTCTACATTTGCTAAATGCTGGCGAGCTCGGGCCACCTGCGAATCTAAGTCTCGTTGTTGTGACATCAGGTCTTCCAATTGCCGTCGGGCCTGCTGATGTATTTCTTCCGACGGGCTCCATTGCGTGGACGTAACCGCTCCAAGGTTTTCCCGGTCGAGGAATTTCGACGGCGGAAATTCCGGACATCCCTCTTGGCGGTGTTGGGCCCAAGCCCATCTCCAGCGATCTGCGAGGGAGAGTGTGGAGTTGAGAGCTGAAATTAAATATTGTCAACAGATATTCACTTACGGGAAAGCCTCAGTAATGCGGTTATCGAGGTTATTTTACTTGGGATTTCGGCTAATAGTATTTGACATTGGTTGTGATTTCAGATTGCTGCTGGAAATACTTCCCTTGAAATATATTTCTGGTATTTAACGTCATAGGGTTTTATCATTAGGGTCTTGGAAAAAGTATTTCATGATTTATTATGTCATGGGTCAGGAAGAGGTCATATTATATTGTCTCGTCGTAGACACCCTTATGACTCCTATTAATTAGATCTTTTCCTCAAATGTCAATAATCTCCTTGTTTAATTGAATATGTTTATTAGTGAGCATTAAATATATAAACTAGGAGTAATATTCTAGAGACCTAATTCTATCGCTGATTCACTATAGGCACCTGATATTCATTTGAGTGTTAGTTGCTGAAATAAATAATCTAATCTGAAAGTCATGAACCAGGATTGTAAACATTAGGAAATAAATATTAACTATCGCTTTCCTCAATGAGGCTCGGAGCCCTCAACTGCAGGAACTATTCTTTCTAATCATAACTCGACGCCATATTGTTAACCTCGCTTCGGAACCGTCCAGGTTGATAATATTGTGCGCTAGGCTCAGCCGTCTTATGAGTGGTTCATTGTGGTGTAAACAGTTTTTTTTAAATAAAATTAACACTGGTTGTAAAATGAAAATCATTTAATAATATTACCAAGAGATATTACAATTAAAATCGTTTAATTATCATTAAAGACGGTGAGTATAAAATTCCAAAATGAATTACCACTATGCATGGCGACCAATTCCTTCCGTCCTCCTCCTTCCAAGAATGTTCCTGGCTCTTTAATTACCTCCTCCGAATGTGATTTAATTTCCATCGTTGCAGTCAATTCTCCGGATGCTGAAAATATTGATTATTAGAGATAAACTGATTTTGATTATTTATAACATTGACATTGTTCACACTTGGAATACATATCCTGTGGAATTTGTCTGTTTCCGTTCATGGTAGATTGAATAGTTAATGATTAATTATTAATTTTCGGCGATTGTCGAAAATTCGACATTCCGCGATCTGGTAAGTTTCATGCCTTATATCTCAGTTTCTAATGTTATTAATTCTCTTTAGGATTTCGTTAAGTATTTCCATTTGGTTTGCCAAGGGTGATTGTTAAGTACGGCAGCACAACGGGTCCTGTAAATGGCTGGTATTTTAATTTATAATTTAGTTTCGCCCGAATTTAACGTTGTCATAGGGATTTCGGAATTTACTCTCTATCGACTATTGGAATGATCGTTTATTACTTCTCGATGATGTTATTTGCTATTTAGCAGATGATGGAGCATTCATTGTTTGAAGGGGAATAAAATTTATGATTTTTCGAAGATGTCCAGTGGTTTCATTCCATCCTCACGATATTTACGAAATGGTTCAGGAAGATGTATTTTCTCATACTTTGGTTTTGATTTTAGATTATGGTGCTGGAATTATGGGGTGCAATCATCAATTTCTTAAGTAAATTTTGGTTTCGTCTTGCTTTGAATTCGTATTTAATTAATTAAAATTTAATTCCATCGATTTAATTTATTTACAAATTTAATTTATTAACAATGCGAGCTTTACTTTATAACAACGATTTTGGATTAATTTTAATCGATGACTTGGTGTTAATTTAATTTTTTAAGTAACTAATTTATTTTATTTTATCGTTAAACAACGAATTAATTTATCTTTAATCAACGAGTTTACCTTATTACTTTATTTTTAATCTATTATTTTATCCTTTAGTCAAAGAATTACCTTAGTTTTAATCAAAGAGTTACCTGATTTTTAATCAATAAGTTATTTTCCTTTTAATCAATGAATTATTTAAATCAATGAATTAAAATTAATTTAAGTACTTGCTTTTACTCAATCATTACTTCCATTTTATTAAAATGAATTATATTAATTAGATCAATGAATTACTTGTCGTTACTTAAATTTTATTCAATAATTATAATAGTTTAATTAATGAACTACTTTTACTCAAGAATTACTTTACTTTTAATCAATAAATTATTTTCGTTTATTTAATGAGCTATTTTATCTTAGTCAACAAACTACTTTAGATTCATTAATGAATTAATTTATTTCCCGTACCATTACCCTTTAATAAACCTTAGGCGCACGTTGTGTTTATATTATATTTAATGAGTGCCCACTGGACTACTCGGTGTGATGATTTTGAGCAGTGTGTAAAATAATTTAAGTCGATTTTACAGAAAGGAGAAACGAGGAAGTAGCCACAAGACTTCTTCCTTATTTCTCGTTTCATCTATATGGAGAATAATGACGTTACGACCCCTGCGTTCCGCACGCTAGGTCTTCACGGGTACATATCATTGGCGATTTTCCACGCACTTACACAAATCTGTACTATGTGTATTTTACTATCTTGCAGTATGTGTTGGCTGTGGGCCGGGAAAATTTCGACAGATTAATTAATTTCATTAAATGCATGAAAAACAATTTTTAATATTATAAATATTTATTAACATATTAAATAACTAACATACAAAATTACTTGTTCAACCAATAAACCATAAAGCATAAAATTGCATCTCCCCCACGCCGACATCCAAGCAGAGCTCTACCGAGGTTGCGAGGATGTGACGTGGAGAGAGAGTTCCAAATAAACTAATTCTCACCTAAAAGTAAGTTCTAAATATAGATTTTCAAACAAAATTCTAGCTCAAAAATGGCTTTGAAAATAGTTTTAAAAATGGTTAGTTTTAATGTGAAAATGAATCGGTATTTATACCTATTTTCTGTCCCTAACCTCGCATGTTAATTTTGATGTAGTAAAACAAAATTCGACCTTGTTATTTTCTAGTGAATTCTATTCTTTAATTTTATTATTTTTTGATTTATTTTAATAATTTTTCATTTAGAATTTTTATTGAATTATTACTAATTCAAATTTTTTGATTTAAGTTTCACTTTCATGAACTTTTATTAATTTATCAAATTTTGTCGAATTTGTTGTGTTTTCTTGTTATGTTTGTGTCTGTATCGTGCGGATCTTGGTGCGTTTTGTTATTATTTTAATTTATTTTTATGTTTATTATTTTATATTTAATTCTCTTTTTTCTCATATTTGATAGGGTTTAATTGATGTTTCAATAGGTTTATTTAAATTTGCATGTTATATTTGCATGTGTGTTACCGATCCATTTAAACATTTCTCAAGGCCATATGTGTTCTGGCCCAACACAATCGTGAATCAAGCATCTTTATCCAACCACAGTAAATTCCCTTATGCTAATTTGCACCCTGAAATTTTCTTCGGTGTTAATATTTGGGTTAATAAATGTAATATTACGATTAGGACTACACAACTCTGAATTTTATTAAATTCCGTTAAATCTTTAATGGTTAACGCGTTTTTCAAATGACGTAAATACGACTGTTCGTCTGTGCAATTTATGTTGCAAATGTATTCCATTAGTTATCCCAGTTCATGATCCTCCTATCGTTTGTAATGGCTATTATAATTTTAAATCAACGGTACATCATTGCTACAACTAACTGATTTATGGTCATTTAAAGTTTAATATCAGTCTATTTACCATCTAAAGGTTTTATATTTAGTCGGGTACAATTACTAAATTTTGATTTATAGATTAATCATTAATTAAAAGGTTTATAACATTGCGAAAATTAAATTAATGAAGGGGATTTATGTAATATTACCTTGTAAGCTCGAATCCTTTGATAAATTCTTTATAGTCGTAAATTCCACGTGATGCGAATAAATTTTCAGTTAATCAAAAATGACTTAATTGGATATTTGAGGTGGGTATTTGGTTGTTAGATAATGTCGAGTAAATTTGTTTACTTCAAATCCAATTTATGTGATCCGAATGGTTTCCGGTTAGATGGTTCGATCGATGTTTGTCAATGACTGATTTTCTAATTTTAGTGTTGGTCAATTATGCGAGATTTCAACTGTTAACAATGAGCGGACAGTATTGGATTCGGGTAAGATCAGATGTTTATATTATTTATAGTTTATATTAAAAATTTTCAAGATCTGACGTAGGTAAATTCGACGAGAAATTGATTTCACTACTATGTTGAATCGATATTAGTTTGTCAGGTTAATGTGTTAATTATTTTATATGATTTTTTATCAACTTTTTAGGGAAATACCTGGAAAGTTTACTGGGAATTTTTGAAGATGGGATCTTTCTAAAACACTTTCATGATGGAATATATTAGGATCTTATAATGTTCGAAATAGTGGGTTTTTCAATTAATCACTATTCCTCATCCATCACAAGGATATTTGCAATGCGCTTTGGTTTGTTGTTGGAGGTAAGTTTGATCTTGCTGTTTCTAAATTTTGTAATATTAATGTAAAGTCATGACTCTTTTCTTATTATGTTAATTTGTGTGATATCAATATATATTTATAATCACCTGTTTTGATTTTCTTATTGATCTTATAGGCAACAGTCGCATTACATCTCGGTTTTTGGGTCATCTTTGGGGTTTTTTATCAATAATTTATGTTATAACGATTTTTAATTAAACATTATAGTCAAGTTAAATTTATTAAATGCACGTATGCCACAACTTTTAATTTTATTTCATGATAATAAATCAATTTATTTATATCAACGATTTCAAGTTAATTTACCCCCGTACCTTTTCCCTTTAATAAGCCTTAGACGCATTTTATGTTTATATTATAGTTAATGAGTGCCCACTGGACTACTCGGTGTGATGATTTTGAGCCGTGTGTAAAATAATTTAGGTCGATTTTACAGAAATGAGAAACGAGGAAGCAGCCAAAAGACTTCTTCCTTATTTCTCGTTTCTTCTATATGGGATAATATTGACGTTACGACCCCTGCGTTCCGCACGCTGGGTCTTCACGGGTACATATCATTGGCGATTTTCCACGCGCTTACACGAATCTGCACTCTATATATTTTACTAACTTGCGATATGTGTTGGCTGTGGGCCGGAAAAATTTCGACAAAATAATTTTATTTATTTTTATAAAAACAATTTATGAATATTATAAATATTTATTAATGCATATAACAAGTAAAACATAAAGTTACCATACAGTCCATTCCATAAATAAAAATTTCCATAATAAAATAAAATACCTCTCTCCCCACGTCGACGTCCAAGCAGAGCTCTACCGAGGTTGCGAGGAGGTGACGTGGAGAGAGAGTTCCAAATAGAACTACTTCTAACCTAAAAAATAGTCTTCAAAAATCGAAAATTTTCAAACAAAAATAGTTTAAAATAACTAAGATTTCGTTCCCAAAATAGCTTAAAAATGGTTAAATTTAATGTGAAAATGAATCGGTATTTATACCTATTTTCTGTCCCTAACCTCGCGTGTTAAATTTGATGTAGTAAAACAAAATTTGACCTTGTTATTTTCTAGTGTATTCTAATCTTTAATTTTATTATTTTTCAATTTATTTTAATAATTTTTTATTTAGAATTTTTATTGAATTATTTCTAATTCAAATTTTTTGATTTAAGTTTCATTTTCATGAACTTTTATTGATTTATTAATTCTCGGTCGAATTTGTTGGGTTTTCATGTTATATTTGTATTTGTATCGTGCGGATCTTGTTGCATTTTGTTATTATTTTAATTTATTTTTATGTTTATCATTTTATATTTAATTCTCTTTTTTCTCATATTTGGTAGGGTTTAATTGGTGTTTTAATAGGTTTATTTTAAATTTGCTTGTTATGTTTGCATGTATGTTACCGATTCATTTAAACATTTTCCAAGGCCGTTTGTGTTCTGGCCCAACACAATTCTATTTTGGTAAGTTATTTCTGTTTGACAATTTGGGTATATTCTGTTATTAAAAGATTTTTGAATCCATTGCTTCTGTTTATCTTGAGTAACGTTTGCATAAGTCGATTTAACTACTGCTTGGACTTCTTCAGATCGTTCTTTCGTATCGTAACCTTCTCATGCTTCATATACCTTTGATAAATTTCTAATTTCTTCTCTTGAAATATTGGCCATCGTCGATATATTTTCTTTCAAACGGTCGTTCCGAACTCTGTGGCATAAAATCAGTTTGACAATGTTTTCTTTTGAAATTCCACAGGCATAAACTTTGTTAGCGAGTTCTTTTACTCAAATTTTGATGATAATTCACAAATTTTATTCATAATATACTTCTTTTTGTAAATGTGTCGTTAAACCATTCATGAGCATTTTCACTAGTTGTGTAGATGTCTTTAAATTCTTTTCAAAGGATTGACGCCTCTTCAGATAAAAGTAAGTCAAAAATACTTACTAAATTCAAATCATTAAGTAGCATCCAATCTTCAATGTCCTTGAGCCATTGTTCTGCTTCCGTCATACTTCGGCCGTCAAATCTTCTGACTGTTGGGCAAAAACTGATTAAGCCAATATGTTGTTTGATCAGCACGATAATGCCTGTGTGTTTTTGAGCAGGAAACCTAAATTTTAAAAAAAGAAAAATGGAAAATGTAAAGAAAAATAAAATAAATAAAAATTAAATAAAATTTTTATACAAAAAATGTAAAAATTTAATTTAAAATCAAAAGAAATTAAAAAATTATAATTTTGGAATATTCTGGAAAATTCCTTGTTTTACCGTATCAAAACACACACACGGGAAATCGTGATATATAAGGCAATGCTGGTCGAGCAAAAATGACTCTCTTTACTTCTCTATTTACTTGAATTTTAAAACTATTTTACATTTTTGCATTTTTGGAACAAAAGAAAACAAAGTACATTTTTTTTTATTATTATAATGTTATTATTTTATTGTTATTATTGAGAATCTTATTTGATTTTATATAATAGGGTTTTATTATTATGAGAACATTTTTTTTAAAATAAAGTTTAGCCCAAAATATGTTTTTATTCTGTTTCATGTTCGCAGTAATTTTCTTTATGATTTTTTTTGTTATTTTTTGAACCTCCATCATGAGGATTAAGCTTAAAAAATTATACTTAAATTTTTACTTCACATACCATAAACTACAAGCACACAAGCCAGTAAAATGAAATTTTGTTACCCCGGATCGAACCGGTGGTTAACAGGAGCCCGTGGTGAAGGCAGTAGCTGGAACCGCTCAGTATTCTCCATTCCTAAATCCTATCGCCCAACCCTAAAAAGAGTAGCGTCGAGGTCCTGGGAAAGGTTTAAATATAAAGGCTAACAATACGACAATGAAAGACATATAAAGAAGTTCATGTAGACGAAATAAACCAATAACCGACTGTAGGATGAACGACAAACCAAAACAATTTACTAGTTTACATAAATTTTAGTCAAAGGAATAATCGAATAATCGTGATTTTTAGCAGACATTTTGAACTACTACCTCACGACTGACCACAAACAGCCATATTTGATAAAATCATCTCAAAGTAAGACCTCGAATACACATTCGTTCAGACACATTCAGATTTTTATATTATTATTATTATTGTTATCATTTTAATCCGTCATCATAATTTGGTCGAACCTAATTCTAAAGCTGAATTTTATATTTATTTTTAAAACGGGGGTTGCCATACGAGCTGTATAAATTATACCCACTTTACCCAAATTTCATACCAATCTTTGTTAGTTATCTTAAGTTAGATAAAAATTAGTTAGATAAAAAGTATCTAAAAATCGATACTTAGTTTTATTATTGGAATTGAAAATCCTATAATAAGTTGCCATGGCAATAAATGACAAGCAAAATAAATTTAGGTAATATAGTATATATTAAAATACCTTCTAAATTCTTAACTTTTAAGGGTTATGGTGAGAACTAGTAATGTAAAATAAGAAGTTCTTATATACACTAATGTTAATTATATTATATGAATTAAAATTTTATAATTTACTATATAGTTAATTAAATTAATTAATCATATTTTTTTTAACGCCAATAAATTAAAATTTTAAGGATCCTAGTGTTTTGTTTTTAGGAAGATTAAAGACAAATTTTTAACATTTTAAAATCAGGATTATTAATATTATTATTGTACTTATAATTATTATAAGTGTTGGGCCAGAACGTAAACGGCCTTGAAAAATGTTTAAATGGATCAGAAACACACACGCAGATACAACACGCAATTTAAAATAAACCTGAAAAGCACCAATTAAACCATATAAAATTTGAGAAATAAAAGAATTAAATATAAATTAAGAAACATAAAAATAAATTAAAATAATAACAAAATGCACCAAGATCCGCACGATACCTACACAAATACAACAAGAAAACACGACAAATTCGACGAAATTGGAAAAATCAATTAAAGTTCATTAAAGCAAGATTTAAATCGAAAAATTTGAATTAGTAATAATTCAATAAAAATTCTAAATAAAAAATTATAAAAATAAATCGAAAAATAATAAAAATAAATAATAGAATTTGCTAGAAAAGAACAAGGTCGAATTTTGTTTTACTGCATCAAATTTCACACGTCATAAAATTAGGTATATATACTGATCCATTTTCACATTTAACTAAACCATTTTTGAAATTGTTAGAACCGTTTTAAAAACCATAAAACCATTTGTAAACCATTTTGAGAGTTTAAACCATTTTTGAAAACGAACCATTTTCAAACTGTTTTAAACTATATTTTGAAAATTGTTAGAACCATTTTGAATCAAAACTTGATTTTAAATCTATTGTCGGATTCAATTTTTAGGTGAGAATTATTTATGGTGGAACCCTCTTTCCACGTCACGTCCTTGCATCTCAATGGAGCTCTGCTCGGCGTGGGCGTGGGAAGAGAGGTATTTATGTCATTTTGTATTATGATTTGATGTTTTTATGGAATGGTTAAAATGGGTAAATTTATTTGTTTTATAATTAATAAATATTATGAATATACATAATTTATTTGATATGCTTTTTTATAAATTTTTAATGTCGAAATTTTTCCGGCCCACAGCCGACACATCACGCAAGATAGAAAAATCAACATAGTGCAAATGCATGTAAGTGCGTGGAAGATCGCCAGTGATATGCACCCGTGAAGACTCAGCGTGCGCAACGCAGCGGTCGTAACGTCAATATTTAGTCCTATAGCTGAAGCGAGAAATAAGGAAGAAGTCTCCGGCTGCTTCCTCGTTTCTCAATTCTGTAAAATCGACCTAAATATATACTACACACGGCTTAAAATCACCACACCGAGTAGTCCAGTGGGCACTCAGTAAATATAACATGAACATAAAATGCGCCTAAGGCTTATTAAAGGGAAAGGGTACGGGGATAAAACAAATTAAATCGTTGATATAGCTAAAACTATTAATAGTCGAAATAAAATGGATTAAATACGTATTAATTTAGAAACAAAGAAATCAATTGATCAAAGTAGAAAAAAATCATTGATTAATAATCCAAATTTTCATTGATTAAATAAAAAGAAAAACTTATGAATTAAAAACAAAGTAATCATTTGAGTAAAGGCTGAAAACTATTGATCAGAATAGAATAACCTGTTGATTAATAATCCAAAATTTCATCGATTAAATAAAGGAAAAATTAGGGATCAAAGATTTATTATGAAGTAATCATTTAGTTAAATGCTGGAAACTGTTTCATTGATTAAATAAAGAAAAAAATTATGTCATAAAAATAATGTAATCATTTAATTAACTGCTAAAAATTATTCCTTGATTATGAATTAAAAATAAAGTACTCATTTGGTTAAATGTCGAAAACGATCGATAAAAATAAAATAATTCGTTGATCAATAGTTCAAACTCATTGCTTAATAAACGGAACTTTTACTTTGATTTAATTTGTTAATATTAGATGGATTAATTCCTTACTTAAAAATTTAGTAATTCAGGATAAAATTGGGTATAAAATATTGACCAAAATAAAAATAAAGCCTGACAAAAATGAAGAAGTCGTGATTAAAAGAACTGAAATAAATAAACCAATAAATAAATACTAATCCGTTACTGAATAAAATTTGACAGTTTATTATCGTTACAAAAATCCAAATTAATATCATTGTCGAAATACAGGGATAAAATCGAAACTGAACCGAATTAGAAACGTGAACAGATTAATTTATTATGAAACGAAATAGCATTAGGTTTAACTCGATGATAACATTTAGCTTAGAAAAGTTTTCTTGATATCTGACGAATATCCTGACACCGTTTTAGACCCGAGAATAATCCAATAATTTTCCCGTAGAAACCAAACGAACGACTATAAATTTAATAAATAAACCAACAAAATCATGAGAAATTAACTTACGACGCGCTTAAAATCCGATATAGTCCAACATAGACGAATAAATATATCAAATGATAAATATCGAAGTGATGTTTGATAAGGAGTTCCATTATTAGAAAGTCTACGCGCACTTCACAACCGAAAATTGCACTAAGTGATAATAGAAGTAGTCGATCGATAACTAAATTAATCTGAGAGAATCAACCGGAAGCCGGAAACCTACATTGAATAAATTTAACATCCGCTTGATCGAAGAGATTGACGTTTCCGCTAACATCGTCCTGACAGGATGTACCTAAATTAAATATCATCAAATTAAATACAACCTGTAAATTTTAACTCTGTTTCGAATAAATATCAGCATCATAGAATAGCGAATTTTAGAATTAGTTTAATCAATATCTATATTACATATTAGTAAATTGTAACTTTATGTTAATTAATATAACTTTTAGATATTTAACAAATTTCGGAATTAATCTTAAACAGCAGTAGGTACTTGATAAACCTTAAATCAACCTCAATATCTGATAACATCGCGGATCCTTTGAGTTTTGAAATCGATTTTTAACAGATAGTATCACTAAGTACTTAGTAAATTTTATATGAATCTTAATTAGTAGTAATTCCATCCACTAGACAAATCCTAACTTAACAAACGTTAATGCCTGATAGATCGTGGATTTTCGACTTACCCATTTGCATAACACTAGAATATTACCTAACATGTTCTAATTATTACCGTCATTAACAAGAGTTATATGGGAGTGCCGTGAGAAGCTAGCCAACAGAATACATCACACCAGGAACGCACAGATAAATAACCCTAGTCGTTTCGCGAAAAGTTGTAATAATAACCAACTAGTAGAGTTTAATCAGTCTAAGAGCAATAATATAATCATCGTTTAGTCGAGTATTATTATAAGCAGACGACTTAATAACGATAATAATTTAGATATGCCCATCGACCGAATTACTGTTCAAACAACAGGTGAACCACACCCAAGAGAGGTACCGAAAAAGTTGCCGCAGTTATCGACCAACTTCGACCCCGGTGGTCGTACCCGCCCACTTGGCGATTGTTGGGTCTCGAATCCGATCCCTGTGGACTCGCCGGACAACAATACCCGGCCAAAGAAATATATGAGCACGCCAGAAACCTCCTCACCCTCTGGGAAAAGGTACAAGAGCAAGTGGACATCAAGGTGGTCAAAGCCCGGATGTACCTCACGAACGTAGAGGAGGACATCCGCGTTGGGCGTATCGCGGAGGCATACCCACCTCGACCGGCCCGCGATACCCGACGGCCCTATACGGTGGCGGCTCTGAAGAGGAGTTTAAAGAGAGAATTTCCTGAAGAAGAACTACAGTAACGATGAAGTTTTGTAGAAACTGATTTAAGCATTAAATGTCTTGGTGTTGTTATTTAATCTCATAAAAAACTTGCTCCATACAGTTGTTTAACTAAATAAAAATTTGACTTAACGGAGGCAATAAAGAATTTAAATGCTCTCTTCTATTATAGCAATGTCATCCCTACGACTTCTACAAGCGGAATTGGATCACGCAAGACAATCGAACGCAGAGCTACTCGCCCAAATCATTCAAATAACTCGAGAGACTCAACAGTTAAAGGCAACATGGGTTGATCCAACAAAAATGAGAGCCGTATACCACCGACTCACCGCGGCACAGAAAGGCTGGACAGAGGAGCGGCAGCTAAATCAGAGCCTGCGCACTCAAATTCGGGGACTCGAAGTCGCCCTAGCAGTATGCCGGGAGGGTGAAGCGGTCACTTATCCGCTCATCTTCGCCCCATCCCAGATGCCGCAGAAGAGCACCCAAGTAACGGAACAATCCATCACTCCAGCAAACAATCGTCGACCGGGACGCAAGGAGCGTGCCCGACGTCGAGCAACCCAACTCCAAAACGTCAAACAGTAGATATTCCACATGTGATTGATTCAAATAGAGTAGTTTTAGCCTTAGTTGAGTCGTTTCTTTTGAAATTGCATGTCAGTATTGTCACAAGTAACCTTATTACGTCTCAGTTTTCCACAGTCAATTAAGAACTAATCCTGAATAGTTATGAGGGACCGAGCAAAGCGAGCATAGGTCTTCTATCGACAGCTCGTGAACCCGAGGATTGTCCGAGCAACTATAGTACTAGCACATGGTACTCAATTTTTGCGGGCAGTCCACCACTTGAACACATTACCAACGTTGCCTAGCAACGGGTGCCAAGTGGCGGTCAGTATCATTTTGTATGGCGTTACTAGGGTAACTAGAGCGATAAGCAAGGTGCGAAACCCTGTAACCCACCATAAGTGCTGGGCACTGATGGGTCTTTAAAATAGTTTAAACTGCTTAAGGGTTACTATTCCCCACACAGCACCTACATAAGAATTTGATCCGCTAGTCACCCGTCAAAATTTGGCGTTGGTACTGTGAACTAGTGGGTGGAAGGTTAGCAAAAGGTGAGCTCCTTTTCAAGAACTACTAATGCCCTAACCCCCCTCGGGTTCATGAGCTGTCATAGAAGACTTCATGCTCTACTTGATCGGTCCACCTCTCATCTATCTATCTAATTGCTAATTTAACTAATCATTTGCTCCTTTAGTATCCCCATATCCAACGACTTCAATTCATATCCAAACATCGATAGCAAATTCAACATTAACAAATTATAATTAAATTTAGGTCCTGTAATATAATAATATTAAAATTTTTATTTTTTCAGATTAAGAATTTATTTCTAATTTTCTATTTATGAAAGCTAATTTGAATTACCAAAAAGAAATCCTAATTTACTAAAATTTAGAAATAAAAATTTTAATTTAAATTACTATAATATAATTTATAAATATTATGATATAATTTATAAAAGTTTTCTGTAAAAATAAGATTAACTTTACTATAACATAAAATATATTATTTAGTATTACCGGCCACCGTTTCGATTCTCAAAACTCAAGGGTTTAGAATAAATTTAATTATATAGTCTTATTTTATATGTTTTGTTTTTTGCTCGTCGCTTATTGTCATAGCAACGGTTCAAACAATCGGTAAATTGATTTTTAACCACTTAACTAAAATTTTATGCTTTTAGGTATCCCCAGAACCCATAGGACAACCGTGGCTGTCCCCATCTCTTGTACATGTTCGGTAAAGTATGTTTATCCCTTTCCAATACATTATCAACTTTACATTGTAGAGATTCGCTGCATATTTCGCCCCGTACAAATTGGATTTTTCTCCTCTATTTTTATTGTTATATTTTTGAAAATAAAAAAGTTATTTGTTGTAAGTGTTATTTTACTTATATTAACAATAATTATGATTTAAATAACGTTAACTTAAGTAATAATAATATTCATATTAACAAAAATAATGATAATGTTAATAGCTACCATAATAATAATATTAACAGGTTAATAATAATAATAATGATAATAATAATAATAATAATAATAATAATAATAATAATAATAATAATAATAATAATAATAATAATAATAATAATAATAATAATAACTTAATAATAATAATAATATTACCTCAATATTAATAACAGTTGGAATAGTAATAATAATAATAATAATAGTATTTTACAAGAATGATAATAATAAAGTTACCAATGATAGTAATAGTATATTAATAGAGATAATAATGATAATGTGGGGTTATTGGTTATTTTTTTTTAACTTTATACATCAAGGTTCATTTTACGCCTCCACAATGTACAATATATACTTTTATATTATTATTTTACGTACAATACTACTTTTATATAATATACACTATTTATACGGTCTCATCCTCTCATTATACAAACGTTTCTTGGGGTCTCATACGTAATTGTCGTATGTCCCCATATCTCTCCGCCGTGACTTTGTATACATGAATTTCACTAGGCCTTCCTTGTGAGGCTTCTATTATTGGCAACTCTTTCATCCATAATCCACTTGAATATGGGCTTTGACTAGCTACTTCATCATATTCATTGTTCCTTCCGGTCTCTGAACGTTCTAAAGTGATGTCATATTCGAATTTTTCTACCACTGGCCATTTTCTTCGTCTTCTCGGTTTTGGTTTGCATTTTTTGATGACTTTCCACTGCTGAATTAATATTAACGCCATTATGATGCCTACTACTGTGAAAGTTATCCATATCATTTTGATTGCGATTTTTGCTTCGTCTGTTTTCGCTGGTTTCGTTGATTCCGCTATAATTGTGGTTTCAGTTCTGATCTGAGCTTTTCTGAATGCTTTGCGGAGTTGGTGGGCTTCCTCCATTGAAATATGTCCATCGTTTCCGTTAATGTTTATCTTTGCTCGGTTTGTTGTAGTTTCAATTGTTGTTGTCCTTGTTTTATTTCTGGTTAAGTGTTCCGGTAATATTATCGATTTTTTATACCTAGTCACTATTTGACATATTGGTTTGTTTCGCTTCTCTTTGTACACGCATACTCGATAGATTCCACCTTTCTCTCTTGTTAACAGTTGGTGTTGTAGATACATTTCATCCCGTATTTTCCGGCATACGGTTTTAGTTTTCCGACTCTTCTCTTCTCTTTCATCTCTAATGCATACTTTAGTGATTCGTCCTCCGAATAAACTTCGAATCATAATTACATCATATCTTTCCTGATCTGGTACTACCTTTATTAGTACCTCTTTTCTGGAATCTCTTATTCTAGACAAGTTGAGGTCTTGTCCTGTTTGTGCTTCTGCTTTCTGGTAATAGCTTTCTGAGTCTTTGATAGTAGTTTCTCTGGATTTTCTAGTCGAGTTGGTTTGATTTCTGGAATTTCCTTTTCCTTTAAGTGTTTTCACTGCTACACATACCACGTTTCCTTTATTTCCTGCACATATCACGTGCATTGAATCCTCTGCTAGATTACCCCATAGGTATGGTTGTTTCTTTTTTAATCGCATTGACACGCATGTAGTTTCGATATTTCTCATGCATATTTGATCTACTCCTCTATCACCATTACTGTTCATAAGTACATGGTTGATTTCTGGTATAACTTGAAATCGTACTCCGTTTGTTACTGCTACAATATCTCTACAAATGTTATCTTTTATTTCGCATGACGCTTGTTCTCTTTCTTGAATGGTAAAATGATCATCATTGTCCATAGTAGTGAAGTTGCAACTTATTCCCGAGTTTTCGGTTAGACGAATACATATTCCTTCTTTATTATTAATCATTTTCAAAATAAAAGCTCCGATTTCTCTTTTGACATTTTCTTTGATACTCCAGTCTGATTTTGCAACAGTTTTGATTATTTTTTGTATATTTTCTCTGCTCAAGGTTTTGGTTGGCTCGCATATCATGCCGTTTACGTTTTCTACACAAATTAGATAATCCATATTTTCAGCTAAATCGTCCCATTGATATTGCTGGTTTTTGTTTAGTCTCACTTTTCTGCATTCCTTTTCATTATCAATACAAATTTGGTGGATCTGCTCGTTTCCTATATTCGTTATTTTTATTGGATCCACACTTGTTTCCAATTGAATTTTTAATTTGTGTTTCTGTTGCGTTGCAGGAGTTGTGTTGATTGCGTTTTCCTCGTTCTTTCTTATTTCACATTTGTAGCTCTTTATGCCCATTATACAGGTTTTTTACGTTGAATTTCTGGTTGTATCCTCGAATGTGTAAGTTTGATTCTGTTTCAGATTCCATGTTTCGCAATGGTAGGTTATCCGTTCTGAGGTTATACAAATCATATTAATTTGTCGCTTTCCAGTATTCGTGATTATTATTTGAGTTTCTTTAACTTCGATTGCCATTTCTAATTTCTCATTAGGGAATTCTTTTGCTTCCGTTAGATTAATTGACGTAATTAATATTAATAATCTTTGTAGTAGGGTCTGTCGATTTTGATTCTTTTGTAGTTTCACCGTCTGTTTTTCATCGTTTATAATTTCGGTTGATTTCTGCTTTTCGTTTTCTTTTAAATCTGATTGTGGTTCCTTTTCGCTGAATAATTCTTGATTTTGTTTCTCGTTATCCTCGGTGTCTCCTCAACACCCTTTTTATTTCCGGATTAGCCAAAGCTAGTACATCTGATACCAGTTCATTTATCCACTGCGTTCCCTGCTCTCTCGATGGCATTCTGCGCTGCACTTGTTTTGCTCCTCTATCAGCTATCCAATTACTCCATTCGTCCGTAGTGTGCATATCTTTGCTAATCGCTTGTCGTACATTTTCCATATCCGTTTCTGCTTCTGTAGTCTCAACTGGTTCCCTTTGTGCCCAAGTGAATCCTTCTCGTTCATCGGTTGTCTGATCAGTTTCAGTATTGGTTGCGAATAAATCTCCCGAATTCTGATTCGTTGTTTTCCCTGCTGCGTTCATGATTTCTTCCAGATCGGTTATTACATCGTCGTCTTCGACTGATTCGATTATCACTTCCTCTTCCACATCTGGAGTTTCTAAGCTATCTCTATTTTCTGGTGATTGTGTGATGATTTTCCGTTTTTCGCCTTTTTTGATTAGTTTCTGACCTGCAATTTTATTAACAGTTAAAATATTACTTATTCTCGGCTTGACTGGAGTGACTCCGATTTCCAACTCATCATCTAAAGATCTCCCTTCATATTGCAAATGAAAAGGTAATTCATATGGCATTTTAGCTTTTATCTCTTTGATCTTTGTAGTGACATGCTCCTCTCTCTCCTCGGTTTCTATGTCTGGGTATTGAATTTTTAGTCGATATTTTTCCGGTCTTTCCTCTGCCCATTCCATATGCTTCCACTTTCGAATTAATCCATCGAATTGTTCTGGATACCAAGAGTAAATTCGTCGCTACTCCTCGATTTCTTTAACCAGTGTCCTCAAATTCTCAATTCGTTTACATGACTCTATTATCCCTTTTGCTAGTTCAACTGCTCGCCTGTGTTGATTTTTAGCACCGATTCTCAGAATAGCTTTTAATTCTCTACATTTTTGCGTTTCTGCTAAAGCAGTTAATTCATTTTCGATAAGATCGTCCATATCCATTGGTAGAAATTTTGATCCTGGAACTCGTTTCTCTAACACGCAAATTCTCGGTAAGTCTAAATTTTCGCTTTCTATTATATCGGTTTCTCTTTCCACTTCGAGTGTGAAGCTTATATCATTATTTTTGATAAAAATTGACTGTTCGCCTGTTACTGATCTCTGATCGATAAAGTTTGGTGATCCTGATGCGATATTTTCTGTACTTTTCGGTTTCTGATAGCATGTGCTTCGTTTATCCGGTTTATAAATGTCACGGTGACATCTTTTCGGTCGTCCAGGTGCATTAAGCGAGATAGTTACTTTTTGACTAAATGGCCACGATAATTTACTGTCATTTATTCCTTTGCAAATAATGAAAAATACTCCCACATGAGTGTTTTTCCCCACTCCGTCTCCATTTGGATACACTTTCATTTTTAACCGATAACCTCCTGGTCTCATATAGAATTTTGGACATGATATACTTGTCACTTTCCCTTCTTTGGCTGCTTTCACTTTCTCATGCCAATCTGTAATTTTCCATTTGAATGGTGCTAGCCACTTCTCCTCTTGTAATTGTTCATCTTCTTCCGGTAGCCATTCTAGTTCATCCATATAAAAAGGAGTTTTATTTTTACACAGTTCATCTGGAATTTCTTTTAACAAATCTTCTGATATCTCGCTTGGAATATATTCGGTCCATTTTGGTAATACATTTTCTTGTTTTAAATCCCAACGAGCTAATTCCTCATCCCATGTTTTTATCCACGGCGTTGGTTTACAATCTCTATCGTTTAGAAATAATATCTTCCGGTATAAATCCTCGTCATCTCTTCATACGTTGTATATTTCTAATATTCGATCCATTTTACCTTTCAGTTTAGTCTGGAATTCTATTATTTTACGCTCCTCTGTCTTTTCGTCTTTGATTTCACCATTTGGCTCGTCCATCGATATGACCTCTATTGTTTGTCCATCTTCTCATATTCCTAGACTGTATATTGGAGTTTGATCGCTTTCCTCTAAAAAATTCTCATTATACATTAATATCACATCCTCCATCATTCCATCGTCGCTATTTTCTCTCACTTTAATCAAAATTTGTTGATCGATTATTTTTACTAGATCATCTACTTTACAATCTGGTTCTACTTCGATTAGTTGCTTATCGCCATTGGGTAATTTTATCCTCATTCTTATGGGTTCTGTTCCTCTCATAGCTCTCTGATATTTGCCATAGGCTTCGATTAGTTCACCTGCTCGTTCATCCGTTAGCGTCATAATCTCGGTATCTCTCACACTTTCCACAAACTGTTTCATCGAGTACGGCCTTCTGGTATTTATTCGATCGATAAATTTTCTTGTTTGGTCGACTGGTTGTTTGACCAATATCATTTGATTTTCCCTTATAAGAAGTTCTTTAGCATTTATTAACTGTGGTTTAATTTCATTTTCGAATATCAGTTTAATATCCTTTAGGATCTCTTCTAATTGTTTCTCGTCGATTCTTTTCAAGTGATAAAATATTGACATTTCTCGGCCATATCATTTCGTCTACTAAGTGCATACCTGCTCTGATTTTCCAACCATTGATATATAATTGCTCCTTTTTTCGGCCGTTTCCCATTTTTTCTTGTACCCATTGGTACAATTCATCAGTATTTGTTCCTGTTAATCGGATTATTTGCGTCGGAATTTCTGGATGTTGGATTCTGATTTGGTATTTTTCTGCTTCTACTTTCTTGAGTTCCTCTTTATATTCTGTGATGAAATTTTTCCAAATCGCTGTTAATACACACTTTTCAAGTTGATACGCCTGAGCTACTAACTTTGTAAATTTCTCGAATGTTATTGTCTCAATAAACTGTTTGTTGCATTTAACTTCGTATACTATTTCATATACTTCGGTTAGTAGTTCCCATTCACCTTCGTTTATTTTCATTGAATTTGCTACATCAAAATCATCTTCGTCGCTAGTTGGTGGAGTTTTAATTCGGCTGATATTATCGCATGATTGGAATAGTTCGCCTCCCAGACTGCTAATTTCGCTTATTTCGTCTTCCGGATCTATTTGTCCGTCTTTTAATTGCCTCAGAATATTAATTTTTAGTATTTTTGTCGGCTTCTCATTGTTTATCGAATTGCACCATCTTTTAGTTGTGGCCCATCTCGTTTCTAATTTTTGTTTGACTTGTTCATCTGTCAGCGTTTCATCTTCTCGTCGGATTTTCTCTTCTAATTTCTGTAGTAGGATCCTTTGGATTCGATTTTTCGTAGCTATAGCCTCCTTTGAAGGTTTTGTTATTGTTTTCGTCTCGTTGATTTGAATCTCTTCAATTTTCATTTGAATTTCTTTAATTTCTCGTCTTTTCTCTTTTTTCTCTTTGATGAATTCTTGGATTCGTTTTATTTTCTCTTCACTAGTCAGTTTACTCGTTTCACATTTTATTTTATTTTCTGGCAATACGTCATCGTCAACACTCGTTTTGTCACCGTCGCTGTTCACAACATACTGCTCCGCAGTGTGAGTTTCGTTTTCATTTACTGCTCTTATCATATTTATGCGTTTTTTAGTTCCGTTTCGGCGTTCCCATCTTGCTTGGATCTCTTTTGCCTATTCCATTTGTAGTCTTTGCCATTCCGCTCTCTGCTGTTCTTGGTTGACGTTTATTATTTGCTCTCGAACATTTCCGTTCTCCTGCAGCATGTTTATTCGTTGTTGTTGATTACTACCTTTCATTTGTTCGATTTAGTTTCGCAATCGTTCAACCTCTTGCATCAGATTGATTTGTACGTTTGCATTTGCTTGGTTTGGTCCAGGTGGAATTGATTGTATTTGATGTATGTGGGCAATTCCTTGACACGTGCCCTACTTGATTACATGTGAAACAAGTTACTATTCTTGATTCGCCATTAACGCGATTTCTGCCGTATCCTCTGTTGTTGCCGTTTCCGTTGTATCCAACATTGCCTTTCCCGAATTCCCTGCAGATTACTTCCGTATGGCCTCTTTTACCGCATCTCTGACATGTTTTTGCTTTGAAGCACTCACTGCTTTGATGACCGAATCTCTGACAATTCTCGCATACTGGTCCGTTGTTTCCATTGTTATTGAATCTGAAATTATTAGTGTAATTCAAATTACCGTTACCATTATTCGTTGGGTTCCTTATGGGTGGGGCCTTGAACATCTGTTGTACCCTTGGAATAAATTGATTCATCGTTGGGTTGACATTTGTTGTCTGACTGTTGTTAACTTCACTGCTTGACGTTGTTGTAACAGCTCCTGCTGTCATTATTGCGACTTGTAGTTGTGGTAGTCGGAATGTTTCGCATATATTGGCAATTTCAAGTGCTTTATCTACTGTTTGCGGTGCTTGGCATCCCACGCCTGCTCTGATATCCTCATGTTTTAGTCCTTTTATGAATACTGAGACTATTCTTTCCTCTGGCACTTTTTCATCTCCGAAAGCTTCTCTTGCTAATCGTTTTAATTCACACGCAAATAGCACATTTGATTCGTTTTGCTTCTGTCTTCGATGTAGGAATTCTAACATTTTTCGGTTGAGGTCTTTCGCGTTTCCGAACGTGTTGATTTGAACGTCTTTAATCTCGTTCCCATTTTTAAGTTTGCTTGGGTCTCGTTTGGCTTCTAAATATACGTCTTAAGCACTCCCTGTTAAATATAGTGGCAGTCGCTCTCTAATTGCTATGTCTGGCCAATGGCATATTGTCGTATAAACCTCGAATTCTTTTATAAACGTCTGTAATTTATCGATAATTCTGTCAAATGGTTCGCCTCGAAATTTTTCTCTAAACTCCCCGATATCCACTCTTTCGGGTTGTGATGTTATCTCGTTGCTGTTGAAATCGTTTTCTGTCATGTTTATTTGGCTATTGACTTTTGATTCTCCTAGAATACTGTTCTTCTCTTGGTCCGTTGATTCTCTGTCGCTGTTCTTGTTGTCTGATGGATTGTCTAGAATATCTTCAAGTAATTTAAGTCCTGTTTCCTCGTTTTCTGATTCGGTGTTTATTATTGTTTCGACTGATTCTGGTTTCTTTGACGGTCTCTTTGAATAACTTCTTGATCTTTTTGCGGCTTGGCGTTCTACTGTTTCTAACAAACTGGGGTTTTTATTGATGTCTGCTCTGGTTTGACTTCTGGTATTTCTGTATATTCTATCAATTTTGAATCAAGTTTTGATTTATCTCTTTATTTTTATTTCGACTGGGAGTTATTTGTAATAGCTTTGATACTTATAATTGCTCGGATACTTGTAATTGCCTTGTTATCTACTTTTAATTGTTGATTTGTTTTGCTTTTGATTGTTGATTATTGAATATCTGCAAATAATAACACTTCTTGTACGTATATTATACTGTATACAAAGATTTTTACGGTTTTACTATAATAACCCATGCTTTGGTATTTACATAACTCGCTTTGAATTGTGTTCTTGGGTATTCATTTCATGGCTTTAACCCCCCATTATTCCAGTCGATTTTAAATTATCTATTTTCTCGTAATAATTATCTATATAGTCGTATCATTTATCTATTAGTCATCAATTATCTATCAATATATCAAAACATTATCATAACATAATCAAATATAATTATAATCAATACTCATACACGTTGTCAACTCTAGTATCCCCAAAGAAAATTGGTCTTGTCGCATTCCCATATCCACTACGTACTAATACCCTTACTTTTATCTACCCAGCTCTCCCTTTTGCGCTCTACATTCGACATAGGATTTCAATCATTTGACCCTTGGTCATCATATTTTATATTACTTTGATCGTCTATTGGTTCTACTGACCTCAACGTTACATAATTATTTTCACTTTCATCGTTTTTAGTTTATCCTCTTTTATCAAAAACATCCCATTTTCTTGGTTTTTTTACCTTAAACAATTAATTTTCAATTATCTTCAACTTTAATCATCATTTTTTACTTAAACGTTTAATTCTCAATTATCATAATCTTTATTCGTAACTCTCAATTAAATTCTCCATTATCATTATCTTTAATCATAATTCTCAATTCTCATCATCATCTCTCTCTTAAAACTATTAATCCTTAATATCATTATCATCATTTTCTCTTAATCAATTAATTCACAATTATCATTAATTTTAATCATCATATTTTCCCAATTTTTTTTTGTTATTGACGCAACTCCCACTTGAATTGGCAGAATCATCCAATATTTTATAAGTTTTATAATCCTCGGTCCACGACCGGTAAAAAAAGAATAAGTAATCTAATGTCCTAGCTTCTCCACGCGATACCCACACGGATGGAAAGTCTAGGCCCTCCAACGCCATAGCGTTAGGTTAATCAACCGTTAATGCCATTGTCCCTCTACCAGCGGCTCCCCAAAAATAGTGGCTACCGAAGGTGTTCTCGCCGGGCATGGTTCTTAGCACGTTATTGACTCGAGTCAGTGTCCGATTAACGTTGAGTCTCACTGCCGAATTAATGTGCATTCGATACTCAGGTTGGGGTTATTCCGGGTCATGTAGCGAACCACTGCTAGCAAAAAAATATCAATTCATTTCCTCATAATCAATAAATCTATCGTCCTAGCTTCTCCATACGCTTACCCATACGTATGGAAACTCTAGGCCCTCCAACGCCACGCGTTAGGATAATATAACCGATAATGCCATTGTCCATCGACCATCGGCTCCACAACAACGGTTTTATCCGCTAAGTGGTATACCAATGGTGTTCACGCCGGGTACGGTTCTTAGCATGTCTTTTGACTTAAATTAGTTTTCCGGGTAACTTAAGTCTCACTGCCGATTCACTGTGAATTCGACACTCGGGTTGGGGTAATTCCGGGTCGTGTGCCGAACCACGCTAGCAAAAATCATCATTGGTACCATTTTCATTTCTCATTTTATCTCATTATCTCATTATCATTTTATTCTGGCCAAACTCAAATTCTATTTCTTATTTTAATTCAAATTCTCATAATCATTTTTAATTCAATTCAATTCTCTTAATTCAAATTCTTAATCATTTAATTCAATTCAATTCTCTTAATTCAAATTCTTAATCACTTTAATTCAATTTATCAATCCAATTCTTATAATCATTTTAGTTCATTTCATTTCTCATTTTAATTCAATTCAATTCATATAATTCATCATTAATTTTTATATTCTTTTTCATTTTATCAATTTCAAAATTTTCAACATTCGCTTGCCCAACATACTAGATCGTCCCTCTTTCCTCCTTTATTCAAAAAATAGAACGATCGCGTTAGCTTGTCCCTTACATGTGGTGATCAGTCACATACCAAAACTCGCCAACATTTGCGACAGGCCTATCCTATCTTTCTTACTCAGGGTAATCAAGGTTTTCCCGCTCCCAGGTATCGCACACTATCGCGAGGGTAACACAATTATCTCTCAGTACTCTCTCTCATAATTATCATACACTAAGAAGAAAAGGAAGAAATAAAAAAACAGGAAATAGAAGGAGAGTTATCATAAGTTTTAAACATTACCACTAATCAAAGAAATCCATTTATCATCGAACACTCCATCATGCTTATTGTTTGATTTTTCAGCATTAGCTGTTTATGTTGTCTCTAATATCCACTTCCTATCATTTTATTCAACGATGATTTGTGTTTTGTGTTTTGTGTAATTGTTCGTTTTTACCTTTCGGTTGCTATATACCTTCTTTGCTATTCGACATGTTGTTATTTGCTTTGATTTATCCTTCGCGTTCACGTTATACGTTACTCACTCACGACATTACTTACACATCGGCATACTGTTTGCACTTTCATCATTTATCATTTACGTAAACACGATTCTATTGATTTGTCAAAGTTCTCAGCAACCTTGATTTCCTTTCCCACGACAGTTTCATCGAATCTAGCTCACTACTTTTCATAGCTTGGTCAATGAAAATGATGCATCGTTTTTAATAAATATTGGCCACATCAACCTTGTGCACAGTACTTTTTCGACTCAATTATTTCATTTATCTATCTTTTACTCTATTTAATACGATCATCTTTTACGTATCTTTTGTTGATCGAATTCTCACGTTTCCCATTATCTTTATCGTTACTAAGCAAGCGTTTGTTGCTTTACGAGATTCGTTCAAACGGTTTTATAATTTTATACTAATCTACAATTAAAGCAAAGTATTTATGTACAACATTTGGTGATTATGGCTGTTCACGATTCCTGTATAAAATTATTCTAGTTAATATCAGTAATATATATATATATATATATATATATATATATATAGTTAATAATCAAAAACAACAACACATTCTAATTTATATCATTTACATCGGTAATATATATGTATTAATAATCAAAGACAACAATAACATTTTAATTTATCTCATTTATATGCATCGTAATATGTTAAGAAAATGAATGTCTCCCACGTACAGTGTGGAATGATATAATAATATCAAGTTATTACCCCATTATTTACAGTCATTTAAACATTTCCAAGGCCATTCGTGTTCTGGCCCAACAATAATAGTAATATATTAATAATAATATTAATCTAATTAAGGATGATGATAACAATAATAATAATAATAATAATAATAATAATAATAATAATAATAATAATAATAATAATAATAATAATAATAATAATAATAATAATATTAGAAGCATACTAAAGGTAATTAATAAGTTATTAACATTAATGATACTATATAGTTTATAACAATAATAATGCTATACTAATAATATTAATAATAATAATAATAATAATAATAATAATAATAATAATAATAATAATAATAACAATAATAATAATATTTTAGTAATAATAATAATAAAAATAGTAATATAAATAATAATAATAATATTAATATGAAAATAATAATGGTGGGTTACAGGGTTTCAAATCTTGCTTATCCTCCTAGTTTCCCTCGTAACGCCATACAAAATGATGCTAACCGCCACTTGGCACCCGTTGCTAGGCAACGTTGGTAATGTGTTCAAGTGGTGGATTGCCCGCAAAAATTGAGTGTTATTGCTAATACTATAATTGCTCGGACAATCCTCGGGTTCACGAGCTGTCGATAGAAGACCTATGCTCGATTTGCTTGGTCCCTTACATGGAAATTTAGACTGATTAGCGTAGATGAGTTCGAGTCTAACCCACTATGACTGAATACATAAGTGCTGATTTATTTAATGAACAAAGGACATGCATAACAATGATAAGTTAATTCGATCGACTTGACGCTTGTGCGGCTCGGCGTCGGGCACGTTCCTTACGTCCCGGCCGGCGGATGATTGGTTGAATAGCTGTTGACTTCGCGCTAGGTGGGACGCCATCAAAAGCACGTTGACTCGGTAGTTGGGAAGGGGCGAAGATGAGCGGATACGTTACCGCTTCCCCTTCCCGACAGGCTGCTAGGGCAACTTCTAAGCCCCTGATCTGTGTGCGAAGACTCTGATTGAGTAGGCGCTCCTCTGCCCAGCCCTTCTGAGCTGCAGTGAGCCGGATATAGAGTGCCTTCATCCGTTTAGGGTCGGACCAAGTCGCTTTGACCTGCTGTACCTCGCGGGTTAATTGCAGTATCTGGCTGAGTATTTCTGCATTTGTCTGCCTGGCACGGTCTAGTTCGCTTTGCGTCAATTTTAGGACCGACATTGCTATAAAGAAAACATTCAAATTAACTTTATGAGTTTAATGAGAGCAGTTGTTATAAATATGGCTCTGGAAGGAAAATCAGTTATAAAAGTAAGACGAACGACTCATAATAATTATTATATAGACAACATCACTAGAACAGATTGTTATTTGTCTCTGGATTCGGAGGTTCAGGGCTCCTCAAAAAACTTCTTGACTCCTTCTTCCGGAGTATAACCTGGGATGACTGGTACTGGGCGTCGAGTGTTGCGGGCCGGTCGAGTCGGGTACGTCTCCGCGATGCGCCCGACGAGGATTTCCTCTTCGACGTTGGCGAGGTACATCCTCGCCTTCACTACGTTTAGATCCACCTGTTCCTGGATCTTCTCCCACTGAGCAAGAAGGCTTCGCGCATGGTTGATGATCTCCTCGGCAGGGTACTGTTCTTCATCCGGTTGGCGGGGGTCATTCCCTCGGCCCAGGATTTGCCGTAGAGTTGGGCATGATCGTTTTGAACGTGGCTTCTCGAGAGTCATTGACGGGCGTACTCGTTTCCAGGCTCGGCGCCATTCATCGGCCTCTTGTGCTGAAATCCAATTTGGGAGCATGAATTCTTCTGAAAAGAGTTTAATATAATATACTCTCACACTATTCACCAGGCATATGAACGTTTAATCAATAATCATAGACTCATATAATCTTAAATCGCCGGTTAATTTCAGGGGGTACATCGATTGGTTAAGTTAACGTTCGGGGAACTTGATATCTGAACTGGAATCATAAGAATTATGGCGATGAGATGTATAGGTTTGTGTGTTCGGGCGATTTCTATGGTTTCTCCATGTTGATGAAAGGTTATAGAATCGGAATATACAATATATATATGAAGGGATTTCTAATTAGTCTGACCTGGTTAGGTTATAATTTATCCAGCAAGAGAAATCTTCTTCCACGGCTTAGCTATGTTGGATTTAGGTCGTTCATCCTTTAAGACGCTATCGTTTCGGAAAGGAATCTATCTGCGTTTATCGTACAGAGGGGTCTTATTGATCTGTACTCGGTTCCTCTACTGTATGGTTTTAATTATCTATGATTATTTGCGCATTAATAATTTTAATTATCTGTCAAATCGAAATGGTTATTTGCGCATTTATGATTCTAATTATTTCTCAAATTGAAATGATTATTAGTGCATTTATAAATTCAATTATTAATCAAATTGAAATGATTACTCGCATCTTCATAATTTTACTATTTAGCAAAGTGAACTAACTATTGACGCATTCGTCATCCTTTAATGTCGAACCGGATGTTCGGACATGACATCCCGTCGACATTCGGAGTGATTTTGGAATCTGTGTATTCCTATGCAGTGGCGACATCCGTTCGCCCTTTGTGCCGGGATATTTGATTGTGACTGATTTATTATGAATCACAATTCAGGTTCATTAATTTATTATTAAAATTTTTACCATCCATCTTTTCAGAGGTCGAGATTGGAATTATCACAAGTATGAGTTCGAATCTAGTTTGGTACATTTGGGTGGGCTTTATATTATGGGAGTTGGTGCGGCTGTAGCCTGGGTTCATGGGTTACTCTATGGGGTCAGTGAGTTTTATTTTAACTATCGATCAGTTTATGATTCTACGTCACGGCAGCTATCGCGTTTGGGGAGTTACTCGTGACAATCATTTGGATGTGATCGATAGTTGGCTGTTTTCGATGTCACACTTATATGAAATCAGATCATGCCGTGAAGATTAAACAGTTGGAATCCATATCGGTGGTTGGGCTGAAATGAAGTCAAAGAACTTAAAAACTACAATATTGTGTTAGCCGGTCGATTTATTGTTAATGGCTGGTAAATTTCTTTGGTTTCAAAGCAATAAATTTTTCTCCGTTTTATCATTGATTTTATAATTTCCAATTTTTTTTTATTGGATTACTTAAGCCAAACTAACTTCGTGCTGGAATTAATCAATGTTTGGGTTTGGTGATGTTCGTCTCTCATTTATGCGGAGGTTGAAAAGGTATTGCTATTATTTCAATTAACAAAACGCACTGGGATTCGAGATATAAGTATATCGCATCGTTTTAATTCCTTAAATTAGATTACTGAACTTTTAACTAATAAACCACTTTATTTATTCAGCCGACATCTTGGTTTAAATCGTGGATTCACCTTACTTTCCCCGTATTTTATTTCGATTTTTTCTAGTGGATCACTTTATTATTTAGTGAAGAATTGTTTAGTTTTACCCAAAGGTTATTGAATCAATTTTACCAATCGATCATCCTGATTTTTCCTTGCTAAGTACCTTGAATTTTACAATGGGTTTCCTTATCGTTAATTTACTTTAATCAATAGATAAACTAATTAATTTTAATAAACTATTTTCAACTTTTGAATTACTGACTCCAAGCTTTATTTCCCTTTTACACAAGAATTATGTGAGTTTAAGCAAAATTTATTTTATCCAAATTACTTTAATTCTGAATCAATGAGTTAATTTAGTTTAAACCGTGAGTCACTTAAATCTTCCAAATAATTATTTTATTTGATCTAAATTAATCAAGGAGACATTTACTTTTATTCGAAAATCATTTAACTCAATAGATTTAATTTAAGGGACTCACTGAACCGATTATGATATTTATTATTTTATTTTTTTAAATGCAATTTAACGTATTAAATTATTTTCCAATATCAATTCAATTTATCTATACCAACGATTTCAAATTTATTTATCCCCGTACCCTTTCCCTTTAGTAGATCCTAGGCGCATTTGTGTTTACATTATATTTATTGAGTGCCCACTGGACTACTCGGTGTGATAATTTTAAGCCGTATGTAATATAATTTTAGGTCGATTTTTCAGAATTGAGAAACGAGGAAGCAGCCAGAGACTTCTTCCTTATTTCTCTTTTCAGCTATAGGGGTAAGTATTGACGTTACGACCGCTGCGTTGCGCACGCTGAGTCTTCACGGGTACATATCATTGGCGATTTTCCACGCACTTACATGCATCTGCACTATGTAGATTTTGCTTTCTTGCGTTATGTGTCGGCTGTGGGCCGGAAAAATTTCGACAAAATTATTTAATTATTTAAGTATATAAAACAGGTTAATATTAACAATAATATTTATTAATTATATAACAATCAAACAAAATTACCCTCCATTGACCAAAATAACAAATATCATCATATTGCATCAAAATAAAATAAAACAAAATGCCACTCTCCCCACGTCGACGCCAAGCAGAGCTCTACCGAGATGCTATGGACGGGACGTGGAAAGAGGGTTCCACCATAAATAATTCTCACCTAAAAATTCGAAATTGGCTTGGAGATAGATTTAAATAAATAATCGGCTAAAACTGATTTGAACAATGGTTTTAAACAAGTTTCAAAAGATAGTTTCGAAATGGTTTTCACCACTTTCAAAAATGGTTTTTGGTTTGTTTCGAAAACGGTTTTAAAAATGGTTAAATTTAATGTGAAAATGGATCAGTATTTATACCTAATTTTCTCGCATGTGAAATTTGATGCAGTAAAACAAAATTCGACCTTGTTATTTTCTAGCAAATTCTATTCTTTAATTTTATTATTTTTTGGTTTATTTTTATAATTTTTTATTTAGAATTTTTATTGAATTATTGCTAATTCAAATTTTTCAATTTAAATTTCACTTTAATGAACTTTTATTAATTTTTTCAATTTTGTCGAATTTGTTGTGTTTTCTTGTTGTATTTGTGTAGGTATCGTGCGAATCTTGGTGCATTTTGTTATTATTTTAATTTATTTTTATGTTTATTAATTTATATTTAATTCTTATATTTTCTCATATTTTATATGGTTTAATTGGTGTTTTCAGGTTTATTTGAAGTGCATGTTATATTTGCGTGTGTGTTACTGATCCATTAAAACATTTTCCAAGGCCGTTTACGTTCTGGCCCAACAATAATAATGATAATAATAATAACAATAATAATAATGAAAATAATAATTAAATTTTTAGTAATAATAATAAATTTAAATGTATAATGATAACGATACTAGTGGTGGGTTTCTGGGTGTTGATATTTTGAAACTATATGGTTGTTACCCAGACAACCTCATACAAATATCTTTCGCTTACCACTCGGCACCCGTTGCTAAGTAACGTTGGAACTGTGTTCGAGTGGGTGGATCGTCCGCAAAAAGTGAGCGCTATTGCTAATGCTGTAATTGACCGAACGATCCATGGGTCCAACGAGCTGCCGATAAAAGGCCTGTGCTCGATTTCGATTTTTAGGTCCCATTATTCTCCTATTTCTTTCAAATGTTAACCTATAATCTCGTATCCTTTATCTTTATGTCTATTCCCATAGTTCTTCTTATCGTTGTCCGTGTTGATGATTTTTCTTTGGCCTGTAAACCCTCTGTTAAGTTAAATATTCCCACAGTATATTTTTTACCCTTAACCCTATTATAACTACAATGTTCCCTATTATTATTACTAGCATTATCATTGTTACTATTATATGTATTACCTTTATTAATTGTTACTACTATTACCTTTGTTATTATTTTTATTACTATAATTACCATTATATTTATTGTTATTTCTACTATGGTTATTATTACTATTATTATTATCATAATTATTATCATTATTATTACAAGTACCATGATTATTATTATTATTATTATTATTATTATTATTATTATTATTATTATTATTATTATTATTATTATTATTATTATTATTATTACAATTATTATTTTTATCAATATTATTAACAAATTTTTGTGTAGGGATTCGTCCTTAGTCCTCAGCTTTAAGAAAGATTTTTCTTATATAAAAATTTAGCCATAATCCATCTGTGTTTTTCCGGTTTCGATAAAGTATTTTTGTTAATTCGAAAAATTTTAGCAGCGTTCCGCCTTTATTTTACGCGTTCCATTTTTACTTTACTATCTTTGTTAAGTATTTGAATTAATTCTGCCCTTATTTTACAGTTTCATAATAATCTTATACCAACAGTTGAGCCGCATTTCACTTTTATTTTACTATTTTCTATAAGAATTTTAATCAATTCGGAAAATTTGAGCAGCGTTCCGCCCTTATTTTACAGTTTTTTATGGTAAATGTTTTAACTATTTCCGAAAATTTGCGTAGCGTTCTGCCCATATTTACCGTTTCAATTCAACATATTTTATTTACTTCTTTAAGAAATTATTTTTCATGATTTTAGTCGTTCGGATTAATCTTTTTCCGATGGCTATTCATTTTAACTGTTGCAACGATTTCGCAATTTTCCCCGCTACCCATTCCCTCTGTTTGTCCTTAAGATCTATGTATGTTCATTTCATAGTTAATGAGTGCCCACTGGACTACTCAGTGTTAGTGATTTTTAGCCGAATGTTGTTAAATTATTTATGCCGAATTTACAGGAAATGAGTGGTGGAGGAGCAGCCAAAACACTGCTTCCCCTCCTCCCAGTTTCCCCGATAACGGATATTATTGACGTTTAGGCCCTGCGTTATTCACGCCGGAACCTTCACGGGCACAGGCTATTAGCAGATAAACTGCACCTACACAGCCTGAATTATTGTGTAGATTTTGCTTTCTTGTTGTATGTTTTGGCTGTGGGCCGAAAAAAGAAATAGAATAAATTTTACCATAGCAATTGAGTAAAAGTTTCTAGCACAAAATTGTTGGCTTTAAAATATTTATTTGGAATACATAAATTCATCCCTTCGTAGTTTCACATAGTAATCATCAATTGGCATAAATTCATAACACTTCGCAGTATCAATCAAATAAATTGGCATAAAATCATCTTGTCATTTATTCATAACATCATATAAATCGATACCCGTGCACTATCTGAGAGTTAACGTGTTCAGTCAAAAGACTTATCAGTGTTGATTGGCTGAATGCACGGCTCTCAGCTAGATATGCACACTAACTCGAAGTATACTAGAAACTTTTTCTCTGAAAAATAAGACTGAAAATTTCTGAAAACACATCGGTATATATACCTATAATTTGTCCTTAACCTTGCGTGTTAATTTTATTGCGATTAAACAAAATTCGACCTTGAAATTATTTGTGTTATCTAAATTTAATTTTTATTTATTTCTTAATTTAAATTGCTAATTTATTTTTAACATTTTTAAATAAATTTATTCAGCTAAAAATATTTTATTTTTATTCATTTAATTCATTAATTTTTACTTTTATATAAATGGTCATTTTACGGTCAAATTTTCTTGTTATTATGTTATTTTATACGTAGATTTCGTGCGGTTCTTGATGCATTTGTATTTATTTTATTTTACTTTTATGTTTTTTAATTTTATATTTATTTATATTCTCTCAGATTTTAAAGTGTTTAGTTGGTGTTGTATGTTGTATTTTAAGTTATCTTGGTGCTGGGTTTTCATGCAATTCTCAAGGCTATTTGTGTGCTGGCCCAACACTAGTAAGAATAATAGTCGTTTTACGTGTCATAGGGTCATGGTCTCAGTTTTGTAACATGAATAAAATTTTTACCTTTGACGAAGTAGTAAAATCTAGGTAATGCGATAACTTAAAATTTTGGATTTATAGTCGAAGTCATTTTGAATTTTTGGTTTAAAACGTAGATTATTTACGAATAATGGTATTGTGAGAAATCCGATATACAGTCGATTAAACTTTTCTTTGTTGGGATTAGTCTCGTAGTATAGTGTATATAGGTTATATAATGACTTTTTGTATGGAAATATGTTTTGTCGAATAAAAAAAAATCTTTCTAATTCTACTAAATACTAGTCTACATATTTTTCTTTTTATTGTAATTTTTAAATTTTATATTTAACCTTTCCCAGGACCTCAACTCTGCTCTTTCGAGGGTTGGGCGATAGGATTTAGGAAGAGGAGAATACTGAACGGACCTGGCTACTGCCTTCGCCGCGGCTTCCCCCACTAACAACCGGTTCGATCCGGGGTACCGAAAAAGATTTTCATTTTTCTTTCTTGCGTGCATGTAGGGTATATTATGTGACTCTACAGCTACGCAATTGTACGAATTTATTTTAAATTTAAAACTTCATAATGGAGGTTAGAAGACAAAATAGATAAATTGATCATGATGGGTAAAAATATAGAAAAAATATTTTCAAATAAATTTTATTCCCAATCATAACAATAAAATAAACATAATTCATGCTAAAGTCTCATAAATAAATGAATTATCAAAAAAAAAATCAAAGTAAAATAAATAAGGGCTCACTTTAATAAATAACGTTTAGAGTACAAAAGAGATAATAAGTGTTGATAATAATAATTGAAATGCATTAATTTTTGCTCAACCAGCATCGCCTTATATATCACGATTGCTCGTGTGTGTGTGTTGATGCATTAAAACAAGGAATTTCCAGAATATTCCAAAATTATAAAAATTTTTATTCTTTTCGATTTAAAATTAAATTTTTACATTTTTATGTATCAAAATTTTTCTTAAATTTTTCTTTATTTTATTTTTCTTTAAATTTTCCATTTTTATCTAATTTTAAATTTTCTGCTCAAAAACACACAGGCGTTATCGTGCTGGTTAAACAAAAAATGGGCTTCATCAGTTTCTGCCAAACATAAGAATTATTATGATTATTATTATTATGAATATTATTATTAGTGTTTGGCCAAAACGCGATTTTGTTTAAATGAATCGGTAACACACACGCAAACACAACATGCAGATTCAAAATCAGACCTATAAAACATCAACTAACCATGCTAAAATATGAGAGAGAAAACAATTAAATATAAAATCAAGAAACACAAAAGTAAATTAAACTAATAACAAAGTGCAACAAGATCCGTACGAAATAAACAGAAATAACATGAGAACATGAAAATTTGACCGAAATTTGACAATTTACCAAAAAATGCAAAAATCCATAAAAATGGTACAAAAATTAAATAACTTGAATTGTAAACAATTCAATTAAAAAATTAAAAATAAAATTGTCAAATAAAATTACAAAAATAATAAAATTAAGATTAGAATATACTAGAAAATCACAAGGTCAAATTTTGTTTTACTACATCAAATTTAACACGCAAGGTTAGGGTCGTACAATAGGTATATATACCGATCAGTTTTTCAGTTTTAAAAACTTGAACCAGTTTTAATCTGTTTTAAGCCAGAACCATTTGAATAAATTCTCAAATGTGATTTGAGAAATGTTTGAAAGCTCCTTCCACGTCACGGCCATTCAATCTCTTATGAGCTCTGTTTGGGCGTCGGCATAGGGAAGAGTTATGTTTAACGATCGATGAAATGCTAATTATGATATTATGACATATTTTTATGCAAATAAAAGTTGTTCACCAAGTCATTCTTTGTCGAAATTTTTCCGGCCCACAGCCGACACATCTCTACAAGTAAATAAACTCTACATACTCCAACCGAATCGCGTAAGTGCGGTGTAAGTCCGCCAATAATTCGTGACCGTGAAGGCTACGGCGTGAGAACGCAGTAGCTGAAACGTAAATTATCAATTCCTATAAATTCGACCTAAATTATAATAACAAACGGCTCAAAATCAAAAACACGGAGTAGTCCAGTTGGCACTCCTAAACTCAAAATGTGAACACGATTTTATCCTAAGGTCAATCTCTGGAAGGTGACGGGGTATTAATGCTAAAAATCATTGCTATGTCAATAACTTGTGATACTAAAAAGTAAAGATAATATATGGTATAATAGCAATAATAATCTAATCTTCTGTTCTCGGACTTTACTTCTACTAAATCACCTTCGATAAAGTAGGGCGTCCACAATTTCATCAACTTAAAATATATTGGCATATGGCACTACAAACCATTAATTAATTAAGAAAATAACAATCACGCCATCAACTCCCCCGTCGGATATATAACTTGTAATGCAAATTACTTTCAGACCTCACATTTACCAGTATATTTCTAAATCATTGATAAACGAATAAATGACCTAACATCTTCCCCCAATGACGGAATTTATTAGATTTGAGCGATTAAAAGAAAAGGACGAACGGAAACCTTAAATCACCGAGATGGATAAGCTGTTTTACTATAAGTAACCGAGTAAAGTAATAAATATTAATATATCATAAGTAAGATTTTGTAACTATAAATTGGCTCTGAAACGTAAATACGCAAATTCGAAAATACTCACCCGAAAAATTGACTTCTCGAAATAAATAGAAATAAATATATATTTACGACCAACACACATGTATAAATATATATTCAATAAATATAAGATCAATGGAATGTCACGGTGAATGTCGATTCAGAAAGAAACAATCTACACTGGCTCTTCCAACTCCGAAATAAAATCGTTTACGCCATTCCAAGAGAAACCCCGAGTGAAGGAATAATATGAGCTCGTCCCATTAAAATAATCCGAATGCGATACAACATAGAACATATTCCGAATTGCTGAAAAGGAGTAAGCCTAAAGGACAATTATTTTTCATGACCCTCTCATCATAAATTGACACTTACTATCATTTACGTTAGGATCATTCAATTTAGAATGACCCAAATCGTTCTAGAAAAATGGCCACAATCGTTCCCTATCGAATTATGCCGCAACTGAATTGAAAATAATTATCCACAGTAATAACCGGATTTAGAAAATAAACCCGATCATAAACGAAAATCCTATGACATTTAGCGATAGTCAAATCGATCAGAATATCCATCTCGCCAGCCACAATCAGAAAACACAAATAAGAGGCCTTGAGGTGGCATTGTCGGCGTGCCAGGAAGGCGTGTCGGTGACATACCCCCTAGTATTCGCCCCCGCGCAGCTGGCTTACAGGGATGCGGCGGTCACCTCAAAGCCCGGCCCCAAACCAACCAGACATCGACCAGGAAGAAATGAGCGCGCCAAGCGTCGGGCCGCTCAACACGCAGAATAAAATGTGTGTTTGAGTGTTATCAAATAAATGTTTTCTTTTGTCCTATTGATTTTCCAAATAAGTTTGACGTCAGGGCGAGCTAGAGTAAATAGCAAGAGTAGAAGATGCAGTCTATAGAATGAGAAAGACCAAATATACGAGAATGGGACCAGATTAAATGAAAGCGCACGCAGGCCTTCTAACGGTAGTGCGTTGAACCCAGATTGAGGTCGGGCCAGAGTAGTTCCTATGTGGCGCTTACCTTTAGCGACCTCAAAACCAATGGTTGCATCACCAACGTTGCTTAGCAACGGGTAACCATTGGGGGCCAGGAAATGTTTATATCTGGGGTCAAGGTTATCGGAACCACAAACCCCACATAAGGAATATAATTATTTTTATAATCTTAGAATTACTATTATAAATCTTTACAGTAAATTTTATAAATCCTGTTCGCATGATTTGCATTGTTATCGTTATCATTATATTATTATTATTATTATTATTGTTATTGATATTATTATTATTATTATTATTGTTATTGATATTATTATTATTATTATTGTTAATTTGGGAATTTCTTGTTTTATTACGGGTTTAGGGATTATTATAGCAATTAATAACCGTATTGTTATGGTCCTTGATGTTGTTTTGGTCTAGTGGGAATATGAGGTAACCCAAGGTGTCCCCAACAGTGTTCCTAGTGCGTTGGCCGGTGCCACGTTTACGAGCACTGTTGTAGATACCTTCCCAAAATTATAAGCCGAATAAAATGCGTGCGTCCTCATCCCTTTCCTCATCCAGTTAGCATAATTAGATCCCTTAAAAGAGTGTTTCCGTTAGGTTATAAATAAATTTAGAAATTCATTTTAATAAATTACTCATAATCAAATTTGGATAGAGGTAGGACTTATCTATTCGTTATTTATTTTTTAGTGGAATCGAACCGACACATGATCGAAAAATTCCGTAAGGACGTCGCTCAGTATCGCCATGAAGCAATGGTCCAGAATCAAAGAGCCGAAGCTCTGGTGCGCAAGTGCAGGCACCTGGAGCAAACATGCCTTCGACCCAAAGGAGTGGCAAAATTAAGGGCGGAGATAGAAGCTTTGAAGCTCAAGTTAATACAGAAAAATGAGGCTTTGAGACAAGCCGAGAAGCCTAGGAACAAGAAAAAGAAGTTAGATAGTTAAAATTAAAAGACGAGATCCATACTGGACTCGTCCAAAGCGGGACAATACCATCGGCCGAGCAAGAGGCGATAGTTATTCGAAATGTGGCAGGCAAAGATTTTGGGGTGAAGATTCTCCCTCCGGGATCCTCACGTTAGCCTGAGGAAGTGCCGAAAAGAAACCGAAAGAGAAATCGGCCTGGCAAAAAAGAACGTGAGCGATTATTTATACTACACAAGGCTCGGATGGTGGGACACATTTTAAATTTAAACGGGTTTTGAGTGCACGTATGAGCTGAAACTTTGATAGTTGTATAACTGTTTTATTTACTTGATTTATTAAATAATAATCTTATTTTTGTTTGATTTTGATGATTAAAAATTTTTAAAGCTGCTAAATATTAAAAATTTTAAAAATAGTTAAATAGTTGAGACGGGGACCGATAGGATTAGAGCAGGATGTCTTCTACGACAGCTCGTGAATCCAACTGAATATTAGGGCATTGGCAGTCTTTAAAGAGAGGCTCACCCTTTGCTAATATTCAACCCACTAGCACACAGTACCAACGTCAATTTTTGACGGATGGCTAGAGGGTAAACTTCTTATGCAGGCGCTGGGTGAGAAGTAGTTACCCTTTAGTTACACATTAAAATTTAAAATGTCTTTTGTCTGTATAGGCAAATATTTCATAATCAGCTTCCGATTCTGAATTCTTGTTAGAGCATGAATCGGTTCGATTAATTCGGCGTGATCACCAGTTACAATCTCTTCAAAAGTCATAATTTATATAACAATTTATTTAATTCAAAAAGTGTCTAATTAATTCTGAATATTAAAACAAAGTTTTTAATATTCATTATTGGACATCACTATCTTTAAATTTTAATGAATATGAAAATAAATAATTCATATAATTTTATATCGTGAAAATTTCAAATTTGAACTTTCAAAACCTATAATAAATGTCCTTGAATTTAGTTTAAATTTGTTATTAATTTATATTTCTTAATATATAAATTATGAAAAGTGTTTTTTTTCTTTCTACAGTTATTCTATTTTTTAACTATTGTTCTGGTTTGTATTTTTTTATTAAATTTAAACCGATTATTCTCTTTCAAATAATCTTTTTAGCCTTACAGTGTTATAAATGTGCCAATGTTGAAGGAAATTATTATGACTGTATACGCTCTTCAACTCAATGCAATCCAAATCAAGATGCTTGCATATCCAATGTGATATATACAAGTATATGGTTAGAACATAAAACATAATATTCTAATTTAGCCCCAACATATTGGACTCAATCAACCGAACGTAGGGCTTTTGTTACAAAAGGTTGCTCAACAAAGTCGCAGTGTGAAGGAATGCAAAGAGTTATTCAAGAGCGATGTACCTATGATATGAAGAGTGACTGGGCATGCATTGAGTGTTGTTTTTCTGATAATTGCAACTATGCAGTAAAGGTTAGAATTTGATATTTTGATATAGAAATTGTACAATTATTTTTAGAATCATTCCGGGAAGATTTTTTCGAATGATCGTTTCAAAATGACTTTTATTCTATTTACATTAATGTGTTTTGATTTCTTTATATTGTGACTACCTGATTTTTTTTATTGCATGTAATATAAATTAGACTTTAAACTAAAATCACAATAAATATTTATTTGATGTCATCATATTTTATATGTTATGTTTACTTGAAAATTTCACGATAATTATGAACTGGAAGTCAGTTGTGTTATACATTCCAAAATGTTACTTCGTTCATTATGTGTATAAATGCTAATATTATAATGGTGGTAAACAATAAAAATAATCGAAAATGACTTTCAAAAATAATCTCATCTATTTTCTTAATATTATTAAAAAAACTACAATAAAGCTCTAAATTCTAGTTTTCCACTATAATCAGTAATGTTTTGACCGTTTGAGATATAATTTCTATGTTTAGTTGTATATCTTTTGTACTTTTATATATTTTGTAATTTTTGTTGGCAATTTTTGAAATTTATATATATAGCGGAATTCTTTAAATGAAAAGTTATACAAAGTTTCATTTTAATTATTTATTTTGGATGTTCCCGGTATTAATGGTGAAATTCAGACTTATTAAATTCATTTTGCACTATGACTCACATAAGTTATTTTGCATTCGACCACTGGTCGCATTCCTTCGATATAACTTTAAAGAAGCCATTTTAAAGAGCGGCAAAACTATAATTTATAAAAATGTACATAAATCATATTTCCATTATATCTAAAGCACTTAGCAATATTTTTCAAAAAGGTAATCATTATAATTTTGTTGGGGTTGCTCTAAAATAAAGAGAATAAAATAACCAGACAGAAAACCGAAAATGAACAAAACATCAAAAATAATTAAAGTACACAAATTTATTAAAAATTTATAAAATATGAAAATTACTATTGAACGAGGAAAAGTGGTATAGTTGAACGCTAAATCTTGAGACGAACTAAAATTTAATAATAAAAATTTAGTGAGGTGTTCCCAGGGAAAGTTATAAATCTTGTGATTGTACAAAATTTGTCGATGGAATTGAAACTAGAGTCGACGCCTCGTGTGTAGAAATCAAATCCCAACAAAATCTTTATTTTACACTTTCGCAAATCTATTTTACAACAGGATAAACACCCAATGGGTATCACCCGAATAAGTCTTTCCTATACGACTTCTCATTTAATCTCAGCGTAATTTTGATTTTTTTAAATTTACTCCGACCAACTGGTGCTTCTTATCTCTCACATTCTGCTTTTATATCATTACCTCGCCAATTAATTTCGTCTAAGAAAGACAGTAGGCATTTCTGAGTCGGTGGCAATTTAATGCCAAATAACTCCATTTCTGGCAACCCATTATCCTGAAATTCCACTTGGTGACCCTTTTTTTGTTGCTGGTTAATAGAAAAGCGCTTTATAATATGATGTAGTGTTAACAGAAAATGTTAAAGATTGAATTGCAGAAATGTTAAAAGGGTTACCTGTTTAATGCGGAAATTTGTCAGTGAGGGGTAAACCCCTTAAATACGGAACATCTGGTCACTGTATCCATCGGTTATAATACCAACAATACAAACATTTACTTCATTAAAATATTCAAGAGATAAAATTGAACATCCATCCGAGCGAAGTTCAGATAAATTCCGCTATAATGCAAGTTGATATATAAATCAACTTATTGGAATTTATTTTTTGTAAAAATCAATGGATTTTAGCCATTTCTGAAATGGCTGCAAAGTAAGTTATTTTTTAAAGTTATAAGCTTAAAGTTATAAAGTTTTAAGAGTTGAATTATGATTTTACAAGGAAATTAAATCATTATTCAAGCTTATAATTATAACTTTTGATCTACAAGCTCATGTATATTATTATTAATAATGTTCATGAATATTCAGAAAATGATTTATTTTATGATAACTTATTTTTCGGAAATTATTCAAAAAGTAATTTAAATTATTTTTGAAGTTATAAAAATTATTAATTTCATTAAGTAATTATATTTTTTATACATGTTTTGAAAAAAATCTTTGAATCTGTACACAAAATAATTGGGTTTATGATTATTTTTTAAAACTTATAAATAAAATTTACAATTTACGCTTTTTTTGGATCTCAGGTTTTGTTTTTTTTCGACAGAAATGTCCGAAATATTTAATCAATTTTAATTTTAAGGGTAAATCTTATAAAGATACATCCTCATTTACTCAAAATTTCTGAGCAGAAACCTCAAAATTTAAATTAAAAATTTTTTCCGTTTTGTCCTTTGTCTAATAATTTGTGAAAACACATCAGTATATATACCTATAATTTGACCTTAACCTTGCGTGTTATTTTTATTGCGATAAAACAAAATTTGAATTTGAAATTATTTGTGTTATCTAAATTTAATTTTTATTATTTTCTTAATTTAAATTGGCAATTTATTTCTTAAACTTTTTAATTGGATTTATTCGACCAAAACTATTTTATTTTTACTCATTAAATTCATTAATTTTTTATTTTTGTATAACTTGTCGTTTTTCGGTCAAATTTTCTTGCTATTATGTGATTTTTTATGTAAATTTCGTGCGGTTCTTGATGCATTTTGTATTTATTTTATTTTACTTTTATGTTTTTTGATTTTATATTTATTTATATTTTCTCAAATTTTATAGTGTTTAGTTGATGCTGTATGTTGTATTTTAAGTTATCTTGGTGCTGGGTTTTCATGCTACATTACTGATACATTTAAACAATTTTCAAGGCCATTTGTGTTCTGGCCAACATCTGTCGCTTTTTATTTTCTATAGTGTAGGGTTTATCTCCGTGACTATTTTACAAACAACCTCAAGGTGAGTTGGTGTGCTTATATGTTATAAATTTTTTGATTTTCTTTTTATATTATAGGTGATTTGTTTCATCGTGGCATGATGTATATTTATAAATTAATCAAAACTTACATATGGTTAGTATTGCTGGGCACCTGATGGGTAAAAGATATAAGATTTTCGCGGCCACTTTCAAGGGAATCCCACCAAATGCGCGCACAAGAGATATAATCATTGGATACCCGTCAAAAATGACGTTGGAAATGTATTTCAATTGGCGGTTTCTAGTAAAAGGTGAGCCATATTACCATGACTGCTAATACCCTAGAAAACTCTTGGGTTCACGAGCTACCATAGAAAATATTTACGCTCACTTTGATTACCGGTCTCTCTGTCGCTAATTTAATTGAATTAATATAGACAATTCAATTATTTTATTTTAAAGGGACTATTTATCAAAAAATTTAAGTTAATGCAAAAACGAACATCGATTCAAAACCCAGAACATTTTATTAAATATATTACAAGATTATCGGGTTTATAAGAAGATGTGGGTCCAAATTTCTTTATCTGACCCAGTAAACGAGCGGTCTTCAATCTGCGCCTTCTTTCTCTTTCCGCTTTGCTGGGGTGACATTTTTTGCGATTCGGTTTTGGTTCTGAACCATTACTGTTTTGGACGTTGATTAGAGTGGGGTTTGAGATGGGTCATGTGATACTTGGATTCGTGCTTGAGAACGTGCTGGGGTGGTGCCAGATTTCTGCTCTTATCGTCTCTTTTAACTTTAGCTGATAATTTTCCTTCTTTAATTTGTCTATTTCGGCTACCATCTCAGCGTGTTGGGTTTTTAATAACTCATTATGTTGACTCAGTCTCTTTGCCAGTTTTGGTCGAGTCCAGGATTCCTCCATCCGATGACATCTTCATATCATCGATTCCGCTCGCTGGCTCTGTTTCAGGGCCTCATCGGGATAGTGGGCTACGTCTCGGAAGAATCTTTACACGTATAGGGTTTTATAATTACTTTGTTGCACTAAAAATAAAAAAACATGCTCTAAATTCAAGCCGATATTTGTTTTGGGAATTAAATGATAAATTAAATTAGTAGGCCTATGTGGGAGGGAATAGATGCCTTATCTGATACTGTAAACTCCATTTTAAGTCATTTTAATTATATATTTGGTCCTTTTTTCTCGGACTTTTAAAGTTGAGGGATGGTGGTCTTAAGGTTTTCACATTACATTTTAAACTTTTATTTTAGATACTTTTAACTTTTTAGACTTTATTTATTCTTTCCCTCCCCCCCAAATCAACGAAAATTCGATAAATCATCAGGAATTCAAGTGAAGGAAAATCCATTCTATTTTTAGAAGGAATTTTCTCGATCAATTCATTTTTCTATAACAAAATATCGATTTAAAAGTAAATTTCTCTCGTGATTTCAAGAAATTTTTATTGGAAAACCAATTTTTCTTTTGGAGTGATTTTTATGAATATCATTGTGGATTTCTCGTAAAAGGTACGTCCATAAATTCGTATTATGAATATAATTTTATTTTTCATAAATCTAATGTTTTCCTTTTCTGTCCTCATTTAATTCTATGATTACGTTTAGGGGAAAATATTATGTAAAATTAGCTTAAAATAAATATCTAATAATGAAAAATAAAGCACAAAATTTATCTCAGTTAAAATTCAAAGAACAACTTTTTATAATATCAAAGTTGATTGAATAGATTCGATTTTGGGTAGATCTCCATTTCTTGGTCTCTGCATATCTCTGCTTTATCTCAAAAGAAAATAAAAATGATTAAATCTTTATTTATGATTTTATTATTTATTAATTCTATTTAGAAAACCCCACGCAAGCCTCTTGGAGGGATCGCCTTAATTTATGTTGGATTCTATCGTAGTAGACGCACTCGATATGTCTAAATTAATTGTGATTTTTTATAACAAAGATTTAGGTATATTTTCTTTTATGTAAAAAATTAATTTTCTCATAGATCTCAACAATGACAATGACAATCGAACAACGATAGTGCAATCTGGTTCGCTTTCTTCTGTATTAGAGTTATTTTCTTAATCATTTTCACAGATATAGATCCAGTTGCTGATGATGCTGACCACCTCGACGATGAATTCATAAAAAGAAATTTATAAAAAAAATAATTTTTATTTTGTTTTTTTTTAAATGAATAAATGTTAGTGATTTGAATTCAAAGAATTATTATTAAAAATTTGTTTATCTACGAATTTATTTTATAAAGCTAATCACCTGGGTATAATATAATAAGAATTTGAGTGACAACAAAATTTCGACTTGATAGTTTCTTTGACTCCTGGCCTTGTCACTAATGATATTAATTTGGCATTTGTACCTGAAATAGGACTTTCTGTTATCTAGATTCTCCTTTCTTTTGTTCTTTATGTTCTGAGAAGATTACTAACACCAACATTTTTTTTATTGATTTATTTATTTATTCATTTTTCAGATGTACTTGTGAAGATTACTCACACATTCTCATGATACTCTTCTTATTTCTTTCTTTTCTCGTTCATTGATTCTTCTTTCTGTACATGTATAATGTTTGCTCCTTCCTCATGGTCTTTCGTCTCCACTGAGAGTTTGATGTTGAGGTTCTTGGAGAAGAGATCTGATCCGGCGAACTACCATTCACTACGGGTACCTCCCACACCGAAGCACTGGTTCTAGACTAGTTGGTGGAAAATCATTTTATTCTCTTGTATGCACGTAGACGATCAAATGGTTAACAATTGGCATATGATAATGATTAATAATAATGAATATATAATTAGCAATTTATGTATAATAGTAATCAAAAATGATAATTAAAATCATAACTGCAATAAATGGTTAATTATGTGATTTAATGATTTCATATTATTGATCATAATGGGGATCGGTCATGAGGCATCTCGCATAGGTCAAGTACCATGGTAGCGAAGCTTCCTTGGGGCTTGATCGATGCGAGGAAACTATTTTGATCTTAGTTACTATTATTAGAAATTCTAAGTATAAATTTTAGTATTAGAAAATTTAAGATGTCGACAATAAAACAAAAAAGAAATCATATAACATAATGTAGGGTATTTCCTAAGACTTATCTAAATTTTTGCATAAAAAAAAGCATTTATTTATGTCAATCTGGCATCGACTTATATAGGGGGGTTTTAGACGCATGTTTTTTGATGCGGTAAAACAAAACGCCTACACGTTTTTAACATATTTCATCACTTTTCTCCTGGTTTACAGATTTTCGCGATTCTTTTTAATTAATGTTTCTAATTATATTTCAAGCTTAATTCTCATAATTATTAACTAGAATATAAGCGTTTTCGATAAATTTGGAGCCAAAGTGATGAAATTGGTTAATTTTTGATGATTTTCAATTTTTTTAAAATGTTTTTATTTATTTTTTACATATTTCTTGCATTTTTTCATCCTTTTTGTATTATTTAATGCTAAATATCCTATATTTGATGATTTTTCGTGCCCCAAAGTTTATCGGGTGTCTTGCCAGATAAACAAACTTTAAAACCTTGGTTTTACCCCAACAGAATTGATTTCCTTTTCAACTTAAATTTGTCAGTAATGCTAAACGAAAATGCAATTGGTCTAATAATCAATTTTTATTTATATTTAGTTAATTTTTTTAAATTTAGGATCCTTATAATATAATTGTAAACCAACCAAATATCTTATAATAAAAAACTAACAAAAAAGTAAAATTGTATTTTTTTTCATAAATGCATTAGTATTAATCCCCATAACAATCCAACGGTTTGCACGATAACGCAAGATCTTCAATTAATTCTTGAATATTCTCGTGACAAACATTGCAATAATCTCTAACAAAAGTTAACTGGCGCAACAGATGTTTCACATCATCCCCACTCGAATCAATTACTTGTTCAATAGAAAGATTGCATTTGTGAAATTGAAACAAAACAAGATTCGCTTTCAAACACTGGAAAATTCTATTTCCATTCTCGTTAGAATTTGCCATTTTCACATAACGCGGCAGAATTCCCAATAGGTCTTTAATGTTCAATATGATGTTTCTTTTGCCTAGAACATCGATGAAATTAACCACAACATTTGTTACTGATTCTCCTTTTGTTCCATCGGAGAACAACACCAATAAGCTATAGAATAAATTCCCACAGAAAACATTATCCGAGAAATCATCGGCATTTATTATGGAATTTGTTAAATAAATTATATCATCGAGCGAGCCAATAGAAAAATGGAATATAAAATTTCCATTATCCAATAGTAAAATTTCTTTAGATAATTGCAAAGGTTTATTCGATAGAATCTCCAAATTGTCGGAATTAAAATAATTGCGAAGGAGATAATTTTGGAAAACTAATAACGACTCAGCTTCAGTAGAAAGCAATTTTAATTTGTTCTCATTATCGATCGAATCGGATTTCAAGCAGTCTGAGATTAAATTGGAATAAAAATCGATATCATCAAAACTTTTCCTATTGTGAATTTCTGATTTATAGAGAGCGATTATTTTATTGAAAGTTTTTTTAATGCTATCGTATTTTGAATTACTTATTAAAATATCAAAAATTTCCCGATTATTGTAAAAGCTATTAAAAAGACATCTTATTAAGCCTTGAGTTTTATTTTCCATTATATTCTGGAAATTGTTTCTTTCTAGAAATGAACAGACATAATAGATTTCAAATTTTCCTAGCTTTAAATCTTTGAAAAAATTATGTTTCCCTTCGGTAATTAACTTTATGAAAATATTGTTTGGTATCAAGTTAATATCCATTGATTTTACTGACATAAATAACTGCATGAAATTCTCATCGGATTTTAAAATGCGATCTATACAAATTTTCCATATTGAAGCGCCAATAGAATTTCTTGAAATTATTTTCATTATTTTACCATTTGATAGATACAGAATTTTTTTAGCGATAAAATTAGCTTGTTTTTCATTTGATTCTTCAATCGTTTTAACAACATTATTATCATGATTTGAACACATAGCGTAACAATATAATAACTCAGGTTTGGAAATGTATTCGGATACTTGAATTTTCTTTAAATATTTTTCGATTTCAAATAAGTTATAATCATATTCACATAAATTTTTTTCCAATATTTTAATTAGAAAAAGAGATGATTCGTCGATTCTCTCAAACAATATGCTAATAAATTTTTGGCGAAATTCTTCATACATTGAATCTCTGAAGTATTCAAAATAGATATTAATTAAGATATCTTGAAACAATGAATTGAAAATCACATTATTATTGCAAACATATAAGTCTAATATTTGAAATAATGTGCTTAATCGAAAGTTGTAAAGATTTATTAATTTTGATACGCACCATAATCCGCAATAATAAATGCTTGGTTCTTTATTCTTCAGGAGACTTTTAATAATTTTCTCAATTACATTAAAATAATTATCATTTTTATGATACAGACCAACAAAAACTTGTGACAAGTTGACATGTGACATTGATTCGATACCCTTCTCGTTAATCAAAGTTGTAATAAAACTATTTTCCGATAAAAGTAATTTTTTCCAAAAGTCTTCATGAAACAAATTCTTACAAAAGAGAGTTTCCGATAATCGATTAATTATTGTGTCATCAATAGAACGTTGAAATTCTGATTGAAATATAGTTAGAATTGAATCATTAATCATATTGAATGAGCAAATTTTTAGAGGTAATTTAAAATTATCAACTAAATATTCTAAATTTTGAGAAAAATGCTAATTTTGAATTTAAGTAATTTATATTACAATTATGAATATTCAAACAAAATGTGTAGCGTGATAAATATTCATTTAGAATATTTCTTGTGTCATCATTGTACAAAAATTAAGAAAATTAAATGCCATAATAAATAAAAATTAGACTATTTTATGTATTGTCCTAATGATTTTATGTTTATTTAAATTTTTGAATACTTAAACTTTAAAGTTTGACAAAATTGTTGTATTGACATAGAAAAATGTTGGGCAAAAACAAATATTTTAAATAGTTGTTTATGTGTCACGACATCCGATAAAATCAGGGCGCGCAAAATGCAAATGGACGAAAAATCATCAAATATAGCCTACTTAGCATTAAATAATACAAAAAGTAGAAAAAAGAGTAGAAAAATACAAAAAATATATAAAAATTAAATAAAAACATTTAAAAAGAATCAAAAAACATTAAATTTTAGCAAAATTAACATATTTCATCAAATTGGCTCCAAATTCATAGAAAACGCTTATATTCTAGAAAATAACTACGAGAATTAAACTTAAAATGTAATTAGGAACTTTAACAAAATAGAATCACGAAAATCTGACAACTAAGGGAAAAGTGATGAAATATGGTAAAAACTTGTAGGCGTTTTGTTTTACCGTATCAAAAAACATGCGTATAAAACCCCCCTTATATAAGTCAAGGTCGCTTCCATGGTATTTGACCTATACGAGATGCCTCGTAACCAATATTTTCCATCACTTGAGAAAAGTAATAATGAAATATTAATAATGATCATTTATTGCATTTAATATTATTATTATTAGGCTTAAACATTATCATTATTTCCAAAAATTACCATTTATCTAAAAACTTTTTAAAGAATCCAAATGATGCAAATTTGAACGTTATTTTATCCACCATTATTGTTTATTTTATTGACTATTATTATCCTACAATCACATGCATTCAAGTGGGCAAAATTAATCTTCACCAACTAGTTGAAACCTAGTACTTCGATGTGGGAGGTACCCGTAGTGAATGTTAGTTCACCTGGCAGATCTCCTCTCCAAGAACCTCAACGTCAGACCCTCTGTAGAGAGTCAAGGATCATGAGGAAGGCCTAAATATAATATAAAAACAAAAGAAAAATATACGAACTAGAGACAGTCAGAAGAAATGAAAATATCAAAGGAAAAAAAATTGAATAATAAACTTTAACTAAAGACAATATAGGAAGCTATAATATCGAACCAAAATAAAGTTATGAATAAAAAGGAAGAAAGTAGATCAATTTATCATCCAGAAAGAAAAGTCAAATGCTAGAATCACGATACTCGCAAATAATCATCATAAAATGACTAATTAAACAAGTAATCAGGTTCTCTCATTTTTATTTTTACATATCATTAAATTAAAGAGTAAGGAAAACCCCTTTTTGATCATTTAATTTTAATGCGATAGAAAATGTGAGTGAATAAAAGAGAATTAAAAAAATTTTTTTGAACTCAGGCTCCCTAGATTTAGGTGGAATGGTAATCGCCTCGCAATACTGTTATCCGAACAGATCTGAGAGTAACAATATGAAGATCTAATGTGATAGTGCAAGAACGAATTAACTGGTTAGGGAGAATGGCGTTGGCCACCTTTCGTGCAAATTATCCATCCGAAGTTTATTATTATTATTAGTTATTTTTTCAGTTTCAATTAATAATTTAACTATAATTAAAACTCTATTATATTTATTTAATCATTTTTATTTCCTATTTGCTGATCAAAAATCCAAAGGAAACTCACTCATCCTATGATCCTGGACTCCAGTTATTTCCGAATCCAGGACTGCAAATATGATTAAAATTTTAAAAAGTTTATAAAAATAAAAAAACTATAGTGGATTTTATTGTTACTGTTCTTATAATATAGAATATATTCATCCGACATATTGTTTTAAAACTTTAATATATCATAAATAACAATAACCAAATAAACTAGTAAAGATTTATTTTATTCATATTAAAAATTCGCGATAAATAAATTTTCCATAACGATAATTGAATCCCAGTTTAGGTGATTTCCTATAATAAATAAATAATGTTAGGACTCATTTCTGTTAATTTAAAATGTTAATTACCCAAAGTCTTGATAAACATAAAGTAAGGAATGAGGATTGGTTACAATAAGACTTAACTTGACGAATTATAGCAACATGCTGGAAAGACATTTTTGGTGTTTGGATAAAATTCCACCGAATATTGGGTGAAATCCGACTGAGTTTGTGGATTAAAATTCCACCAAAAACGGACAAAATATCAGCAAATGGAAAATCTAAAGAAAAATGAATTAATCGATAAAAAAATGAATTTAAGAAAATTTTTTGTTCTCACCGAGTTTTGGTGTTGAACAAGAAATTCCGTTCTAAAAATAGAATGGGATCTCTTGTTTAAAATGACAGTTTTTTTAGTTGAAATCTGGGATTTTCAAGAGGAAGGGACCCGAATCTAAAAATTTAAATCATATATTCAATTAAAAACCTATTATTAGGACCCCATACATATGTTACTAGACCGATCTACTCCTGAAATAACTAAATAGCATCTTTTAAACAAAATAAAGTGATCAAAGGATCGATATTATTTCAATTAAATTAGTGACAGAGGGACCCATAATTAAAATGAGCGTGAATACCTTCTATGGTACCTCTTGAACCCAAAGGTTTTCTAGTGTATTAGCAGTCATGGTATTATGGCTCACCTTTTACTAGAAACCGCCCACTGGGATACATTTCCAACGTCATTTTGACGGGTATCCAATGGTTATATCTTTTGTGCGCGTATCTGGTGGGAATCCCTTGCAAGTGACCGCAAAAATCTGATATCTTTTACCCATCAGGTGCCAAGCATAATTTTGGGGGGCTCAGCCGGGATTTCGATTCAATTTTGATTAAAAAAGAAAAACCAAATGCAACATTTAAAATGAAAATAAAATAAAATTGAAAACAAGAAACCAAGAAACCAAAATAATTAACAGTATTATTATTATAATTATTATTGGTATTGTTATTATTATTATTATTATTATTATTATTATTATTATTATTATTATTATTATTATTATTATTATTATTATTATTATTATTATTATTATTATTATTATTATTATTATTATTATTATTATTATTATTATTATTATTGTTATTGTTATTGTTATTGTTATTATTATTATTATTATTATTATTATTATTATTATTATTATTATTATTATTATTATTATTATTATTATTATTATTATTATTATTATTATTATTATTATTATTATTATTATTATTATTATTATTATTATTATTATTATTATTATTATTATTATTATTATTATTATTATTATTATTATTATTATTATTATTATTATTATTATTATTATTATTATTATTATTATTATTATTATTATTATTATTATTATTATTATATTATTATTATTATTATTATTATTATTATTATTATTATTATTATTATTATTATTATTATTATTATTATTATTATTATTATTATATTATTATTATTATTATTATTATTATTATTATTATTATTATTATTATTATTATTATTATTATTATTATTATTATTATTATTATTATTATTATTATTATTATTATTATTATTATTATTATTATTATTATTATTATTATTATTATTATTATTATTATTATTATTATTGTTATTATTATTATTACCATTATTATTATTATTATTATTATTATTATTATTGTTATTATTATTATTACCATTATTATTATTGTTATTATTATTATTACCATTATTATTATTGTTATTATTATTATAATTTTTATTATTGCGAATTATTATTTAGAATTAGTATTATGAGCATCCATAACATAATGATTAACATTAGGATTTCTAAGAGATCGCAGAGTATTCTTTTGAATCGGAATTGTTCCATCAAAACGAGTTGAAGGTTTTCATAAATTACTCAAATCGGAACCATTTTAAAAAGGGAACGAAACCACAAACTTATAAAAGAAACGAAAACAATAACAAAGAAAAGTAAAAATAATCATAACGATATCAATATGAGCTAAAGATTAACAGAGATTATGAACCGAAAGGTGATGAAAAAGTTTTGATTTAAACGAGCTTTAGATTTCGAAATCTAAAAAGCTGGGATAAAAATTTACTACAATAATGGGGAAAATATGTTGAAATAATATCGAACTCAAGAGGATCATAAAAATATAAAGGGTAATCATAAACTAAGACGGGTAAAAGCGATTATGATAACGATAATGAAATATAGACAGAACAAAAGGGAATAAACATTGAAAAATAAAGATGGAATCACTAAATACATTTTGTTCTAATCAACCATAATGTCGGAATGTAGTTATAGAAAGTCTAACGAAATCTCGGAGAATAATTTTGTTTTGAGAAATTTTTGATAAATGTGAAATAAATTAATTGATACGATAGAAATAATAAAAATGATAAATGAATTAGGATAAAGATGATTAAGGATTTAATAAATAATTGAGTTAAGAGATGAATTATGAGAATAAAATTATGAGAAATTAAATAAATGTAAATGATAAATAAGAGATAAATAAGGTACCAGTAGATTTGAGAGATAAATTTTGCTAGCAGTGTTTCTATACACAACCCGGATACCCAACCCGAGTATTGAATTTACATTGAATCGGCAGTGAGATTCGAATTAACCGGAAAAATGATTCGAATCAAAAGACATGCTAAGAACCGTACCCGGCGTGAACACCTTTAGTAGACCATTTAGTGGAGCTGAGGTCAAGGGACAATGGCATTATCGGTTATGGATTTCTTTTAAATTGCAGTGCATATGGTGGAATGGCTTAAGGTAAAAAGCTCAGGCGTCGAGGAGTCGTAAAAACTTTAAATTACCTTCCTGTTTTGGTTTTTTTGTTGCAGGTCAGGAGACTGAAGATCGCAATTATATGGCGAAATGGTATAAAACCTAGTCGTCGAGGAGTCGTAAAAGACTTCATTCTTTTCTGTTAATAAACCTAACGTGAGATCATTTCAAAAGTCGTTGGAGACCTTGACTTGCTATCGTTGAAGAAAATTGTAGCCATATATAAATTGAAGCTAGGACATTCTTCTTTAACCGGTCATGAGACCGAAGATCACGATGGATATGGCGAAATGGTGTAAAAAGCCCAGGCGTCGAGAAGTCGTAAAAGACTTCACTCTCTTCTTTTCCGTTTTTTCTTTTGTGTTGCCGGTAGAAATACTGATGATCGCGATAATATGGCGAAGTGGTGTAAAAGCCCAGGCGTCGAGGAGTTGTAAAAGACTTCAATTTCTTCCTGTTAATAACCTGATGTGAGATTTTTTTTAAAAGTCATTAGAGGACCTAATGTTTTACATCGTTGAAGAAAATTGTTGCCAAATGTATGAAAGAACTAGGGGGGATGAATATGGGTCGAGGATAATTTAAATTGAAATTAATAAAAGTAAATTAAAAATAAAAACGTAACGGGTAGAAGACCGATGTTTTGAATAAAATAATGATGATGATAATGCCAGCATTGAGATAAATAAAACCAATAAATGACTGAAGAAAAGGAAAAATAAATCATGACAGCATTGAGGTTCCTAGAACCAACAGACGGCTGATAAAAGATTAAAAATGATCGCAGAATCAAGGCGAATTGTGTTATGTTAACGTTGAGGTCGAATAGACCAAAAGACGATGGAAAAAAATTTCAAGTTATTATAAATAAAAATAAATAAAATTGAAATATTATAAGATTAAACGCGGATATGAAGGTCGTGGAGAAATAAGTGACAATAGAGCGTTGCGAATACTATAAGAATTTTACTGGGAAAATAAATGTAATGTATAGTAATGAATACGTTATTATTGTTATTATTATCATTGATTATATATATGATTACATTATATTATGATTTACATGTATTGATAAAGGGAAAATAGAGAATTATTACGACCAAATAGATAATTGATACGAGGAAATAGAGAGTTTAAAATCAACTGAAAATAATGGGGGGTCAAAACCACGATATGAAAGCCCTCTGAATCGAAGAAAGATGATGTTATAAAGAATTTTAAAACCCAATGCAAGAATATGGGATATTATAATAAAACGGATGAGAAAATTTGTATAGTATATAATGTACAAGAATGTGTTATTATTTTAGATCTAATCAATTAAAACAAACAACAACAATCAACAAAAATAATCAACCATCAATAAAAGTATATACAACCAAACAATTACAAGTATCAGTGCAAATAAAAATATTAAAACAAGTAAAAGTATCGAAACAAGTACAAGTATTAAACCAAAAGCAATTAAAAGTAATCAACAAACCATATAAACAAAGAAAAGTTAAAGGATAAAAAGTTAAAAAGTCGTTAAAAATTGCGCACGTATCAAGGAATACCAGAAGCCAACACCAAAAGAAATCAAACGAAAACCTTAGTCTGTTAGAAGACCAAGAAAAACAAAACGCAAAAAGATCAAGAAGCTATTCAAAAAGATCAGCGTCAGTCGAAACTCAAATAACAACTGAATCAGAAAGTAAAAGAATAGAGTTTGAAATCCCTGAGGAAATCGAAAATAAATTATCGGATAACGACAGCAGCAATACGGATTCAATCAATTCAGAGAAAAATAATAAAATCGAAATTCAAACGGAAACGGGAATGACAAAAGGGGATAGCTTAATTAGGATAGCGTTACCTGGTAAACTACAGGAAAAAGTCAACATTAGGGAATTTAGAGAGAAATTTCGAGGTGAACTTTATGATGGAAGTACCAATAAATTGCAAACATTCATTAAAGAATTCGAAGTATATACAACAACCTGCAATTGGTCTAACCCCGAAATTAGAGAACGATTATCACACTTTTTAACTGGAAGTGCTCAAGATGTATATTTAGAGGCAAAACGAGATGAAAAAACGCTGAAAACTTGGGATGATATTAAAGAATTTCTACATAAAACGTTTGGGACGGCAGGACAAGTGAACCGAAAAACTTTAGAATTTCTACACCGTAAACAGAAACCAAACGAATCAAATGCGCTATTTGCACGTGAATTAAAACGACTCGCAAGAGAAGCATTTGGTAAAGATCCAGTACCAGAAGAAAAATTGTAGCAGTATTCATTGAAGGAATTAAACGAGAAGATATTCGAGCAAATGTGGGATGCTAGGCACCAAAAAGCCTAGATGATGCACTTCAAATTGCTAGTCGATGTGAACAATTTCTGAAACTACAATTCCAAGTAGCTGCAATGACAGTTGAACCAACAATAACAACACCAAATACCGGAGTAACAAACAACCAAGCCACCAATGCAAATCCAACAATGAACCAGTTTATTCCAAGATCACAACAAATGTTCAAAGCACCACCAACAAGAAATCCAAACAATAATACTAATGGTAATCTTAATTACACTAATAATTTTAGGTTCAACACAAATGGAAATAATTTCCCAATATGTGAAAATTGTCAAAGAGCTGGACATCTAACCAATGAATGCTACCGAAACAAAATGCAGTAGAAGAGAACACACTGAAGCCATTTGTCGAAATATGGAAGGTGGAAATGACAGATACGTCGGAAATAATAGATACAACGGTAATAACGGAAACGGTGGAAATATTTGATATGGCAGAAATAACGAAGAAAACCGGGGAAATGGCGAACCAAGAATTATAACATGTTTCACATGCAATCAAGTAGGGCACATCTCACAAACCAAGGCACATTTCACGAACCAAGGACGACTAAATCCACCCAGGCCAAACAATGCAAATCCAACAGCGCAAGTTAATTTGATGCAAGAAGTTGAAAGACTCCGAGAAAGAATAGTGCAAACATCAAATAATGATAACCAACCACAACGAATTAATATGAAGTTTGAACTTTTAATCTTAGTTACTCTCATCATTCGTTAAGTTGGGTGTTTTCAAATTTATTGCTTGGATAGATATTAGCGTTGGTTATCCCTATCTGATTTATATTTGATATGAATTACTTTTACAAAATCATGTTTAGTAGTTAATAGGATTTGTATTTAATGCAAATTATTATGAATTAGTTTTCTATTTAAAATTCGTTACATAGATTTCGCACCCTCCCCACTCACCCCTTACGGTTTAAGGTTTATTTATGTTCACATTATGATTTAAGAGTGCCTACTGAGCTACTCGGTGTTGATTATTTTAAGCCAATATGTATAATATGATTTTGGATCGAGTTTTCAGACGAAGGAAGAAAGTAGAGCAGCCAAAAGACTACCTCTCGATCTACCCAACGCCCCTATAGGATTAAATAATTGACGTTTAGAATCCGTCATTATTCACGACTAGACCTTCACGGGCACAGATTATAGGCGGAGAAACCGCTCTTACACAATCTGATAGTATGTCTGATTTTATTGACTTGCGATATGTGCTGGCTGTGGGCCGGAAAATTTCGACAAAAATAAAATAAAACATGATTCGTTTGAAGCATATAATTGACATAATTAATATATTTTCATTCACTCGCATCATACTTGCAGAGGACACGCTCAAGTAGGGACTTACTCGTAGTATACTTGAGGAAGTGTCGTGTAAGTCGTTTTTCCAAAATTTTGTCGAGAGTTCTTGCTGACTAATTCTTACTGCAAAGATAATTTCCAAAGAAAAAGCGTTTATAACTTTTCTTAAGAAAATTAGTTTTCACAAAGAAAAAGTGATTATTCTCTGTAAAAATGAATCGGTGTATACCTATTTTGTGACCGTAATCTTGCATGTTCTTTTTTGATGCATTGAAACAAAATTTGATCTTGATTTTACTTGTAATATCTAATTCTAATTTTGTTATTTTCTTGCATTAAATAGATAATTTATTATTATTATTTTTTAATTGAATATTTAATTTTAAATATTTTATTTTTAACCAGTTTTATTCATTAAAATGCTGGTTTTATAAATTAGTCTATTTTCGGTCAAATTTTTATGTCATTTTGTTATTTCCATGTTAATTTCGTGCGGATCTTAATGTATATCTGTTATTATTTTAATTTACTTTTGTTTTTTTTTATTTTATTTTTTAAATATATTTCTCTTATATTTATGGTGTTTTACTTGGTGTTAATAGGTCTTATTTTAAATTCGCATTGCTGTATTTGCGTGTTATTTCCGATCCATATAAACAAATCCTTGTATTGGCCCAAAACTATTATAAGAGAAGACCGAAAAAACAACCGTGACTCCATGGGTTTGATTTCGTTGGTGGAGTCAAGACAATAAATGATGAATTAAGAAATGAGCAACGCAGAGAAAGGTAATAGAAAAGATGTTTCAGACGAAAGATGGAAGAAGTTGGAGTATAATAACTTTGAATAATATAGAAGTATATATGTTAAGGAATTCGGGAGCATCAGTAACAGTTATGAACAAAGATTTGAGGGGAAAAAAGGCAAACCAAATTTTCAATGGTGTGCTATACTATTATGCGGAGTATTTTCAACTTGAGAAGAATCAATGAGATGTATGACGATACAGCCAAATGGAATCGAATGACCAAAATTATTACAATGATTGTTGTAAAAGAGATTAAGCCCGAATTCATCGGTGGTATTGATACGATGGAAGAGTTTGCAGTAAAGTTGATGAAGGTCAATAATATTGAAACTTCATTTATAAATAAAATTCCCACTGATGAATAAAGAATAAACAAAGCTCTAATGACATTGACAGATGAAAAGAACAAAGAAATTGAAGGAATGATCAGGAAATACGGTGGAATTTTCATGGGATCAAAATTTGATCTGGGATTTACTAATTAAGTACGACACGAGATGCGGACGTCAGGAGGTCCAATAATGCAACATTCACATGGAGAAAAAAATTGAAGATCAGATAAAATAATTAATAAAAGCAAATGTTATTCGGCGTTGTAAGAGCTGTTGGTGATCATAGGAAAGAAAGAGGGATGCATAAGAATGTGCGTAGACTATCGTCGATTGAATGCTATAACGTAAAGGAATCTTTTCTTACAGGCTGAATTTCAAATTATTAATAATTTTTTGCTTTCATGCAAGGAATTTCATGCACATTTGCTTAAATCACCAAAGCTATTGGAGTCAGCTCTCCGACAAGAAAAATACAATTTTAAAAACAAAAATAAATAGCATGATTTGGAAACTGTAATATAAAAAAATAAATGTTTTGTGTAAATCTTTATGGTATTACTCATTATATAATTGAAATCGCTAACATGTGTAGACAAAAAAAAACCCTGTCATATTTATTAAGCGTTATAATGGCTCCCGGGTTCGAGGTTGTGGTAGTTGGCAACACTATTTCTTACATTCAGTTTTTAATTGTTGAGTCAAGTGTATTATATCTGTGATTTTTGATGAGTGCACTTCGCTTATCATTAACTAGAAAAAAATCAAAAGGACCAAGATTTAGTGAATGAAGAGACTTTTCCACATGACCACTTCTTTCTATTCAATCATCCTGTATCCAGACCTTACGGACAATCTGTAGTATTCATTTATTATTTATTACCAGCTTAATAACATCCCTTCATTTTCTCAGACATTAGACTAGATCAAGGATAAGCAACCCGCGGCCAGCGAAAATTTTTTTTGCGGACCGCCAAGCATTTTTTTGGTATTTTTATATTGTTTATTAGTATATATAAAGCTTTGTAAATTATTAATAAGTGCGGCCAGCCACAAAATTTTAAATGGCCCGTGGGTTAAAAAGGTTGCTCACCCCTGGACTAGATTCTTTGAAGACCTTAGTATACCTAGTGAAATACGAAAGCATTCTCACCATTTGAAGCTTTAATGTCTATTTCCAAAATAAATCCAAGCAAAATTAATTTTCATAGATTTTATAACAATTTCTGAATCTACAATAATTTTCCATGATCTAGAATTGCAATTTATTAAAGTTCAATATAATAAAATCATTTATTGGCATTTTTAAATTGCTCAATAAATTCTAAATGAATCAAAATCACTAGAAATTAATTTACAATATCAAAAATAATAAACACTAAATAGTTATAAAAAGAATGTTTATTGAAAAATTCCCCATGAAAACGAACTCAAACATTTCGATAAGAAAATATCTGTAACCAAATTGAACCCAGGAACAATTGTAAAAAAATATTAAAAATTACGCGATCAACATGGATCACGAATCAAAATATTAAAGAAGCGAAAAATTAACAAAAGTTATAATTTTAATCATATTAGTTGAGAGTGCAAATTCACTTAGAAAATCACGCAATAATTAAAACACAGTCGATTGATGAGCACTATCAGAGCCTGAATCACGAATTTTCTCTGGCAATGCAGTAGATCCAGGTTCTAATTCAGTTGATTTAGAGGTGTTATTAGTAGGCAATGAAGGCTTTCTGGATTCAGGCTTTGAAGGAGGATTTTCACTGGATTTTTGATCAAGAGTTTCTTTCAGCTTTTCAAATGGCGGAATAGGAGGCGGCGGATTACTGGGTCTTTTTGGTGGAGCACTTTCAACTTTTGAACGAGCTTTTTCAGGATTTTCAGGAGTCGATAAAACTGTCGGTAATACAGTTGGTTTCTTTAAAGGTATTGAAGGAGGCTGACTGGGTTTGAAAGAAGTATTAGCCGATGTACCTCGCCGAATAGAGCTTTCACCATGCGGAATTTCAAAATTATGTTTTTCACTGATTGATTTTTCAAGTATACTTGTGCGTTTCTTGATCATAGGTTTGCTGTCAGTTTTATCTCTCGTTTTAGGTTCATCAGACGGATTTTCTACATCTACATCTGTTATTTGAACTTTTGGTACAGGAGGAGGAGGAGCTGGAGGTTTTCTTGGAGCTTTAAGTCTTATAGTAGTTTCCCTGGGATTAATAAAATTATTTAAGAAAAATCTTAAAAAAATTTCAATTCTCGATGTTCAACATAAAATAACCATAAAACCCGAGACATAATTTTGAAAGTTTTTATGGATAACGTCCAGTTTAACATGTCCAAAGATAATATCTATTTTTATATGCCCTATACTAAAAATCCCATTTAATATTTCAGTCTACAACTTTCAAATATTCAAAATGTATACAACCAGTTAACAATTGTGATAAAATAAAGTTATAAATTTAAAACAATTACAATTGACCAAATTAAAATTATTCGAACTATATTTCGAAATACTTATTTAACGCATTAGTATTGTTTGCGCTGTGTATATGAAAGATATTGCAGGGCCTAACTGAATATATTTAAAGGAATATTGAAGGAAACGATGTGTGTCGTATTCGCATGAATAAAATTGATTTACAGCAAAAATACAATTTTATAACAGCATTTATTAACCTTTAAATACTGTGCATAAATCGGAACAAGAACTTCTAGCTTTCTGGTCGTTCCTTTAAATATATACATAAGTAGTTATTAATGATTAATTGTAAATTAAATAAACGATTAGCTGTACTTGTCTAATTTATTTTAACTTATAAATACAATATCTTCATGAACTTTATTGCTACATTCGTGAGTTTTTAATCTCTGGGAAGAGACAACAATGCGGTTATTAACACAAAACACCTATTAAAAAATTTCACCAAATTTTCTTTTCTAATTCTTTCATAATTTTTAACTGGAAAAGCCTAATTCTTAATATTTTGACATACATAATTTTTGAAATTTTCTGAGTTATATTTTTTTGATTTGCCAATCAATTATAAATATTAAAACTTTAGATAAAGTTAAAAAAAATTTTGTCGATTTTTAAGCCGATTTCCAGTGTATAGGTTCTGATCACTTCAAAACACCATTTAATAAGTCATTCGCTCTATGCTTCTTTTTATATAATTATTTAGATTTTAAATTTTAATTACAACTGTTGCAATTATAAAATAAATGAGGAATCGAAACACCAAAACATGAACCCAAATAATAATTAAACTTTTGACAAGCATATAAAAAATGAACATCACAGTGTATAAGAATCACAAAACATTAGCATTGAATTATATAAAAGAAAGCGCCAATCCAACATATATATTATACTACAATATATTTAGACAGACTCGCTGTCATCATCAGTTAGATTCAAACTTAAAACTATATCGAATATAATTGCTTTTTGAAACAAATTTCTTCATTCATCTTTTATACTTTAAAAAAATATAAATTCCATTTTGTATAACTTAATTCTTAAAATTCTATTGTTATAAAATTTAAATAATCTAAATTTTAACAAACTTTTAATAAACTTTCAATAAAATATTTTTAAATTCATAAAAAAAAATATTTTATCATAGCTTTTATCAAATTTATTACAATTGCACAAACATTATATTTGAAAATTTTTAAATATATTATTTTAAATACTATAAATACTAATTTTATTTTTCTATAAATATTGATTAAAAGTTGGGACTAACTTCTGACTCCTCGGTGTCCTTATTCAAATAAATCAAAGTAACCAGCATAATAACACTTATTTAAAATTTCCACGATCGCTAAACTTCATATCCAAACGATTTTTAAAAATATATTTTTTTCTTTTACACTGAATAGGTCTTCCAACGAGAAATTTAGCTTCTAGTACTCTAAAAGTAATCATACTATGGGCTCGCACTTTGTCTAACCTTTAAATTTCACCATGTCTTAAACTAACTGGCCATTTGACTAGCTTATCTGCTCTCTCTCACTCTTCTTTTAAATTTGATAGAGCCCCGTTTGAATTTACAAATTAGCTGTCAATTTGGGAATCTAAGAATCACTAATCTCATTAACTCTTAATTTACTTAACTAATTAAATAATTTTGTAATAACCTTTAAATTTTTGATTTTTTAAAATTAATTTTTGCACTTTTATTATTTTTGAATTTTGATGTTTTTATTAATTACATTTGATGCTCAAAGAAATGCAAAAAGAAAATGTTCAATCAACACTAGACTGCTTTTTTTTTACCATTAAATGATAACTCACCAAATAATGATAATGATAGTGATTGTGAAGAAATTTTGTAATTGTAATGTTATAATCCAAAAAATTTGTTATTTTTTGTTGAATTCAAGTTTTTGTTTAATTATAATTTTATGTTTTGTTATATATAAAGTGAACTACTATATTTATTTTATTATTTATATTTAGTTAATATATCATGAACTACTAAGAAATAAAATTTATTTTAATTTAATACTGAATTTTAATACTAATTTCATTTATTTTTTTTCCTTTGGAACCGATCCAAGAATTTTGTATGCAAATATATGGCAAAATGAGTTTCGATTTGCGTTCACTTTTGTTGGAACCAATCTAGACGCAAATCGGGGGATGGGTGTATATAAATGCTGAAAAATAATTTTAATTAATTATTTTACCTATAATTTGTCAGTAAAATATCTACAAAATAAAATTTACAATTAAAATATTTAAAAATTCAATAAACTAAAATTTTGAATTGTTATTTAAAACATTCGCCATATAAAATTTTTAATTCAGTGCGTATTATATAATTTTGTACATAATAATAAATTTACATCTACTTTAATTAATAATATACGAAGATGCAATATTCTATATATAAAATATGAATGTCTGTCTGATAGTACAACATTTAATTCAATTTTTAATTATATTAACCCTAAAACGCCTAAATTTTATCGTCACCGGCTCTAAAAACTATATATTTTCGGTACTAGATACATATTAATGAAACGTTACGAAAACGTCGCACTCGACGTTATAGGGTTAATATATTTTTCTGTTATATATCGATGCTTGTTTAGTATTTCCGCTTACTTTGAAGATTTGAGAGAATCAGATTTCTGTTCAAAAGTTGATGAATTCATCTGATTCGCGGAATCATCTGATAATATATCAGCAGATGACAGTGAATCGCTGTCACCGCAATTTCTGGGAGATTTAGATATTTTCAATCCTTCTACATCTCGGTCCGATGTTTTGAGATTTGAAGTCGTGAGGATTCTTTGTTTAGAAGCTAAAGAAACGTTAATGAAAAACAACTTATGATAAAATAGTTTAATAAAAAAATCTAATTTAAAAAATGTAATATTGAAACTTATAAATTAATATCAGATTTATAAAATTATCAAACGTGAAATTTATATACTAAAAAATCTTGTTTTTCGAAAAAACCATTCAGTCCACATGAAAGTAATCAATCGACCTTATTATACACTTCAACATTTTTAATTTATAAATTAACTAAATTAATTTTTTGATTTCTTTGTTTTATTACGCGTCTGTGTGCGCTTTATATATTAAAATGTTTTCGCGACTGTGTACGCGTTTGTTTTAGATCCTGGGATGGATTTTTGGAAATTATTATGCTAATTGATTTTTTTTATTCGCATTAAAGTAGAAAGTGATTCCGGAAATTTTGAATTATGTATGTTTAAGAATTTTTAGTTAGAAGTTTGTTATTTTTAATTATAGATATAAAATAAATTTTTCTGAAGTACTTTGTTATTATGCTTACATGGAGAAACAAAAATAGAATGAAAATACAGATACGTACTTTTCAGCATTATAAGGGGAGATAAATATATCGATGTGAATACAAAAACTGTTAAAGAAGCTATATGTGAAGATTTTGTGGCTAATTTAAACGAAAAGAATAGCCAATTGGGTTTTGTTGTCTGTTTTCCAAATGTTATATATTGGCTTGAAAGAAGGTTTAAGAAAACAACAATTTAGTTGAAAAGCACCGTTGAATCTCAAGACAAAGCATGAAAAAATGACTCAAATTATGTTAGAGTTTCAATTCAGCAGCTATGTATATTTAAATCCAACCAGTTCTTTCTCTACGTCTGGGAGTTCGACCAGTATCGTTTTGGAGTATCAAATACTGTGCCAATTTATGAAGCTTATGCGTTATCTCATACAATTAGCTTAATGATTTGACATATTATTTGATGAAAATAAAATCAGAATTTTTGAAGAAAAATCAACAATTTGACCGTTCTGTTTTTTTGTTGGAAAATTAAACATCTCGTCTTAAAAAAATTATTGTTTTCTCTAAAAATTATCGGATATTTTCCCGTAGTATGTTGGTTGAGACCGGTTGTTCGTTCGTAAAACGACTTTCTGGTGAAATCTGTGGGTTATTACCGAGTGTCAATGTTCAAACGGATAAGCATTGAGTGATAATCAATAAAAAATACCAAATTTCGTTAATAACACCGAGTTCAAGGATTTCATGACACGGTTTGACGGTAAAGCACGAACGATGAAGTGGAATTGGATCGAGAACGCTTTGATGTCTTAGTAAAGTTTCCCACAAAGCCGGTAATCCAGCAAAATAAAGTAAAAGTGAAAAGTCAAAAAATAGTCACAATGCACAAGCGGATGATTGTCAGAAGAAATTGAGGAAATAGAATAGAAAGACACTAATTGGAATTTACTAACTGTTAAAATCAAGATAGGTTCGGCTTTAGTGTATAGCTGGTTGAATGCAGTACTCAACGATGATTCGAGATCAAAGGTCAAGGGGTTCTCCGAATTATTGGTTCGACGTCACCTCGAAATGTTCAATTCGATAATAAATAACTACGAAGTAAAAGTCACGGCAAGGATAGTGTTGAAGTAGTAAAACAAGGCAGATGAAATGACAAAAGTTCCAAATGCGTGGTTGTCACAACTGGAAAACGGATGCAACGGTTTTGACGCAAAGACAGCGTTATGTGCAACCAGGGTTGATAGACACATGGATTTAATACATAGTCTACACATGGATCATCATTTTGGAGAAAACCGGTTTCGGTTCACATACAGAAATTGTGGGTCAGTGCTAAAAATCTAAACGAGTCGATTCATCACATATAAAATGGTCGAAGGGGCATTTGAGTGTACTGGAAGTCTAAAAGAGACTAGTAGTGAATACAACGCATAATATCAACTATGTCTTCTTGAGCGAAATCGATTGTGGAACAATAAGATTCCCAATCTGGCGGAGATTAAAATCGGAAAACGAAATAAACATTTGTGATCATCTTCGGTCAATATTTTTCGAGCACAGTATTCCTTTCGAAATATTATTGGACAATAGCAGAATGTTAAACTCCAAAGAAATTTGAAAGCTGCGTGAAAATTATTTACTGAAATGCCTATAAACCCTCAGGAAACGGTATTGTGGAGAGTCCACCGAATAGTTAAAATGACGATGGCACGAGTGGGGTGTAACGCAGAGAAAGCAGTAGTTTTGTATAATTTTCTTCCGACAAATGGTATTAGCATAGATTCCGTTCAAGCAAATCTAGGATCACAACATGTTTGGTGATATCTACTTGAATTTTGTATAATCACTGACATCCAAATTTAAGATAGGCGATAGAGTTAATGTAAAGCCTGGAAGAGCTCGATGGTTTACGCCATGAAAACTTGAAAATGTCACCGATGTGAACTCTGAAACTTCAAGAACCATGGATGGAATGAATAGATGTATCGGTTACCAGATTGGCTTCGGAGAATATAAATGAAGAGCAGTTCTTTCGAAGTTAGCTAAAACTAGAGTGAAAGTGAGTTCTCATATTCAGATCTAAGAAGCCATGATCTTGGGAGACACAAACTGATAAGATCTTAAGGAATTCAAAAATCTTCAAATTGGAAGGAGGATGCATTCAAGGTTGAGCGGAAGAGGGGGTGTAATTATTAAAAGGAATATTGTATTAATATGTGGTTGGAATCCAGTTAATTGATTTGAAATTTAGAAGATTTAATTTAATAAACTTTATTCTTTAGTTGTTTTTGATATATAATTATAATAGAATTATCATAAAAATATTTATTTTCATATATCAGTTTCATATAATATCAATTCATGTTTTAATATGAATAAATTTTTACATATCCACTTAATATCCACTTTATTTATAAATGCCAACAAATTCAGGATACATAAAAATCACCTGTATAAACTGGAATATTTGGAAATATGTCATAACAATATGTAATCATGAAGTCTAAAACTCCCGGACCTGGAGATCCAAGCATCATTACTCTAAAATGGCTTGTTCAAAAATCGAGAAGAGAAAAAATAACCTGGAAGCATCACTTTCTTCATTTTCATTAGCTTGTTTATTTCTAATTAAATTTGGTCCCAACATGAGAGCAAGATTACTTGAACTCATTTTATTAACATATTCATTAAGAGAGATTTTCTTAAGAAATTCCATTAAATAAACTAAATTATCCAGATAGCAAATCGGCATAAGAGACAAACATTCTTTAATTTGAGATTTAGCCCCTTCGACATCGTTGTTTTTTATTCTAGATATGATTTTTAATAATAATCTTTTATTCGAATTAATAAATTAAAAATAAGAATGAAATGATTTAAAAGTTAACCATGATATGCATTGAAGGACATAAGTGACCCATAGAACATTTTTGACATTTATTTTATTGATCTTGACATATATATGTGTGTATGTAATTTGTGCTTGCTGGTAGAAGTCTTTTAGAAAAATAATTCAACTATTGATACATGATTCATATTTTTTGCAAAACATAGAACTTGATATTATTATTGAGAAAAGCGTTTTCACTTGTCTTTTAAAAACAAGAACATTATAGAACTATAAAGTATTATCAAACAAATAATATAACTACAAAAAATTAAATTTTCAATATGAAAAAATTCATCTTACAGCAGGTATTTGAATAAGTTTAAAAATAAAACAAATTTGCCACAAACCATAATTTACTAACATTCTCATAAAATTTTTGGTATTTTGGAGCTCAATATGTCTACGTACTATGCCAGTAAAGTACAAAGAAGTATTGTACTTAGCAATGAACATGTTCAACATTGTCAATATTACGCCAGTTAACATAAATTATTCACAGATGTAAAACACATATTAAGGTCTACTATAAAAATGATTAGATTATATATATATATATATATATATAGAGAGAGAGAGAGATATACTTGAATTAAAGACAAAAGTTATATGCACCAACGTAACGTAAGTGACATAATATTTTCTACAAATATTTTCACTCGAAAATCACTTGAAAAGGGATGTGACGAAAATTCGTGAATACCTTAAATAAATGTGATTCATTGTCAAATTTTGTAGAAAATATTATATCACTTATAAAGAAATCAGAGGTGAAGCACAAAAAAAGTCTTTATAATGTAACGTAAGTGAATACTAGAAAACGGAAAAATATAAATTACAAACGTATATACACAAAACTATATAAACAATAATATATACAAGGAGTCAAAGATTATGGGGATTATTTGTCATTAAAATATGCAATTACAGGACTTTATCACATTCAACATGTCCATGAGTACAAAAACAGCAGAACGAAGAAATTCAAATTTATTTACTAAAATTATAACTTTAAATTTTTTAGAAACTTTGAAAATAATAGATAACCGAAAATTGTGAAAATTGTGAAAGAAAAGCATTGAAAAACGTAATTTAAGTGAAAAATAATTTTATTGCTAAATATTTTTAGATATCACGAATTAGTTAGACAATTATTGCGATATAAAAAAATTCCCGAAATTATTTTTAAATGAAAACATTGTTGAAGAAATTTAAAATCTGCATTAAATAAAAATTTATTAAATCTTACATTTTTAAAAATACAGCATAAATCACCTGAAATTCATAATAAATACGACAGTTTAATTTAAAAAAATAACATTAAAAAAATATTTTTCAAAGCTTTCATAATTATTGTCAATTCAATAAAAAATTTATGTTAACTGGTGTATTTAAGTGGTGAGGTACTTTACATTTAAACATTTTCCATATACTTACAAATATCCAAAAAACAAAAACATCTATAAAATTTTATAATTTATTTATCAGAATCAGTATGATACATTAGTATTATTAAATTAAATTACTGTAGTTTAACTTAAAAAGAAAGAAATTCGTAATTTGGGTCTTAAATTAGAATATTTTACAAAAATGTATTTTGTAATAAATTGTTACATTTATTTGAAATTATGCTAAAGACAATTTTTGATTTTGTACATAAAACAGAGTTATTGTTATGTGTACAAAATACATAATTAGATTTATGATTTTGGAAATCAATTTGTTTGTTAGTGATAAAATAGATCTGAGTTTACATTTCAAATAATATTTACAGTAAAAGTGTGCCACTTTAGTTACACATAATTAAAAAGTTCAAATCGGTTTAAATTAGACAAGATGGAAATTAGCCTTGAAAATTATTACGCATTTGATTTAAGCAAAACCCATTATCTTATTAATTTTTAAGACTGAGATCAATTAAAGTGTCAAATAATTATGTTATCATAATCAATTATAAGTACGGCTTACTTGGATCCAACTTCACACCATTTATCATAGAGTTGAAAAGTCATCAATGGAATAGGTAATTCCCTCAAATATTGCTTGAGGACTCCAGCAAATACAGAGGAATCACAACTTTTTAAAATATAATCATCCGCTCGCATAACATTCAGTGCATTCTATAATAAAATACACGTGAAAAATAAAATTTTGTTATTTTAAATATTTTTCACTAAAATTATTTCATATAATTATTTTTTGTCTTAATAAAATGAAAATGCATATGATAAGGTCTTTTAAAGACTTGAAAAACATATTATTTCATTTTTACATATAATAAATTTGTTCATGAAACTAAATATTATTAATAAATTTAAAATTAAGAAAATGAGATTTCCTGGGCTATTTCAAGATGGTTAAAAAGTACAATATTTTTATTCAAATAACAATATAATAAAATTAAAATAAAATTTACAACTCAAATTCTAAAAATTCTTACTTTTAATAATTCTACTTTATTTTTACTTCCCGAAATTCGAAATAACCCCTGAAAAAAATTAAATATAAATTTTTTTTTCTCGATTTTTCTAGAATAGAAATATATACAGCAAAATAATAGAACGAGAAAAAAATATATAAAATAAAAAACAATGATTGAAAAAATAAAGATTAATAAAGTTATTTATTTAAAACCTAAATTAAAAATAATTTTGTATGAGCCAGTTTTTAAACTGAAAAATAGTTATTGTTCTGTAAAATATTGTCCGTTGCATTAATTTTATTATTAATTTTAAACGAAAATTTATTATGAATTACGAGAATATATCATTTAAGTTGAAGAATAAATTTTTAAAATTAAAATCCAAAAGTGGATGAAAAAGTAGCAACAATATACTCTTCGAAGCTAGCTTTAGTGATATCCAAACTGTATCTCATTGAATAATCAATAAACATCTTTTGGAATGTCTTTGAAAAATTATCATTGTTAAACTTATTATTGTCAATTATTAAATAATAATCTAAAAGTATTGGCAAGCCGACAATAGCTCATAAAATAACAACCAGAGATCTCTTTTGAAAGAAACGTCGGAAATCAAGTAAGATTTAATACAAAAAAAATCAATGTAAACGTAAAAAAAATCTCATCAATAATTGATGACAAATGCGTAATATCAATAAATTTGTTTGTAAGGTTCTGATCACGTTTGTTAAAATTTGGTTCTCTTGAGAAAAGAATGAGTAGGTTTAAAGTAGCGAGTTTGTGTTTGGAGAGTGAATTAGGTAAAATGGATTGTATATCTATTCCAATGATTATATTTGTTATAGACTACAGTTTTATTTTTATTAGTTCATGATTCCCCCCTTTTTGTTCCCTGTACCCTTAATTATATTTTTTATAATAATAAATTATCAACATCCCATAGTAAGTAGCTAAACAACTTACTATGGGAAAAGAAAATAATAAATTTAAAAAATCAATAAAAAAAATTGAAAATATCAATAACTAAGTTACCCACATTATAAAGAAGAATCCAAAATCAAAGCAAGAAATTGATAAAGACCGTTTTCCTAACAATAAACTATCCCTTACCGTTACAAACTATTACCAATAATCCGGATTTATTTATTGTAACGAATCTACTAGTAACTCATCCAAAAAAAAACAAAACGATATCCCAAGACCAAATTCCCAATCATTTGACAATTAACAAGGTTCTTTTGCGATTATTTGTTAGTATTCTTATTGAATTTTTAAAGCGTTTATTGTTTTAGTTAATTATATTATTGTAAATTTACACACCTATATAACATTCATCCCAGACCGTCCCGACACATCTTTGAACCGTAAACTAAAAATATCTTTCAATATCCAAAAATATCTTTCGTGTAATAGAAAAAACAACAAATAAGATATATATAAAATCCCCACACATCCATTAAAAATCATAAACCATAAATAACAATATTGAAGAACTCTGTGGATATTGATCTAGATCAGGCCTGGCCGACCCAAATGATTCTGGTGAAGCGGGACACCATAGATGGGAGGTGGAATGTTGGTCTTATTTTATAAAAAGGCTCTAGAACAAAATCTTATTATCATAGAACGCAAAAACTGTATTGTAATATATTTTTTTAAATTGCAATATATTAAAAATATATACATTTTTTACATTTATATATTTCTCATTTGAGTGAATTTTTTTAAAAGATTGTTGTCCTTATTTAACACCTCATTAAAATTTTCACAAGAATTTGTTAAAATAAATTTTACGCATAATATTGCTTCCATAGTCTGAACACTTAATTGGAATTTATTATATAATATAATTCTGTCGTAGCCAAAATGAATCACTTTAAGCCGCATTCACAGAGACTTGACTATCGCTGGCTACACTTTAATAACCTATCATAGATGACTTTCCTTTCACTGCTCGTTCAGTCTGTAAACACGCACTGTTTTGCTGGCACAGCATTCTTTCCAAAAATCGGGACTTTTTGAACGCCAGGAGACGCAAGAGAAATTGTTAAAAATCATCATAAAAATATAATATAATATATAATCTATGTAATTTTTGGGCGAAGAATTTAAAATAGAATAAATTATTATTAAGTGCCGTTAAACATAAACAAAATCTACATTTAATAATTACAATGACAGAAATCAATAAAACAATCAAATAATTAATGTGAGATTTTTTTAATCTTTCACTTAGCTTTTTCAAGTCGATTTCAAAACTCATATTTGCGCTTCGAAGTTCATAATAATAAGGTCATAATAATATCACAAATAAAATCACGATGAATCTCTGAAACCGCAAAATTATACACTGTTGGCCACACCTGATCTAGATGAAAACAAGATATCCAAAAAATCCAAAAATGAAGATTATGATGTTACACTACACAGCTTAACAAATGTCTATTTCATCCATAATTGTAAATGAAATAATTTGTGTATTTACCCTTTTAATAATTTTGTGATATTTAACAGTGTTTATTGATGTCATTAATAAGAATATCTATCAAATTTATAATGGTACGTTGCAAGAGTATATTTTTTAGATTACGGGTAATTTTAAATTATTATTCGCATTGATATTAATGTCTCTTGGTATATAGAAATCAATAAAAATTATAAAAAAAGTAAGCAAAGTTAGGGAGAAGTTGTAAAACAAAGGAAATCCCGTTCTGAATAACATTAAAGAAAAAAATAGAAATTGAAAATGAAGAGAATAACGGAAATCAATAAAATGAAACAATGAAATACGACAAGGTCGTTCTTAATTAATAAGTGCAAATTGACAATGAGAAAAAACAACAAACAACAAATGATTGAACAGGAAAATAAAAACAAAAAAGTTGAGTAAGTGTTTATCTTGACAACTGTCTGAGATAGCGGCAGAATTGTGAATGGCCAAAAGGAATTGGCTGCAGCCAGAAAGATAACTATCTTTAAGTGCCATTAGATGAGGAAGTATAAAAGAGAAATACAGATTAGATTCAGAGAGCAGAAAAGGAGAAGTAATAAAAAAGTTGTTAAAACAGCACAAATGAAGTAACCAGGAGCAATAAAAGACTGAAGCAGAGTAAAACAAGATAAGTTAAAAAGACATAAGAGATTAGTGTTGAAGAGTGTTTGAATAAAGAAGCATTTGAATTTGTAAAAGTCATTACCGAGAGATTTGAGTAATTTCAAGTTAAAGCAAAGAGGGCATCTAAATGGACTTTACCGAGTGTTGAAACCAGAAGCAGCAGTCAAGCGACTGTGAGTTCTAAAGTGCATTATAAAGTGCTATTCTTCCAGAAGGGTCGTAATAAGCGTAATACGTATTGTTGTTATATTGAATTATGTGCGCCATTGTAATTTGGCAATTAACTGTATTGGCCGATAAAGTTTATATTATCTAGAATAAGTCGCTATTATTAACACGCTTTGGAGTCAGATCAATAATTGTCAATTTCATATTCCACAGACAACTAATTTTACCCAAAAATGAATGATTTTGGCTATACTCGAACAATATACTTAAATAGAATTATTTCATAGAATAGTAAAACTTTTTTTTTTAAAATACCTCTTCTTGTAATGATTCTTCGTTATCTAGTTCCCGAATGCACGTTTCTAAAACATAAGACAACTTTCTGTTGGTTGATGCAATGTGCTCCTCGAGTGACAAATGGAAGACAAAGTTTTTCTTATTATCCTCTAAATTACAAAAAAATATTATTAGTGATTAATTAATAAATCTATTTCTAGGTAGTATAGAATAAAATATAAGTGGATATTTTTCATAAAAAAGAACTATTTTCCTTCGCTGATATTAGAATGTTCTAAAATTTCATTTAATTTCAAAAAATATTGTATACAAAATATATTTAACTTATGACTTACCCATTTTAATTAAAAAGGGAAACGATGTGACAAAATAGTTTTGTTAAAAAAAATTTTAAATATTTTGTTGAAAGTTATATTAAAATTATATATATATATGTATATATATATATGAAAATTAAAGAAAACACCAATCCAAAATATATATTCAGCTACAATATATTTCGACAGAATTTCTGCCTTCGTCAGGTAGTCTTGAACTTTAAACTATTTAGAATAAACCACACACACATATATATATCTTTGTTTCTCTTCAAATGTGTCATTTAAACGGGTAAGTCCAACGAAATATTACATAAAAATTTGCAACCCCAATTTCCTCACGGTATGTCATATAAACATCGCATGATTTTTTTCAACACTTTCTTACATTTTTTCAGAGAATTAATGATTACAGGCATCGTAACTTTTCAAAAGATAAAGATACCATATAAACACTTTTTATATCAACAATTTTAAATTTCAAATGAATAATTTTTATGAAAACTTTATTATAAAAAACTAGCTTACTCAATTTGCTGTAATATAAATGGAATCGCAGATTTAAACGAAATTAGAATTTGATTCTCAAAATATTTGTTAAAATATTGTAATAAAAAATATTTTTTTATGAAAAATAATAATTATGGATTTCGATTGTAATATTAATAACACATTTTATAACACGTTACCAATTTGTGTTTCCGTGCGCGCAAGAGTACAGTAATAATTTATAATCTAAATATTGTTTTTTATATATTCTTAAAATTATGGACTTTAATTTTTTATAATAAAAAACATACCAATAATAAGTTGCAGTTCTGGAATGCATTTTGTCAAAATGTTTTTACATTCTATATAATATTCTAAATGTTCTTTGAAAAACTCCAACATTTTTTCGGCAACGATAATTTTCTCTGATTCCAAACAAAATAATTTAGAAAGATATAAATCCTGAAATTTGAATAACGATAAATATTAATAACTTTCAGATTAAATAGATTATTCAATAAGTATGTTGATGATTTTATTAAAAGAAATCGTCATTCAAATACTTGTTTTACAATACATTTCGACAGATCCATTGTCATCAACAATACTTCACATATATGACGTTCCAAATAATCATTAAAATTTTTCAATAAAATTTTAATATCAGACATGACTATTTTACTATTGTACTCACTAATATTGGTCAATCACAAGATGTATATAATATTACACCCATTACATGTAAATTGATAAATGTCCTAACTGATATCATACCATATTCTCATAATTTGTAAAACCTTCCGAGTACGACATTGTCAACACAAATTTAGACTCATAATTCTTACATACACTATTGATATTATTTACTTCACCGGTCGATTTACAATCAGATATTCTCAAACATGGACTCTTAGAATTTAAAAACAACTTAATCTCTTTTATCATCATTAATAAAAATGAATACCCATTCTTTATCAACTACTCAATCAATTTATCAACACTTTTTACTGAATCTTCAAAAGTAGAAGATAAAGACCATCTTTTTACCTTGTTTATCTTATACTTAAATTCACAAAAACTTTCTAGAAAAGTATAAATGTTTCAAAGTCTCATCTGTCTTTTGTACTGCATAAATAAATCAAATAACACAACGACGACTTTCTCTCCGTTTCACATATGAATACAATGTTCTTATGTAAGCTGTTCATAAAACGCAAAAACGGCTCTACATGCCTCTGATTTTCAAATACAAGAAATGTATCATTCACATGTAGTTTATAAACATTGGAATTGTCGATAATCTATTATAGCTCCACGTGAGATATTAAAATTGCACATGAAATGGTAGAATCAACTTATTATGATATATGATCCCTGTTTGGTAAGCGTAAACTGAATATTCTAAGCACATAATTAGTAGTAAAATGTTCATATTTTCATTCATGGACAAAAGCCCTAAATATAAAACAGACAAAAAAGTGACTTATTTATCACCAATAGTTCTACAATGGGTTAATAAAATCGATAAAATTATTTAAAATCACGAATGAAATAATGAATCTATTCAGGTTATAAATAATATTTTTAAATATCAATTAGCATGAGAAATAGATTTAAATATTGGATATTTTTATCAATATCACACATAAAAAAACTTCAATTCAAAATATACGACTTTTAAAATAACTAAAATGCTACTTTGAGACACTGCAAAGAATTAAAATTAAAAATATTCATTACTCAAGTTAGAGGGTTACCTGACAAAACTACACAAATAGTTTAAATTTGAAAAAAATGGAATTTTCTATCACAAATATAAAGAAAATAACTGTAATAAACCATATCCTTTTCACGCGATTTCAGATTTATAAAGAACTGAACTGAAATTTTTCAATTTTCGGCGAAAATAAAAATGATTAAGGTAAATGTACCCAAAAAATCGCGTAAAAAATATAGGGTGTATTTGCACAACTTAAAAAATGTTATATTTTGACGAGAATTGTATTTTTTAACAAAATAATAACTTAAAATGATAACACAAATGCCTGCCCTAACGATCATAAATAGAGATGCAAGATTTCACTGTTTATCATTGTTTATTTGATTGAAAAAATACCTTAAATCAATCAATAAAATATTACAATGAACATGTTTATTTGGATTTATTTTAAGTTATTAAAATACTGATAAATACATAATAAGTATTAAGTTTTTATTCATTAATTTACTTTCGATTTTCGACTGCGATCTGAAATGTATAACTTTGATTCAATTATTATTAAACTGATGTGAAAACAGTATATAGAAAATCATAAAATGCCTCACAATTAAAATGTATATAATTCAGGATAAACACGTCATCTTGTGTCTAGAACGGTAAACATTAAAATTAGAATTTTTATATTTATAGAATCAGTATGTCAGAGAAATTTGTTTAGTAAAACTAATCATGCGTAATATCCTTCAAAGCTTTTCCGATAATAGTATTTTAACTATGTACGTAAATATAAACATGTATGTCTGATCAATTAAGAAAAATTTAGTGTTATGATAAAATAATCGTCGCATCATTTTAAAATCCTTTGACAAGACTTTACACAGATACGTATTAACTCCATTTAGTCACGTGTTGCATATACACAGCATAATTTCCCAATATCTATTAAAATATGAAATTAATAAAATTTTCAGTGAAATTTTGTGTTTCTAAGTACTTAAGACCCCTGATTGCACATGTTACAACTACAGTTTGATATTACACATTCATTTTCAACACAAATATTTAAGAGCTTTAACCACACCAAGCAGATATGTTCTCAGTTTCTATTTTTTGCTATTAAACGAATATATTGTTTGGATAGGTCCCTAAAATCTCATAGCAACTAAGGTCCAACATTAAGGAGGTCCGCGGAAATTACATACCTTAACTGAAATAAATCTAAATCTGTTGTGTAATTATTTTTCCACACCTTTAACAAGACATTCAGAAAATAGAACAGACGAAAAAACCAGGACAGTCAAGCATAGGGTTGCCAACCGTCCTTTTTTCAGGACTTGAAATTACATATTAAAAGGACATGTCCTTTGGAATAAGTGAGAAGACAGAAACAGAAGTTCTGTTTATCTTATAAAGAATGAGTTATTTATTTATTTTTAATATAAAGGATAGTTGCGGTGATTTTTAGGAAAACATTCTTAAAGACAAAAATTTCCTGAAAAATGCTAAATCAACTTTGAAATATTCATTTAAAAATAAAGATCACTGTTGGTTTTAATTTTTTTTAAATAATAAGCTTTTTATTTTTTATAATATCGATGATGCAAAAAAATTAGTGACGGAAATGTCCATTTTAAAAAATAGGATTCATGGATAAAAGTTGGCAACCCTAGTCAAGCATCACATTTAGTAAATTTGTTTTACCATTTACCACTGAGCTAAAGTCAATATTTTTCAATTTTTTGTAAAAAGGAGAAACAGAAATGGAAAACCCCTACTATAATTTCACCGGGATACTGTTTCGATTGTCTCAAATATGATGCTTATCTATTCAATAAGAAAAAAGGTTTCTTGGATCATGGCTAATAAAATACCAGCTATGAACGGAAACTAATTCATGTGTTGGTTTTGGGGGAATATAAAGAAGTGCTGATTTGACTTTCCAGTCTTTATTGAATATGATAGAAGACATTTTTTAAAATAAGAAACATTTGGATTATATCATATTTAATTGTTAAATGATTTTATTCATGTTTGGCGTATTATTTAAACTTTTTTTTGTTAAATTTAATGTACCTTTGAATGTATGTTTCTAAATGATGTTGGTTATATTCCCCTTTGTTACATGTTTTAAAAATAATTGCTGACTCATTTTTCGGCAACTGTCCAACTCAAAATCTACAGTTTTAAAGTAACATTAAAACTTGCAAACAAATGAAATCTTTGATTTACTTAAATTTTGAATAATTTCTAATCTTTAAAGGGATGCTTTTAATTATAACGTTTGAAAAAGTTAATTACAGATTTATCCTATAAAATTGACTTACAAAACTTAGAATTACACAAATCCTTTTTTATGGACAAATTTTAGTTTCAAATTTTTTTCTCACACTGTGAATTATATTCAAAAGTTCTCGTAGGTGAGCATATTTAAACCAACAATATTGAGAATGAGGTGGAAAATAAAAAAATAAAAATGTAAATTTGGTTTTGAATTATTCATTTGATTTTAATTAAAATTTAATAGTATTTATTTACACATTTCAATATAAAAGAAACAAATCAACAATTTATAAAAGATCAGACGAGTTCTAAAACAAAGTATTGTAATCAATTAACATAACTATTTATTGATTGTTATTACAATTGTAACAGATTATAAAGCTGAAAAGATCAATAGAAATCAAAAGTAAAAACAATTTTGTAAAAGAAATTTTCATTATTACACTTACACTGCACAGCCACTATTAAAGCTTTCTTATCCTGTGTCTGTAAAAATATGACAAAAAATATAAATTATCTTTGTCCATTAACCCTTTCCTATCGCGTGTATGTAAAATAAGGACCAAAAATTTTTGCTTGCGTTATCCTCTGTATATAAAAAATTTACTAAAATAAATTTTTATTTTTGGGCCATTATATTTGGATTGGAATGAGCGGGGCACAGAAAATAATGAGGATAGGTAAGGGTTAATGTAATGACGAAGCTGACAGACAGTATATCATCTTCCGGATATTGTAAAATTAGTTTATCACAATAGTGTTGTAGGTATGATAATACGTAAGGAAATCGACTTGATAATTAAAAAAATTCTGGTTAAAAGCATTTTACTACATCCGGGATTTTATGTATTTCTAAATTGATATCAGGTTTGATTTTGGATAAAAACAACTAAATCCAGAGTCTGTACTGAACTATAGATAAAGAAATTAAATTACATACTTTTTGAAGTGAGTCAATATGTACAAACACAACCGACAGATTCTGGATAGTCAAAGCTAGTTACTAAAATCTCAATTTACTATTATATTAAATATAGCTAGTGTGACAATTAACAAGAAAACTATTTCATAAAAGACTGCGCGGAAATGACTGATATTTATAATTGAAAGGCAACCAAATCACAAGCAGCTTTTGCTTGAATAGATATTTTTACAATAATTTATTTTTCATCAACTGAATATTATTATGTGCAAGAACAGATATTTGATTTATCAAATAGTAAACAAATCGATATTAAATGAAAAATGAACGAGAAAATATAAAAATAAACCAAAATATGTTAATTATATGCACATTTCCTGATATAATTTAATGTTTAAATTAAATAATTATTACATGAAACCAATTTGGTTTCGGTTTTATTTTCCAAAGTTTTATAAATTTTGCTAGTTGGGTTAAAAATTTGTAAATCGCAACAATCGCATTTTATACAAATTATTTTAATAAAACTTTTAAATTAAATAATAATTAGAAATCTTTGAACACAAAGATTTTTTTCCATGAAAATTAATCAATAAATTTGTGTTAATATTAATTGATTGTCATTGAAAATTATATCAGATTAAAAGTGTCAAAAATAAATCTTTTATAAATTCAACGTTGCCAGAGCTCAATTCCAAATAAGCAATTACATTGTGATAGGCATTTTAAATGAAATTAATTTTGTGTAAGCCTTAAGGTACTTAGGATTTTTCGAAAAAATTTTCTTCTCAAAATTATTCATTTATTTCAAAAATGTCACTTCAAAGTGTTTTACAGTGTGATAAAACTCTAAACAATTGTTTATGCGCAATCGATAACACGAATTATATCTCGAATCATTTTTATACTTTTTCCCTGTGTTGTAATAGAACACACATAACACTCTTCATTGAACATTTTATCTTGTTGCAGTTATGGAATGAGTAAAGAAAAATGTTTCGCATTCAAACGTAATAAAGGTTGTGTTGTTGGACTTTTTGTTGAAGCTTTTCTTTTAGATAATTTTCAATAATTTATTTGATTGTAAACTCACGCAATGACAATAAGTCCACGAAATGAAAGAAAAACCTTTCATATCATTTGAAGGTCTTTCTAACACATTTAGTAAATGCAGGTTGCATATCAATAAATATTAATTCAAAACAATTTAAATAACTTTCAATTTAAACAAAATTGCTATTACAAGAGATTGGTCATTGAACGATCAGAACTTGCGTCCAGAAAAAGCTATTTCTCACCGGGTTATCTGCTTTACATAAAATAGATTCGTGAACTACAGAAAGAGTGCAAATTAAGGACAGGTTGTAATTCTGTGTTGAGAATCGATAAACGTATTCGGTGTCGGATTTTGACTTATTGATCTATAGAGAAAGAACATGAGAAGTCAAAGAGTAACTGACTTGCTAAAAAATAACCCAACGAAGTTTTTGAAAGTTCAGACACTTTCTCATTCGTATTATTTGATACAAAACGTGCTGAAGTAACATCATTAATATTTTAACTGGCATTTTTTTACATTTGAAAATTCCAAAGCATTTTAAATGATTTGTAAACACACGCAAATGGTACATACCATTTTGAGAAGATAAATCCAACACATGAAAAAAAGCATTTTATACCATTTGATGGTCGTTTTGATATATTCAGCTCTCTATAGTTTCTGGGTTTCACGATAAATTTCGTGACATTGGAAATGGAAATTATTATGATGATTATATAATATTGTTACGTAATATAATTAGCATAGGATAAATAACATTTTTGAAATCGAAAAAGGAAAGCGTGAAAACACTAAGTTCACTGAATCGACTATCAAATTGTATCCACTATGTCAGTAATAAGTTGTCTGTATTCTAGTTCAAATATGTTATATTTAAATATAAATTTTTAAATTAAGACAAAAATTTAAATGGAAATTCTCCTAAACTTATGTTAACATAACAAAAATCTTACTCGTTTCAACTCAAATTCTTTTTCATTATTCTCTTCTGCCAGTTGGGCATTGACGAGTTTGCTTTCAGCTGATCCTATTCCACTTATGTCCATCGACTTTCTATTCGATATATTATCGCTATTTTGATTATTAATTTGTTCCTGAAGACTAAGAACTTTTTCTGAATTCGCCTTCATATCTTTACTTAAACTTGTCATGGCCTTCTTTGTAGAACTCAGACCATTGTCTTCTGATAATTCTTGGAAATTTTTAATAACGTTTGAACTAATACTCTTTTCAAATTCTTTGGTATTTCTAGATAAATCGTCGAAAGTTTTAACAGACACATTTAAAATTTCTCTAGGGTTAATTTTTAATAACAAAAAATGGTATCATATATTAATTACTTTGTTAATGAATCATCTGAAATTTTCTTTTCGGCTTCACCTATTACATTTGACAAAGTCTCCCATGAATTTTTTTTCTGTGAAAATAGCATTTATTAATTTTTCTTAGTTAATTATTTTTAAAAATTGAAATTATTGCAACATAAATTTGTGGTACTTCCAAAATAAATTTGTATTTAAAAATTCTAACTAATTACCGCTTTTTTATCTTCTGATGTATTATAATTAATAACACATACGTTAGCCATTTTTTTATATATATCGTTACAGATTTCTTTATTTGCTTTAGCTGACTGATATAAATTATCCGTATATGGTGGCAAAGCAAAGTTTGTACGATCTTCATTTTTATCTGTTCTAAAATTTTAAATATAATATTAAATACATAGACTTAAACTATATATAAACATAAAACTTAAAATATTTAATATCAAATTACCGTTTTCCTAGGTTTGTAAACCTATTCTGAAATATTTGTCTTACATTGTTCATAGCCATAGTTATTTTTTAATTATAAATTTATTCTAAAAAAACATTAATTTAAGGTTACAAATGACAAAGGAATAAAATTTAAATAAATGTAATGTTATTCTAATTTATAAAACAAAGTGGATACAGTTTGTAACTTAGTAAAATTGATATTCATTAGTAATATATTTTTAAATATTTAAAATTTATTATAAATGGAATTGTTTATAAAGTTCTGATTAAGTTAATTTAAGGTTGTGAGATAAAAAAAAGTTATATATTATGTTAAACAGCCTAGCGAAGCTCTAATATTGAAGTTAAAAATATTTATTATTATCATTTTTATTATTAAATTAAACATAAAGTTGAAGAGCTTCGGCTCTTTGATTTTGAACCAACGCTTCCTGATGGTATTTGGCTACATCTTTCCGGAATCGTTTTATTATTTGATTGTTTTGTTCCACTAGAATAGATAAACGATCAGATGACACGTGCATCTATCAATACTTGGTTAAAATTAATTAAAGAAAAATGTATTTTATAAGTTTATCCTTGAACTTCTATCGAAACGTTCCTTTTCGGGATTTTATCACACCGCCTGGATGAGGGGAGGAATGAGGACGTCTGTATTTTATTCCACATTATATTTTTGGGAAAGGTCTCTACAACAATGCTCGTATACCCGACACTTGGTCAATGTAGTAGGAACATTGTTGGGGACACCTTGGATCACATCCTATTCTCAATGACGCCAATCATGCACATGATAAAATAATAATAATAATAATGCTGGGTATTTATTGGGAATAACTTTGCATAAGTGTCAAGGGAATGACTACAAACTCCATACCGTACGCGCATTGCAGTTATTACCACTAGGCACCCGACAAAAACTACGTTGGTACTGTGAACTAATGGGTGGCAGGTTAACAAAAGTTGAGCTCTCCTACAAGAACTGCTAATGCCTTAACCTCCCGTGGGTTCATGGACAACCGTAGAAGGTTTATTGTCCAACTCGTTAAGGTCCCGTGCTAACTATCCCTTCAATTTTCTTGAAACAATGTGAATTTAGTTAAGAAAAAAAATTTTAAATTTATAAATTTTATTGAATAACTAAAACTATAAATTGTAAATACAACGATCACAAGTGCACATGTTAGTTGAGTCATAACATAATGATGTATGGTGGGTTTCTGGGCGTTGATATTTGAAACTATATGGTTGCCCCCCAGACAACCCCATACAAATATTCTTTCGCTTACCACTTGGCACCCTTGCTAAGCAACGTTGGAAGTGTGTTCGAGTGGGTGGACCGTCCGCAATATAATTGCTATAATTGACCGAACGATCCATGGGTCTAACGAGCTGCCGATAGAAGGCCTGTGCTCGCTTTAGATTTTATTTGGGTCCCTAAGTGACTCTTCAATTCTTTGTTGTTTCGATTTCCTACATTTGCACGTCGAATTTGTCGGATGAATTAGGTCTCTTAATAATACAAACTATCAACGACATTATTTTATTAACAGGAACAACAATAACAAAAGAAAATTCGCGTTCATAGATTTACTATCCACCAGTTTCCTTGAGTCGCCGACGTTTTGCGCGTTCGGCTCTTCCTGGCCGGTGTCGGCTGGGCTTGTCCTTGGATGCAGTTGGGTTTATCGTATCGCGATAAGCCAATTGCGCCGGGGCGAAGACTAACGTATACGTTACCGCCGCCCCTTCTTGGCTCGCCGACAAGGCTGTTTCTAACCCTTTAATTTGGGTCTTCAGGTTTTGCGTTAACTGTCTCTCGCCGGCACAACCTTTTTGCGCGGCTTCCATCCTTTGGTAGACGATCTTGGCTCTCTTGGGTTCGATCCAAGTGCCTTTGATCTGCTGGATCTCCCTGGTTAGTTGGATTAACTGTTGGTGTAAATTTCGGTGGGCTGCCTGTGATTTATCTAACTCTCGTGCTAGCATGGAGGATTATGGAGAGTTCATTTCTGAAATGAGACGGATTGTCATAATATTCATTTAAAACAAAACAATTAGTAGTTTTGTCGAGAAAGAGCCTTGGGCTATTATTTTACAAGTCAAACTCTAGTGAACGGGTAGTTAAGGTTGTAACCAAATTAAATAAAGCTTTAAAAAAAATTCTAATAAGAGTCTAAAACATGAAAATGAACACATTTATTGGGATTATCTTAAAATTATCATGCACAAAATGTTCTCAATGACTATCTTCTTTTATTGATGTATCGCTCTCTCGCGTAAGAGTGTTCGCGATGGAGTTCGGTAACCTCGTCTTCATTTCTCATCGCTTTCGGCAAAATGTGTCGAGGAACTGCTACTCGCATTTCGGGCATTCGTCTCTGGAGTCTGGAGTCGTCTAATTCGTACGATACATTATATGGCGGGGCATACCCGTCAGTACTGGGTATCCGGCCCGCCGCAATATCCTCGTTCACTCTCCGGAGGTATTGCCTTGCCTGCTCCACTTGACGACCTGTCTCGGTTTGGTGACGCTCGAGGCAAGCCAGCAGGTGCTCCGCCTGCCCTTGTATTTCTCTTGCCGGATTCCTTCCGGGCTCCCTTTTTATGGCGACATATGGGAGGTCCACTTCGTCGGAATCGCCTTGTGTGCCTCCTCGGGCTTCGCGAACTGGGGATATGGAGAAGCTCGCATCCCACATCGCCTGCTTGCATCGGGCAGCAGAGTGGGCGGGGAACCGAGCCACGACTCTGGATGCATCTATCCATGAGTCTTCTGAAAATAGGTACAACATTATTCATATATCGTTATCCATCGGAATTATTCGTTCGCCTACGGGGATTTATAAACAAATGCGTCTCATCCGCGTCGTTAGATGTCGGGGTCAACTCGTGGGTCTGTGGTTAGTAGGGTCGTCAAAATATTCGATCCGTTGGCAGTCGTTCAGAGTCCTTTACTTGCTCACGTCATCGATGTTGATACAAACTCACCAGAGTAATTATGAGTATTTTCAAAACAATTAATTGTAGGTGTGATCCTTTAAACTAATATTACTGATTTTATTCGAACAAAAATTGAAATTAAATACCAAATCTTAGAATCTGAGGGTATCCATAAATTACCGCGGGTCTCATTGCCCTCAACCGCAATCTATGTCGAATCGTTTGGTAATTAGCGCTAATCATTGCGTGTTGAGCCTTTTAATGCTGTGGATATTCCTAATCTACTACCTACTCTACTTGAATTTGACCCTTTTAAAATCGTCAGGAATCAATGCTTAAACGAAATTTTAGATGAAATTTAAGATTCTTCCTTCCCTGCGGATAATTTTACTTCACACTCTTTTTCTTGCTAAGCATCGAATTTCGCTCTTACGTCATCACAACACGCTATTCCTGATTGAAATTGGAAAATCCTGTTATGTTACTAATAATCTATATCTATTAATAAAACCAACTCTGCTTTCACCTTAATAGTTAATGTTTCTTAAGTAATTGAAATCTTCGATTTTGTTCATAATACGCATTAATTGTAGATGAAACTAAGTTAATCCTTGTGTTAATAATAACTAATAAGAAATTAAATTTTTTTTTTTATTTTTTCTTTTGTTAATAATGATTAGTATCTGCTAATAAACCTCAAATCTACTTTTAGTTTAATAAGGTTTGGTAACTATTAGTAAAATTAAATCTACCTTTAGGTTAATAATAATGGTAACGTTTAATAACTTTAAATGTACTTTTATGTTAATAATAACGGTAACCATGGATAACTTGAATATACATTTATGATGGTAACTATCGATAAGTTTAAATATACTTTTGTGTTGATACTGATGGTATTTATGGATAAATTAAATATATACTTTTATAATGATAACTGTTGATAAATTTAAATATACTTTTATATTAATAATAACTTGTTCATTCACTTTGGGATACTTTATAACATGTAGGTAGTATGACTCAATCTCCAAAGGGAATCAATACGTCTATACATTATTTAATATTTAATACATATTTCTTAATCATGTAGATGGAATAATGGAGATTTTTACGTTAATATATTACTTGTTCTCGTTCTCTTGGGATCAAAGATTTTCAGATTTCGAATTCAGTTCTAAACGTTCAGTATCATCGACGACTCGTGAGAAAGGACTCCGACCACTGCCAATCATCATTCATGGGTTGGTTGTCATTTACGTCGCGGTGGGTGGCTTAAATGTATGTCGCCTGGTGAATCTACCACTGGTTTTCGTTGAGTAATTATCAATTGTATGGTGATGAAAAATGAGCATAAGGAAAAATAAATCGTTGGAACGAATAAGTAATTTATTAATTTCATCAACGGTTTTTTTGGGTTCTGGTTCGGTTGGAAATGGAGCTAAAATGGATCCTGGAATAGAATCGCTTGCCTAAGGCTCGGAAGGTACAATTTTTAATTTAGTTAATAAAATCTTAATATTTACTTGTCGGGGAATATTCGTCGATATTTGTGACGTTAACTTCCGAGCGTCCGTGGTGGATCTTTGGAGGTCGATTATCATTTCTAGACATGTTTTCTAATAAGTTGCAATAAATGATTTCCTACCGTCGGCGAATTTTATATTGCAGTGTGTGCCCGTTAGAATAGAAATTTGTGACCGCACACACTCTGGGTAGGTATTCAAATCACCACTCGCCATGACGTTGATAATTCGACACACGCTAGATATTGATTTGGCGAACCAGTTCGCGCTGACATTTCACGGAAATGTCATACTATCGCGATTTTTGCGGATATATTTATAATTTCAGATTTTTACATTTTTCACGATAACATACTGCTGACCAGATGGTCGATCTGTTGGGAAATTTACGGGATTTAAATCTTTTCAGCTACATGGTAAGCTATGTCGTACCTTTTATCTGTAAGTTTAGCCATTCTTAGATGGCTTTGCTGAGACTTGAAATTCTCAATGAACATTTACATTTGGACAGGGGCGTTATCAGAATCGGATGGGTGCGTCCAGTAGATTTGGTCAGGTTTTATCGTGGAACTTCTCACCACTTCTATTACTAATTCTTCCTGTAACTGCCAGGGTAAACCTATTGTGGTCAAGAGCGTCTCTCCTCACTTTATTCAGAGATTCTACATGTGTTATTTTATAAAATTTGATTTATTCTACTATGGGCGATTTCCTTTTGATTATCTATTCAGTCAAGTGATTGGTGATTAGTTTGCCTGATTGGGAAAAATTTTATAAGGTTTTGTATTCTATTTTTGTGATATCATTAGTCAATATCGATTAATTTTAAGGCGGGAATTGTTGTTATTTATTTACTAAATTTTATTGGGAACCAATTAATCTGATTTTATGTTCTCCTTTCATCCTATTCTTGTAATGTCGATGAGTAAAAATAAAAACAAAATTGATTTATTTTATTGTGGGATTCTTTTAGCTATTTAATTACTTAATTTCATTATGAATAGATCCATCTGAGTTTGTGTTTTACTTCGATAGTCTCTGTATTTTATAGAATTGGCTTTTGTCTAAGGGCGATACAATTTTTGGGATTTATTACCTTTGTGTGGGGAATTATTCTATTAACCTAATGGACTCGGTTATGATTCTTATATAGGCTATCATATGTTGTCTCACAAATCGTATTACCTTTTGGGTCTTAATTAGCGATAATCCTTCTATTTCGGTAATTTGGTTAGTCAAACTCATTTGTTGATTATAATAATTTTATTCCTCCTTAATCGGAGTGTCTCGAATTTTTACTTTGTTTAATTACTGCTTTGCAAAACTCCATGGACTGGTCATTTTTTATTTTGATTTTTCACATTACGAGTACTAGATAGTCGCTACTTGTTATAGATTTGGAAAAACTTCGTTAGTTTTTTAGCGCAGTATTTTGGTTCATTGATAATCTTATCGGTACAAAGTTCTTTATTTTACTAGAATAGTATTAACGGGTTCCTCGGTATTTTAATACATTTCTTTACACGTCATTTTAAATTTCATTAACAATTTCCCTTTACTACAAATCCTTGCATTTCAAGTATAGCATTTAATTAACAAGTTTATCAATTTTTCATTGTACCTCGTTATACTTTGATCATAGCAACGATTTTATTATCGAGATCCCCGTCACCTTCCCTTAAGTGATCCTAGGCGCATTTGTGTTTATATTATAGTTAATGAGTGCCTACTGGACTACTTGATGTTTGAATTTTAGCCGTATGTGAGAAATAAATTTTAGGTCGAGTTTATGGGAAATGAGCAACGGAGAAACAGCCAAAAGACTATCTCCCCCTCACCCTTTTCCCTATACGGATTGATATTGACGTTTCAGCTCCTGTGTTCTCACGCCGGAGCCTTCACGGGCACGAATCATTGGCGATAATACACGCACTTACACGATTACGATCATGTGTTGGATTTTATTAACTTGTAGTGTGTTTTGGCTGTGGGCCTGAAAAGTGAAAGCATGGATGGAAAAATTTATTTCATGAAGATATATTTTATTATATAGAGTAGATTACACAATTTTTCGAGCATAATACATCGGACAATTCATTGCACGTAATTACATTAACAACCTCTCCCCACGCCGACATCCAAGCAGAGCTCAATGGAGGTTGCGAGGATGCGACGTGGAGAGAGTTTCGAACATTCTCTCACTCACATCGTAGTAGGTTGGCTTGACGAAAGTTGATTCAATTTCGAGTTTTTGAAAAACTGGTTTTCGATTAAAATTATGTAGAAATGAATCGGTATATATACCTATTGTACGACCCTAACCTTGCGTGTTCTTTTTGATTTAGTAAAACAAAATTTGACCTTGTGATTTTCTGGTATATTCTAATCTTTAATTTTATTATTTTGATATTTTATTTGACAATTTTTCTTTTAAATTTTTTATGGAATTATTTCTAATTCAAATTCTTTGATTTTTATTTCATTTTCATGAAATTTCGCATTTTTTGATAAATTGTCAAATTTTGGTCAAATTGTTGGGTTTTATGTTATGTCTATGTGTATTTCGTGCGGATCTTGTTGCGCTTTGTTATTATTTTTAATTTATTTTTATGTTTTATAATTTTATATTTAATTGTTCTCTTTCTCGTATTTTGGTATTGTTAGTTGGTGTTTTAATAGGTTTGAGTTTAAATATGCATGTTATGTTTGCATGTGTGTTACCGATTCATTTAAACATTTTCAAGGCCTTTTGTGTTCTGGCCCAACAATGATATCAGTTGAAATCAAAAATGTGAGTAAATTGCCCCAGCAAACGGGCTTCTTTTAATTTTCTATTGCGGACCCTTTCATGTTTGCCCGGTCGTGGTTTCGACGGCGGTGGTCGTATTATGACCGGCGCGACAATTGTATTGGTCGGCTCCGGAGGAGGTGCTGAGGTGGAGGCTCTTGCCTCTATAATGATCTTATCGTTGGCCGGAAACAATTCTGTTTCGGCATATGTGGGCTTCGGGGCGAGATCTGTGTGAACTTGTAGCTTCTCCAAGGTTGCTATGGTGCAAGCCTTCTGACGTATCTTCACTTTTAGCGACCTGGAAAGAGTGAGTTCCTCCTTATACAATTGCTTCAACTGGGCTATTTGCTGGTGAAGCTTTTTTGCTTCGTCCGGTTGGATCCATGTCTCCTATATGCGTCTACAGTGCCGCACGAGGGACTATGCCCATTGTGATTGACTCATCGCCTCTTCATGATATTTGGCGACGTCCTTTCGGAATTTTTCGAAGTCCAAGTTGGGATCTGCACTAGATAAGAGGATAGGATTTTAATTACAAGTTGGGTAATTACTTGAAAACGATAATATTAAAATTAATGATTACTTTTTATTAAAATTTTTATGTATTTCAGGTTTTCCCGAGGAAACGGACTCACCTTGATGTTCCTCGTAGACACAGATATTGTCCACCAGGTTTATTTGTTCATTTAATTCAATTTATTTTAGCTTTACATTTTAGAATCCCAAGCTCCAGCCTCAAATCAATTCTCGCAAAATTGGAGATTTTATGTCTCAGAAATATGTCAATTTTTTCTTTTGAATAAATTTTATATGGGTGATATTATTATTTTTTAACATTTTCCTTTAAATTTAATATAATCCTTAATATAGCAGTAATAATAGTAATATTAGTGATGGTTTTGGTAATGCTACAGTAATAATTTTATTAATAATAATAACAATATTAATAATGATAACATTTATCGACAACTGTAATAATAATAATAATACCCACATTCGTATTTATAATAATAGTGATTAAAGGGTTATACACTAGGGGAAATAATAAAGTTAATGCTACTAATAATAATATTAATAATAACAATACTAATGTTGAAATAATAGTGACACATCGTTAGCGATTAATAATCTTCAGAAATAATAATAATAATAATAATAATAATAATAATAATAATAATAATAATAATAATAATAATAATAATAATAATAATAATAATAATAATAATAATGATAATAATAATAATAATAATAATAATAATAATAATAATAATAATAATAATAATAATAATAATAATAATAATAATAATAATAATAATAGTCAGATTGAAAATAATAATAATAATAATATTAATAATAATAATTTTAATATTGATAATAATAATATTAACAATAGTAATAATAACAATACTAATAACTATAATAAGACCAACAATAATGATAATAACTTTAATCTTAATGACAGTAAGAATAATAATAATAATAATAATTATAATAATAATAATAATAATAATAATAATAATAATAATAATAATAATAATAATAATAATAATAATAATAATAATAAGATTTATAATAATAATTTTAATACTGACAACAATAATAATAGTCACAATAATAATAATAATAAGACTTATAATAATAAATTCAACATTAACAACAATAATAATAATAATAATAAAAATATTAATAATAAGTCATGATAATTTTTATCAACATCTAGGGAATATTAAAGATCAATATGGCGTTTAAGATGAGTTGGGTCCTAATTGTTTCTTCGAGTTTTAATAATAGAATTAAATATCATTAGGTTTATGTCGATTTACTAACTTAATAGTCAGAACATTAAAGATTATAAAATGTAAACATGAATGATTCCCTAAACGTTTTTAGATATTAGGGTTTTATAGAAAAAAACCAGAATGGATTAAAATTCCGTCATAATTGATAATAATACCTCATTTACCTCTAACAATATTCGAATTTTTATACCCGGGTTTTGTAAAATATACGTCCAATTGTCATTAAATTTACATTTTTCCAAACTTGCCTAATTTTTCTCCTAGCGACTTCAGTTCAACATAACAATAGTCACTTAAAAAGGTCAATTGTTGAAGGAGATAGGAGACTAATGGGACCTAAAAATCGAAATCGAGCACAGACCTTCTATCGGCAGCTCGTTAGACCCATGGATCGTTCGGTCAATTATAGCATTAGCAATAGTGCTTACTTTTTGCGGACGATCCACCCACTCGAACACAGTTCCAACGTTGCTTAGTAACGGGTGCCGAGTGGTAAGTGAAAGATATTTGTATGGGGTTGTAAAAATAATTCTAAATATGACAATGTAAATCCTAACCCTAATCATAATAATCATATCATAATACCAATAATGGTGGTTCCATTAATGTCCGAAAACAATTTCAACCGACTTTAATTATCTATATAATATGGTAATAGGAAAATCAGCTTATATAATATAATTGACCAGAACTTGTACGAATTTCCTATTTTATATTAAGGGTTTCCATTATACCCATTTAAAATCAAAAATCTAAAAGATAAATCAATAAAACGCTATATATTTTAATCTTTTGTTCAACTCTGACCTAGATAATTCATTTATTCGCTTGCCACTTATCTCCCTGGCAATTTATTATAGTAATGCAATTTTCTATAGTAAAGGTAAGTGTGTGTATTTTTAGCTCTTTTAATTTAATATTCTTGTTATTTCAGAATTCCCCGACGAAACAAATCAGCACAGTGAAATCTCATCCCTTCTAACGAGTGATTTTTTCTTCCTCAACCCATAGCGATTCTTCCGTTTGGGTTTCCCTTAATGTCTCGCAGCTATTGATCGTGGAATTACTCTCGAATCGACCTCGTCAACACTGTTCCATTCTCCTATGCAATGAAGTTATTTTTTATTATACATCATGGTAATTTTTACTGATTTATATTAAGTTAATTTAACTAAATTTGATCATAGATTTTTTTATTTCTCTGTTTGGGAATAATATTTTCGGTTATACATATCATGGTAATTTTTATTGATTTATTTTAAGTTAAATTAGATGAATTTAATTACAGATTTTCCTACCACTTTGCTCGGAAATAACTAACCCGCCACAGATCTTTTGTTATGTGATTTTCTTGATTTAATAAAATTCATTATGTATTTTCTCTTTATTTTATCTTTAGGTGAATAAACCTATGATTTATTTTTTCATTATTTCACTTCAATGTCAATAAAGCTTGTCGTAATTTTTGTGATTATTTTATTTCGAAATAGGCAAAACCCCATCGTAGGTTTTATCGGATAGTTTATTTTTTGAGAATTTGTTATTTTATATTTAGATCAAATAATAACTTGGGTTAGAGTTGAGTTGAGATCTTTGGAATTTTTGATAATAAATAAATTAAAATTGTACGAATAATAAATATAAAACGCATTCAATATTGATAAGCATAGATGTATAACTAATATTGTACCTAGAATAAATTTAACATTCACAAGGGTAACTATATGAATAATATTAAACATAAAAATAAAATTAATATTAGCGTAATGGTAGGAATAATAAAAAATTAAAAGTAATTTTAATAAAAGTATCACCATAGGAATGAAAATAATAATAATAATGATATAATTGGAATTAAATAGGTAACGAGTTCATTCGTTTGAAGCATGCACGAAAATAATTTTTGAGAGACTTTTAAAATAATAAAATCTAAATAAGTCTTTGAAATCATCTTTTTATCAATTATCGAAAATTAGACGATTGCTTTACTTCTAGCGTTGCCAGACGTCCCGATTTATATTTATTATAAAAATCAAAATTAAATTTATGAAATACATAATTAAATAATTGTTGACCGGCCCAAAATTAAAAATCTGAACATACCCTGCTCAAATACGGTACATTTTAATTTGGTACATTTTAGATGCCGAAAAGTGGTAACACTCTTTTTAATCAGCTAACAAAGGTCCAAGAAATTGTTGAAGAAGAAATAACTAATGATTTGGAATGACACAACAAAATAGCTTCTGATAAGTGGGTATGCGGGTTTTCAAAAATGTCTAAGGAATTTCCTGAACAATATATTGTGTTGGGCCAGAACACATATGGCCTTGAGAAATGTTTAAATGGATCGGTAACACACATGCAAATATAACATGCAAATTTAAATAAACCTATTGAAACATCAATTAAACCCTATCAAATATGAGAAAAAAGAGAATTAAATATAAAATAATAAACATAAAAATAAATTAAAATAATAACAAAACGCACCAAGATCCGCACGATACCAACACAAACATAACAAGAAAACCCAACAGATTCGACAAAATTGAAAAATTAATAAAAGTTCATGAAAATGAAACTTAAATCAAAAGATTTGAATTAGTAATAATTCAATAAAAATTCTAAACGAAAAATTATTAAAATAAATTGAAAAATAATAAAATTAAAGAATAGAATACACTAGAAAATAACAAGGTCGAATTTTGTTTTACTGCATCAAATTTAACATGCGAGGTTAGGGACAGAAAATAGGTATAAATACCGATTCATTTTCACATTAAACTTAACCATTTTGAATCAAAATTTGATTTTCGAATTATTGATTAAAAATCTATTACAACAATTTTAGGTTAGCATTGGTTTTATTTGGAACTCTCTCTCCACGTCACATCCTCGCAACCTCGGTAGAGCTCTGCTTGGATGTTGGCATGGGGGGAGAGGCATTTTATTTTTGTTATGCGATGTTATGAATTTTTATTTTTATGGAATGGAATGTAGGGTAATTTATGTTTATTTGTTATATGCTTAATAAATATTTATATTATCTATAAATTGTTTTACATACTTAAAAATTAATTAAACATTTGTCGAAATTTTTCCGGTCCACAGCCAACACCTATCGCAAGTCAGTAAAATCAACATACAATTCAGATTCGTGTAAGTGCGTGGAATATCGCCAATGATCTGTGCCCGTGAAGACCCAGCGTGCGGAACGCAGGGTTGGAACGTCAATACTATCCCGTATAGAAGAGATGAGGAATAAGGAAGGAGTCGATTAGCTGCTTCCTCGTTTCTCATTTCTGTAAAATCGACCTAAAATCATACTACACACGGCTCAAAATCATCACACCGAGTAGTCCAGTGGGCACTCAGTAAATATAATATAAACATAAAATGCGCCTAAGGCCTATTAAAGGGAAAGGGTACGGGAATAAATTAAATTGAAATCGTTGGTATAGCTAAATTAGATTAATATGTTGAAATAAATTAGATAAAAATTATTGGTAAAATTAAGTTAAATTTACATTTCGAAATAAATTAGTAGCAATCATTAAATAAGTAATTCATTGATTCGATTAAATTACGTTATTGATTAAAAGTAAAGTAGCTATTGATTAAGAATAAAGTAAAAATTAAAGTAATTCATTAAATTATTATGATTTAAAAGTAGAGTAATTATTGAGTAAAAATAAGTAATTCATCAAATTAAATTATTATAAATTATTGATTAAAAGAAAAATGATTATTGAGTAAAAATAAGTACATTATTGATTAAATTCCATTAATTAAAATAAGCAAAATTAATGTAACTCAATGATTAACAAACAAAATTTTCTTTAATGTAAATTGTGGATTAAAGCTAAATTCCTTGATTAACAAAAAATCAATCCGTTGAGTAATCTCACGAAAGTTGTTGATTAAACCAAGCGATTCATTAATTAAAATTAAAGTAACTTGAATAAAACTAAAATAATTCTTTGATAAAAATCAAGTAAATCTTCGAGAAAAATAAAATAAAGCTTGATTCATCGATTAAAACTATTAAAATAATTTATTAAATTAAAGCAATTGGCGATTAACCAAATTGTAAAGAAAAATAGGTAACTCGAGTGATGGAAATTAATCTAATTCATTGATAAAGTGATTCCTTGATTCGAATTAAAACAACTTTTCGGGTAAAGGTAGCGGGGTTTATTAGTTAAAAACCAAATGTTTCGTTAAATAATATAAATTCGTAGACAAAAATAAAGTGATGGAATAAAATGGTTTATTACTTAAAACAAATTAATACAAATTACGAAAAATCAAAAATTTAAGATGATAGATAACAATAAGAATTTATATTAATATTACATAAAATGTTCAATCACAGGAAGGCTTACTACCGATTTTCTTTTTGAATAATAAAACTCCACATAGAAAATTCCAAATGTAGAAGATTACATCCGCTCGAAACCCACGGTAGATACAGACGTTTCCCTTAAAAAATGTAAATGGAAAACATTCAAATTAACTGAAACATATAACTCACCAAATATTCCACGAACGCGCGATCTTAAAAGTCCACTCGCCTAAAATAAATTAGTAAAATTACAAGTGATAAAATAAACAATATTAACTTGCTGACATTTCCGTCGATATAAACATTTACCGTGATCGAATTGCGATTGACGTCCACTTCCTGCCCATCTGATTCAACCAACCGCACATTCGTCAATATACTTGTCGACGATAGCAGAATACATCATTTTTCTACTTGACAAATTATGCATTCGCCCAATGTCTCAGACGAAGATTTAGCACGTCAATCTATGGATGTTGCAGAAGCCCATCAGACGCGTAAGTTTTAATTAATCTTAATAACAAACTATGATCGTGTACGAGCCTTAGAAACAACCCAGAATCGGAACAATATCATCTTTTCCGCCAAGTGAAAACCCGAGTTAGTAAGAAAACTCTCCAGATTAAAGGCATGACCAAATAAACCATACTTGCTAATGCATCGCAGTACTTCCACACCAGACAGATCCAAAACTCCGGACATCCCACCAATACGTGCAGCAATCAATTTTTCATTTGTCGCTATGCACCTTCAGTAATCCCAATTGGTCTGCAGCATCACGAATGCTTAGTTAACAAGTACTACGCGAGAATCCCAGTCCTGATTACCTAAGAAAATTGTCCGACGATTCATTTTTTTTGGGAAAACGAATTCCTTGAATATTTAATTCAGAAATCTAAATTAAAATCAAATCTTGTGGAAATTAAGATACTGGCCTGGTGATCGTTCCAAGTACTTTCTTCTGGATTCTTCAATCGAATCGTTAGCTCATTTTATTACTATCAATCTCCATTCGACCCAGGTATTTTAATTGAGCAATGAACCAAACACTAAGTATGAATTTTGTAACCTTTGTAACTGTTTTATTTTCGAATAATTAAACGGTAATTGTTAAAATCACTTTATTTTAAAAGACAAATAAATGTTTAATTGTCAAGCTATTGTTTCATAAAAGATAGATCATGTTATTTCTGTTCTATCCAGAAAAATAATAAATGTTCAAAGAATATTTTGTAAAGTTTTCTTGAAAATTATTTATTTATTTTCCTTTTCTCATATTAATATTTGAATTTATATACATCTAGTTAAATATTTTAAATACATACAAATTTTAAAGGTTAGTAATGAATGAACCATTTGTAACCTAAATAAGTTAAAGCTATAAACGATTTGCATTTTTTGTTATCTTTTAACATCGGTAAAGACTTTCTCGAATGGCCCCTTACGGCATGAGAACGCGTAACCCAGTAGCTTTGAAGTATCGTTTCCCTTCGTTTCCAAATATATTGCCAGACCGGTCAGTAATACGCGTTCAACTTCAAGTCCCGTGAGTTTTAGTGCATTTGAAATTGAGTTAATCCAGTTTTCTTTAAACGACGAGAAATTTTACATAATTGCGAACCACCAGATAATCGTCCCAATCTAAAATGCCAAGAGAAATACTGAGTAAAAAATGCTAATATCACCAATTTTTCCATTCAGGACAAACTGGAGCTATAGTTGAACTCCCTGCTCATATCGTAGAGCAATGGAGGCAGGCATGGAGTCGAGTGTATCGAGAGCGATGCCCTGACATGCCAGAAGATAACAAGCAGGAGGATATCTCGCCAGAAGAATTCATGCAACAGTTCAAGAAACTGTCTAATGAACCAAATCCATCCCAGGACATACTAACTCAGGCCCAAGAGCTCCTGGAAGGTCTCCTACAACACCAGCGCCAAGTCGAGGCATCTGTAGCACGAGCCACGGAATACCTGGCCAACGTCAAAGACGACCTGGCGGCAGGACGTCTGGCAAGTAGTTATCCACCTTCACCGAGACCAACCCGAAATACCAAGAGACCAGTGTTTGTGATCCCTGGTTACTTCCCAGAAGAAGGGATCAAGCGATTCCTCGCAGACGAGTGATCATCGAAACAATGACAATTAATGATTAGAACATTTTGTTATTCAGTATAATATTAGAATTCTAGACTTAAAAATTCTTTTTCTTCTTTTATTATTGTAGATTCGTTTCATAAATATGTTTAAGTTTAAACACACTTATCATTATAGCAATCATCACAAAATTCAACCCTTATTATTCTAGAAATGGACCCCGTGAAATTACTCCAAGCTGAATTAACCCATGCGAGACAGGCCAATAAGAAACTCCATGACCAACTCGTCCAAATAGTCCGGGAAACTCAGCAAATTAAAGCGACGTGGATAGAGCCAAAGAGAGTCAAACCGTTATATCAAAAACTGGCCGCGGCCCAGAAGGGATGGGCGGAAGAAAAACAATTGGTACAAGGCCTAAAAACTCAGATCCGGGGGCTAGAAGTAGCGTTATCCGCCTGTCAAGAGGGAGCAGCGGTGACCTACCCTTTAGTCTTCGCCCCTGCTCAACTTGCCTATCGCGAAGCGAATACTACCCCATCTACAACGTCAACTACTACCGCGACCACTACTCCAATCACCCCGTCAACAACCAGTCGTCGACCTGGACGCAAGGAGCGGGCTAAGCGCCGAGCCGCTCGATCTTCCAATCCGTCTGGTATTTAATAGATGTATTTAATAGATAAATAAAGCATCGTTTATATATTTTGTAGTTCCTGTATACATCGTGTTATATTTATATCATCTTAGTGGTTTGAAACAACATTGTAGAAGGGTTAAATAAGCATTACCACCCAGTTTGTTTCCAAACTAATTTCGGTAAAACAGTTAGATAGACGATAGAAATATAGACGCAAGGGGACCAAATAATTTAAAAGCGAGCACAGGTCTTCTATCGACAGCTCGTGAACCCGAGGGTTGTCCTAGCAATTACAGTACTTGCGATAATACTCAATTTTTGCGGTCAATCCACCACTTGAACACATTTCCAACGTTGCCTAGTGTTGGGCCACAACGTAAACGGCCTTGAGAAATGTTTAAATGGATCAGAAACACACACGCAAAAATAACATGCAATTTAAATAAACCTGGAAACACCAATTAAACCCTATAAAATACGAGAAAAAAAGGAGAATTAAATATAAAATAATAAACATAAAAATAAATTAAAATAATAACAAAATGCACCAAGATTCGCACGATACCTACACAAATATAACAAGAAAACACAACAAATTCGACAAAATTGAAAAAATTAATAAAAGTTCATTAAAGTGAAAATTAAATCCGAAAATTTGAATTAGTAATAATTCAATAAAAATTCTAAATAAAAAATTATAAAAATAAATCAAAAAATAATAAAATTAAAGAATAGAATTTACTAGAAAATAACAAGGTCGAATTTTGTTTTACTGCATCAAATTTCACACGCGAGAAAAATAGGTATAAATACTGATCCATTTTCACATTTAACTTAACCATTTTAAAACCATTTTCGAACTAACCACTTTGAAATTTACTTTTCAATCGTTTTGAAAATTATTTTAAAAACTATCTCCAAGTCAATTTCGATTTTTTAGGTGAGAATTATTTATGGTGGAACCCTCTTTCCACGTCACGTTCATTGCATCTCAGTAGAGCTCTGCTCGGCGTCGACGTGGGGAGAGAGGTATTTTGTTTTATGCTATGATATGATATTTTATGGATTATCAACGATGGGTAATTATGTTATTTTTGTTCATAATTAATAAACATTATTTATATACATAAATTGTTTTATATGTTTTCATAAACTAAATTAAAATGTCGAAATTTCTCCGGCCCACAGCCAATACATAACGCAAGAAAGTAAAATCTACATAGTGCAGATGCATGTAAGTGCGTGGAAATCGCCAATGATATGTACCCGTGAAGACTCAGCGTGCGCAACGCAGCGGTCGTAACGTCAATATTTATCCCTATAGCTGAAGCGAGAAATAAGGAAGAAGTCTCTGGCTGCTTCCTCGTTTCTCAATTCTGTAAAATCGACCTAAAATTATGTTACATACGGCCTAAAATCATCACACCGAGTAGTCCAGTGGGCACTCAGTAAATATAATATAAACACAATATGCGTCTAAGGCCTATTAAAGGGAATGGTACGGGGATTAAATTAACTGAAATCGTTGTTATAACTATCTTGGATTAAAATTTTGAAATAGATAAATTTTATTGGAAATCATTAAATTCGATTAAATTGCGATTATCGATAAAAACTAACGTAACCATTGATTGTGAAAGTAAAGTGTTTTATAACTTAAAATTACGGTAAATATCGGGTAAAGATAATTCATAATTTAAATGATCGTAAACTATTGATTAAAATTAGGGTAATGACAAGTAATTTCATCAATTAAATAATTCGTTTCAATAAAATTAATCTGACCTTTGAGTAAGAACGAGTAAGGTATTGATGTAATCAACAATCAACCCCCGATAAAAATGGAAGCAATTAAGAATCGAATTCATTGATTTCAAATAATGAAATGTATCGATTAAAAGTAAAGTAATTCTCGAATAATAGTAGGGGATCCCTTAGTTAACTTGTTGACTATAATTAATGTAATGACACGTAATTCACTGATACTTCATTTGATAAAATTGAAGAGGTGATTGAGAAAATCAAGCGTTTAGATTAAATCATTGATTAAAAATAAAATGAACAAAAATAAAAATATCGTTGATTAAATTGAACCAATTTATTGGTAACAATAAAAATGATTAAATTAGTTCAAATAGCTATTGAGTAAAACCAAGATAACCTCGTTTTTTGGTAAAGTAGAGTATTGGATAAGAATAAATAAAATAAGTTCCTTAACGAACTATGATTAGTGGATTAAAGTAACATAATAGATTAAAATTAGAGATGAATTGAATAACCGCAAGACAGTTTTTGGTAGAAATCAAGTAATTTACGATGTAAATTAAAGTACAACCGAATTCCCGGATTTAATTAATATTAAAATAACTTTGCGGATTGAAGTAATAGTTGATCCAGCTAGCCTCAGGGAAACTATTAGTAGTTTGAATAATGGACAACAGAATTTATTACCAATAACACGACCCCCTAGTTAGAACTAAAATAAATTCACAGATTTGAAAGAGGTTTTCCTTAATTATTATAAATTCGGTAATTACAGCAAACTGATTAAAGATAAAGTGAACGAATTATTAAGTAAAGTAAATTAATAGAATTGGAAAAACCCAAGTTTAAGATAAGAGCGAACTTGTATTAATATCACATTATTGAACAAACGAAGTCCCACATAGCGAAATTATTCCAACAGAAGGGTATCGCATCTACTTGGAAACCTCGGTAAGCGTAGAAGTAAGCGTAGTAAAGTACATTCAAACTAATCAACGAAATAACTTACCAGAATTGAGATAATCGAGTGTAGGCGAAGCAATTGACCAGTAATTCTGAAAATACGACACGAATAATACAATCACCGGATGTAAGCAATGTAAATCACCTTTAGTCAACCGCTTAAGTGGTAGTGGTAAGATCCGCCGGAAATCGTTCGCCCACCAGGATACACCCACGTACAACTAAGTTATCTCGGATCAACATCCGGTCTAGATCTTAAAGTTCGAATTGACCGTACATGGAGTTGGTAAACAAACTTTAAATCAATGTACAAATTCTCTTAGGTCAATGCACGAGTATCCGCCTACATGAAAAATGTTAATGTTAATATGCATATATCGAATAAATTAAACATCAGGTTATCTCATCCATATGATTAATCATATTATTATATATTTCCCCTGTATAGGAGTGCACCTTAAAGAACCAGACCCACGAAGTAACCCAACCTGCTTATTAATGTCCCATCGCGTAAAGGAAGGCAATGGTCACGTGTATGACGCCCTTACTGGTAACATAGACACAATCTGCTTGCTAATAACTTAGAATGGTGAATCAATCGAACCTAATAACAGTAATGTTTAGACATGTCGCCCAAACGAACTACCCGTCGAGAGACCGCCAAGGAGGAACAGACAGGAGTCCCACCGACCATGAGAATACTCGACCAGTTACAACGACCATGTCACTCGGAACGGCAATATCCAGCTGTGGAGACCTACCTGCACGCACAGGACCTCCTCACCCAATGGGAAAGGGTGCAGGAGCAGGTAGATTTACAGGTGGTTAAGGCAAGGATGTATCTTGCGAACGTGGTGGAAGACATCCTTGCCGGGCGGATTGCAGTCGCCTACCCACCTCACCCAGTTCGAGACACCAGACGACCCTATACCGTGGAGGCTCTCAAACGAAGCCTGAAGAGATATTGCCCTGACGGATGAACTAACAATGATAGACTTTGTGTAGTAACTGATTTAAAATATTAGAAATTTACGTGTTATTTCTTCTTATAGCTAGAATCATTCGTGATTTTGTTTAATGAGATAAGTGATTATCTGACTTAATCAACAGTAAATTAAAATAATCTATTTGATTGTAGTAATGTCTTCCTTACAAACCTTACAATCTGAACTGGACCATGCAAGACAGGCAAACGCGGAATTACTCGCCCAGATTCTCCAATTAACCCGCGAAATGCAACAGATTAAAGCAACCTGGAAGGAGCCGGGAAAGGTGAAAGCATTATACCACCGCCTGACCGCAGCACAGAAAGGCTGGACAGAGGAGCGACAGCTCAACCAGAGCCTGCGCACGCAAATTCGGGGACTCGAAGTTGCCCTAGCAGTCTGCCGGGAGGGGGGAGGCGGTAACGTATCCGCTCGTCTTCGCCCCAACCCAGATGTCTCAGAAGAGCACCCAACCAGTGAAACAATCCACCCTTCCAGCAAACAATCACCGGCCGGGACGTATGGAACGGGCCCGACGTCGAACAATCCAGCTTCAGAATCATTAACCTGTAAACATTGCGCGCGTTGCTAAATAAATAGAGTAGTCGTGTTCTTAATTTAATTTGTTCCGTTGATATATTTATATGCCAAACATTCGCATCATGTTACTCAACCTTAATTCCATCTCTCCGCAGGCAGATAAGAACCTAATCTTGAACGATTATGAGGGACAGAGCAAAGCGAGCATAGGTCTTCTATCGACAGCTCGTGAACCCGAGGGTTGTCCGAGCAACTACAGTACTAGCACATGGTACTCAATTTTTGCGGGCAATCCACCACTTGAACACATTACCAACGTTGCCTAGCAACGGGTGCCAAGTGGCGATTAGCATCATTTTGTATGGCGTTACGGGGGCAACCACCGGTTACGGTTAGCTCAAACAAATAATGAAACCCTGTAACCCACCACTAGCAACGGGTGCCAAGTGGCAGCTAGAATCATTTTGTATGGCGTTATGGGGGCAACAATAAAGATAAACAAACGGCGAAACCCTGTAACCCACCAATTGATATATTTTTGTATGTGCAAATATTTATTTTCTCTACCCGGACATAATGCCAATGTGGAAAGAATTTTTTCGCTTATGTCAATTCAGTAGACGGATGAAAGGAGCAGACTTTTACCAGAAACAATAGAAGCTATTTTACAGTGCTTAGTAAATTTAGATCAAAATTGCAGCGAAATGTACCATTATATTTCAAAAAATAAAGATATTTTAAAAGCTGCTAAAAGTAGTAATAAATACTGACTTTGTACACTAACAAGTTTTGTATTCAATACTTATAATATTATATTTTTTAATTTATTATTCATTCTATTTATTATATTTTTTAATTTATTATTTATTCATTAGCTTAAGTGAATTTTTATATAAAGTTAATGAAATGAATGTTAATTTTTGTGTTCCTATTAAATTTAGTTTATTTTTAAAAGCTTAATAAATTAATACATAGAAAATTAAAAAAATTTTTTGTACTGTCCCGATTTGAGTTTTGAAAATTCTGGAAAGCCTATTTCCTTCAGATTTAGATTCATTAATGTTTGCTAGAAACGCGTTCATTTAAGTATTTATGTTAAGTGTTGTCGCTTCAATCGGCTTTTAAAGTAAAGATTCGTAATTTTCAAATTCAAAAAGATTTTCGTGTTTCATTTTTCTATGCCTATACACTCTTTGTTATGTTGAATATCTTCACAGTATCTCTCTTGCCCTTATTCCTATAACTAGTATGTTCCCTATCATTATTGTTATTATTATCAACGATACTATCATATGCATTATTCATATCAGTTGTTACTACTATTACTATTACTATTATTATTATTATTATTATTATTATTATTACTATCGTTATCATCATTATTATTTTTATTATTATTTTAATTATTATTATTATTATTATTATTATTATTATTATTATTATTATTATTATTATTATTATTATTATTACGATTATTATTACTACTACTATTAATAATTACTATTACTATTAGATTATTATGAATATTATTATTATTGTTACTATTATTTTTATTACCCGTCTTACGTTTTCCCTATTTGATCTTCAAACTTAATTCAAAATGAAAGAGAACAAACAATACAATGAAAAACCACGATGATTATTTCCATTACACCTATTATTATATTATAATATTATATATATATATATATATATATATATATATATATATATATATATATATATAATAAAATAATAATAATAATAATAATAATAATAATAATAATAATAAATATATATATATATATATATATATATATATATAATTATTCTTTTTTCAACGAAAAATATATGTTATTTCAATAAAACTTTGAGCATTTGACCCTCAAAGGTCTACATATTTGTGGTATTGAAACTTTATGGATTCATTTCCTAAATACCCTACAGAGTTTTATAATAAAATTAAAATAGGATTAAAAATAAAAATTCAAATATGATAAAAAATAAAATTCAAATATTCTCGGGTTCTCTAGAAATTAGTAAAGATTTTTGAAAAATTTTTTAATTCTATTTAGAAATAGCATTAAATTGTGTCGATCTGGCATCGACTTATATAGGGGGGTTTTACACACATATTTTTTGATTCGGTAAAACAAAAAGCATACACATTTTTACCATATTTCATCACTTTCCCCTAGTTGTCAGATTCTGATGATTCATTTTTGTTAAAGTTTCTAATTACATTTTAAGCTTAATTCTCAGAGTTATTTTCTAGAATATAAGCGTTTTCGATGAATTTTGAGTCAATTTGATGAAATAGGTTAATTTTGCTAAAGTTTAATGTTTTTTGATTCTTTTTAAATGTTTTTATTTTTTTTTTTACATATTTTTTGTATTTTTCTACACTTTTTTCTATTTTTTGTATTATTTAATGCTAAGTAGGCTATATTTGATGATTTTTCGTTCATTTGCATTTTGCGCGCCCTGATTTTATCGGATGTCGTGCCACATAAACAACGATTTAAAATATTTTTTTGCCCAACACACCATTAATTATTTTCATTGTAGATTTCCACAAGTGATTTTTGGTAATCCTTCGACCAACTTTGGTTCGGTTCGCATTAATCGAAGCCGGGCTAGCTCTGCCTTTCTCGGTTTATGCTTCTTTGGATTGGCCTTACCATCGTTATTTGTTGCTACTAGTTGTGATAGGGCAAATATCAGGGGAAACGTTACAGTATTTCTCTCCTGGCTAGCCGACAGTGCAAGCTCCAAAGCTCGAATTTCAGTTTTCTGAGCCTGATTTAGCTGATTTGCTTCTCTCAGGGCAGCCCGAGCGGCATCCAACTCCTGGAAAATCTTCTTCACTTTCTTCGGCTCAAACCATGTTGGTTTGAGCCTTTGAATTTCTCGAGTAGACTGCATCAATCATCGAGTGAAGCGATCTTTGGTTTTATCAGTATTTTCTTGACTATCTGGGCGGTGATTCGTCACTAAATCAATAATAAATTTAACTAGGTTTTTAACATATGTAAGTTATTCAATATAATCGTGACGTTTTAAAATAATCCAATGTCACTATGATAACTATTGCCAGTACACGATTACGCGATTATTTTTTATACAGTAAATGCGATTATTAGTGAACTTCACTTAGATTTATCAAATTGACTAAAATATTGGTTTCGCAATTCAAAACTTTTTACATATCTTTTGCGTGAGTTCAAAAGGTTTTTTTAATCTTACCAATTTTACAAATAATACAGGAATGACAAGTAACTACTTTTAGTGATAATTTAAAATAGAAAAAAATAAATTTAGCCAAGAAAATTTTATTTTTGCATAATACAGTACGACGCCATCCATTTGTAGAATTATTGTTTCTTGGATCGAGGTTTCCTCACTTGAGTACTCGCATGATTAGCATTCATTTCTTGACGTTGCGATTATAGACCTTCCTGCATGTCCGGGTGAATTAAATCGTCGGGAATCGCCACCTGAGTCGAGACCATTTGAGTTTTCAAGGCTGGATCGTTGAGTTCGTATGACATGTTATATTCTGGAATATATGCGACTGAACAAGGGATTATGCCTGCGACGATTTCAAAGTTTATTCAACACAACTCTCTTAGGGCCATTATGCGTCTGTGTTGCAGTTGTATATTCTCTTCCTCCAGATGGAGTAAATAAGATTCGACTTTTTGACGGGCCTCTCTGGTGGGTTTTTGGCCAGGTTCTCTCTTGATTGCACTCCCGTGGATGTTCATATCTTCCAGCGATCCCAGTGGGACTGACCATGTGGTTACCGTGTACCCAGAGTCCCAGGGTATTTGAAGACATTGGACTGCCATATTTGAATCAAATTGCATAATTCTTCTCCCTTGTTCCGATGCATGCTGCTCGATCTCTATTCCTCGTTATTTTCGGTTGGTTTGATAATAATTTTTATGTTGCACTTTATGATAATCGTAAAAAGTGAAATTATGTAACACAATTTCTTACTTTCGTTTGTGGAAGGTTATGACAATAATTCTGGCATCATGGGAGATGTATTCGATACATTGACGATCTTCTGAAAGACTCCTTGTCTCGGCTGCCCTCTGAAACATTTTGCTGGTTTTTGATTTGAGTCTCGAATTTTTTCGTAGTTCATATTAATAATAATTCCAGTAATATTGAGAGAGCTTGTATAGCACACTCTCTTCTATTGCCGTGTCACTGGCCACGTCATCTTCTAATGTATTCAGCATGTTGTCACTGTTGAATTTTCATTGCTAATTTCGGTTATTAGTTGGGTGGATGTATTCTCTCAATAATTATTGTCTGGTTACGTTATAACAAGATCGGTATTGAAAATCATTCTTGAGCGATATTGTTCAGATAGTCATCATTTCACAGTTGTAATTGTTTGTCGCTATACACGTTATCATTGTTATCATAATTATTCAACGTGGCATAGCTAGAAGTAAAAAGATTATCCAGAATAACAATGCAAAAGAAATTTGAGAACTGATAAGAAATATGAAGAACTAGAAAAACAGAAATTACAATCTTAGTAGTAAATCAATGAAGGTATCATTTGGTCAAGCACGGCATGATAGAAATCAACGATAAGTATGTATGTTGACATAAGGTAAATTCCTAATTAGAAATCAAATCTAAAAATATTAATTATTGTTTTAAAAAGAAAAGATCCTTTTTGATATTATTTTTTAAGGTTATAGAATCTTATTCAGACTCCAAACGATCACGGGTTAACGTTTAGATTTTAAGGAGCAAGTAACGATTGTCATTTCATACCGATGGGGTCATTTAAATGAATTATTATCTCACAGTTGTGATTTTAACATTTGATATTTTTATTATTATTATATCTTGATCAAATTTTTATTAATTTTACCATCATGGAAAAGGACTGCAGGAAGAAACAACGACAAAGCAGAAGAAGTGTCTTGGAACGTCTCAACAGTTAAAAGAAAAAAGAAATAGAAAAAAAACTTGAATATAAAATAAAATGTTTAGTTTCATTAAAAACGTTCATGTTTAATTAAATTTTTATTTTTTAATGATTAAAAGTTAATTGCTAACCATCTAAAATATACCCAAAAGTTAAGCGAGGAAATCGTTCGGATTCAAAAAGTATATAATTAAAATAATAGAATAAGTGGAAATAGCTAGAGGTTTCCAAAAAATTTATGTTCAATGGAATAAAATTAACATGTTTTAAAAAAGGGAATTTTTCTTAAATATCATTTGACTTATATTACCTTACTTAAAATATTAATTTAGAAAAATCAAAAATAACCAATTAAAGAAAAAATATTTATTAATAAGACATCAAAATCTCCATACCAAGTTGATAACGATCTAGAAGGGATTCTCAAAAAATCCAACCAGAATGGGGAAGTTTTTCGGTAAAATCGGGAAAATCGGGAAAATAAAATCTAAAATCAATAAATTAAAATGAGTAGAAAAATAATTTAACTGGCACACCCGAGTATGTATGCGGAATTATGAAATTCCGTTCTAAAAATAGAACGGAATTTCTTGTTTTAATCGATAATTTTAATAAGTTTGAATTCTGGTATTTTAAAAGGGAAGGGATGCGAATCTCCAGATTTCGATCACATTTTTGGTTAAAACCATATTATTAGGACCTTATACATATGCCATTCAACCGATCTACTTCTTAAATAAATAAATTAAACTAAAAACTCCCCGAAATTGATGGAAACCACCTTTAAAACAAAATATAGTGATCAAGGATCGATATTATTTCAATAAAATTAGTGACAGAGGGACCTATGATTAAAATGAGCATGAATACTTTCTACGGTAGCTCGTGAACCCAAAGGTTTTCTAGAGTATTAGCAGTCATGATTATAGGGTTCGCCTTTTACTATAAACCGCCCATTGGAATACATTTCCAACGTCATTTTGACGAGTATCCAATGATTGTATCTCTTATGCGCGTATCTGGTGGGAATCCTTTGCAAGTGGCCACGAAAATCTTATATCTTTAACCCATCAGGTGCCCAGCACTGAGTTTGACTTCTATTGCCGAGATTTGTGTTGTGAGAGCAGCCCAACCATTGGCTATGAGACCGCCAAAGGTGAGTCCTTTTTCAAAGGCTGCTAAGGCTTGGCCTCATGCTGCGTTCAACAACCTGCGAATAGAAGGCCTGTGCTCGGCTTTCTTAAGAACATTTTTCTCATCTAGTGTAGATCAGGGTCCTCATCTCCTTTTATTTAATCATTTACAATCTAGGTAAACTTTAAATTAACATAACTACATAGCATTTATTCTCATCCAAACGAAGCTTTTACAATGCATCCCGAACTCGTCTTCACGGTCTCCAGGGTTGATCGACCAATCAGCTCCTCGATTTTGCCATTTCCTCATTTTCAGTTGTAGTCGGCTTCTGTATGAATAGTTGTTTTTCCATTTTTGTGTCGGTATTTATAGTGATGGGTGCTATTTATATGTTATTTATATGTTAAACCAAGGGAATACAACATTACAGGAAATGGGACGCAGGGATAGCACAGCTACGATAATGAGACGAGATACGATCAGGACTCGTACAGCGAATGAACAACTCCCACTTGATTAGCAGCAGATAATCACACCGAATATACCGGAGAGAAATACTGAGGTAGAAGCATTATTTTCTCTCACATAGTGGAAACCTTCCTGAGAACCACTAGAAATCGACAAAAACTTCATCCGGGAAAACACGAGCGTGACCGCAAAAGTAAATTAAGAGAGCTCGACTGTTAGGTCATATCCAAAAAGCCATTGGATTTTGATTGACTAACCACAAACTGATTAATTTTACAGTTGATATAAATTTAAATTTTATTTATTTTGATTATTCACTTAATAATATTATTATTGATCACAATTTTTAATTGAATAATAATTTAATGATTTAATTTGTTTTAGAAAAGGGACCAGGAAAAATAGAGCCCGAAACCTTCTATGGTAGCTCGTGAACTCATGGTGCGTCAGGCTATTAGCTGCCACAGCAATGTAACTCACCTTTTACTGACGACCACCCATTTGAGCACAGTTCTAGCGCCACTTGTAGCTGGTGCCGAATGGTTATTTTTTCCTATGTGCGTACCTGGTTGGAATCTACATGATCATGGAAGCGCCAATAATTTTTCTTCTCTCATCATCAGGCACCTAGCATCTGTTATGTTTTTCTTTGTTTTTTTCTTTTCTTTTTTGTTTTCTTAGATTTTAATTTAGTTATTTGATGTTTGTGTTCATGATTTTAAATTTCTCTTGATGTGCCGGGTTTTAGTGTTGTATTACCACATAATTTGAACAATTCTCTGTCTCTTTGGTTTTGGTCCAACACATTAAGTTCTACTATTATTACTCTTTAACCACTAAACCTTAAGTTTATCGCTTTGTAGCCACTGTTACAAGCACCTAGTATGTTACAAGTGAGTTGTAATCAAATGTTGGTGTTATCTTTAGGCGTTCATGGTTGTTGATGACGTAATTATACTGGGTGACGACTGGGTTATTAGTGCTGGGTACATGATGAGGAAGAAGATTTCATGCACAGGCCCAACAAGGGTACTCCTATTTGATCCATGCATAAGAAAAAATAACTTCTAAGCACCCATCACATGTACCTTTATAAATGTGCTCTAATGGAGGTCTTCAGCAAAATGTGAGCCATACATCCATGACGGATAATACCCTGACGAATCTAAGAGTTTTTTTTAATTTCTCTTATACTTAAATTCACAAAAGCTTTCTGGAGAAGTATAAAGACCAGTATCAGTTGGTTTTCTATAAATCTCTGTCTCATAATGTTTATCTTTGCGTTGAATTAACAAATCTAAAAACGCAATTGATGACTTTCTCTCCGTTTCACATGTGAATACAATGTTTTTATGTAAACTGTTCGTAAAATGCAAAAACGGTTCTAGATGTTTCTGGTTTTCAAATACAAGAAAAATATCATCCACACACCATTTATAAACAAAAGGTTTTTCAAATTGGAAAGAAGCAATTTTCTTTTCCAAACTAGCCAAAATATTGATGCCATCGTTGGTGCTAAAGGGGAACCCATAACGACTCCATCTATTTGTTGATACCATTCATTATTGAAAAGAAAATCGACATTTAAAGTAGCAAATTCAAGAAGTTTACGAAATGCCCTTCTATCCAAAATGTGATGTTCAGAATCATTTTCATCCCACAACGCACAGCATAAGTCAATTGTACCAACCAGTGGTACATTCGTAAATAAACTACAAACATCAAACGAAACCATAACATCATTCATACTTCGTTTTTGTAACTTTGCAATACAATATGGTGAAAGGATTTATTTATCGTTCATGGTCTTTATCTTCTACTTTTGCTAATTCGGTAAAAAGTGTTGATAAATTGGTTGAGTTGTTGATAAAGAATGGATATTCTAAATCATTTTTATTGTTGATGATAAAAGAGACTGTTGATAAATTGATTAAAAATCCTAAGGATCCATGTTTTGGAAAGTCTGAGTGTAATTTGTCAAATGGGTGTGAATTGAGTGTTGATCTAAATAATAGTAAAAATGGATATAAAAAAATTGAGCCTAAATATGTGTTAGTATTGTTGTACTCTGAAGGTTTTACAAATTATAAAAGGAAGTTAAGGAAACAGATGGGAAATTTAGAATATAAGATCGTCTCTAATTCGTGTAAGGTACGCAATATGTTTATTAATAAATCAAAAACTCCGGTTGGATTGTGTTCTGATCTCGTTTATCAATTTACATGTAATGGGTGTAATGCCACATACATTGGAGAGACTTCCCGTCATCTCTGTACTCGAGTTCTAGAGCATTGTCGATTGAAGGGTTTGACCAATATTAGTGAACACAATAGAGGCTGTAAAAGTGAAATAGGAATGTCTGATTTTAGAATTTTGTTGAAAAGTTTTAATAATTATTGGGAACGCGTGATATATAAAGCATTGTCGATAAGGTCATTGAATTCAAAGATTAGTGTGCAAAGTGCTGTGACTACGAATGTTTTGAATGTTTTTAAATAGTTTACGTATGTTAAATCATGTTTATGTATTGTTTTTTTAAAAAAAAACTTTTTTTTAATATTATTAAAATAATTGAAATTTTAAATTAAATAAAAGTTATTTGAATATATTTTATAAATATTTATTTATTACAAAATTAAATTAATAAAAATTAATTTGTTTAAATTAAATGTTAATTCATAATATTTTTAGTTGGTTTTGAGTACCTGAAGATGATAGTTATGCTATCGAAATATATCGTACGAAAAGTTTTTTATTGGCGTTATCTTTTAATTAAATCGTTGCCAAATTTATTTAATAATAATAATAATAATAATAATAATAATTATTATTATTATTATTATTATTATTATTATTATTATTATTATTACTATTATTATTTTAATTATAGTTAGACTATATTTATGTTTTTTAATTTTAATATAAAATTTTTGATTTTTTATTTAATAAATACTAAAAAAAATGAAATTTAAATTTTTTTTTATTAAATCCAGAGCGATTATTTTTAATAGAGCGGAGCAGAAGCGCATACTAATGGAGCGGTGTCTGGAGCAGAGCGTTTTTAACCACCGTTCCAAATCCCTGCTCACAATACACGAAATATCAGATTCAATATTTAGTTGGAATGACGCAGGCTTTGCTACAATAATTCAAAACAATTCTCAGACGCAAATCTTCCACTAGTAAGATACAAACTCAAATATTCCACTTGTTGAAATCCATGTAAGTTTACGTTCATAAAACACTTCTTTCTAACAGAAGTCTACTCGTCGAGGTTGACACTGAAAACTACGTTCACCTTTTTAGTGACATAATTTCGGATATAATGGTTTTTAGAATTTGTTTATCGTAATTCATTAAAGGTTTTTGAATGCATGTCACTGATTTCGCGATGTTATCTAATCCTGTCACAAGTAAACATTTCCTTAGGTCATTTGAACTAGTAAAGACACGAAACGGGAGTCCGTCTAAAACGACCATTCGAGCTTTTGGGGAATGAAAAACTTTTCGATTGTATTTACTTTTTTTAGTTAAACACATCAAATTTTTGTTAGCCTCACTTGTTGTTACAGAAAGTTTTCGCTTTTTCAAAACCACGTATGTTTACTGCGAAGGCATGTGTGCATAATGGTTGTAAAATGTTAAAATGTACAATGTACACCCGCCTGCTAACTTTTAGTACTTGATTACATTGAATACATTTCCCAATATTTTTGGTATTTCCTTGTAAAAAATATTTCCACACTAAATTTGATTGATTCCTAGAGACATTTACAAAAATATCATCTGATTCATTATAATAATTACTATCATTACGAAATCTTTATTATTACAAAATAATAGAATGGATAAATTTCATAAATGAAACCATTAGTTTATTAATTAAAATAAAATAAAGAAAATATTATTAGTAAATAATCATACGTACAAATTTCTTAAATGGAATTATCAGTTTATTGCTGAATTAAAATATTATGAAGTAAATGCAGTTAATAAAAAATCAACTACAGTAAAACCCCGCTTAACGCTGTTTCGTTTAGCGCTGTTTCGGTATAGCCTTTTTTATTTCAACCCGGGTATTCCTCGAAATTGCTCGCCGAACTACGGGATTCCCCGCGAAACAGTACAGTTGTGTTTCTTGTTTGGTGCAGTGTTGTTTGACGCATTTTTATTATTTGAAACATTTGTTGACATTATTGTAGGTATAGATTTATATAATACTATAACGATTAATACAGTGACAAATATTATGATCTTTAGTTTTTATCATCGATGATAATGAAAAACAAGAAAATAAAGCAACCAGAAAAAGCATTTTACTGGAAACTAAAATGCAAGTGATTAGAAGATTAGATTCTGGTGAACTTTAATCTCAAATTAGTGCTGCATTGAATTTGGAAACTTCAACAATAAGGACAATTCTTAAGAATAAAGAAAAAATACTGTCATCGGCAACTTCAACTACGTCAAGCTCTGCCACTAGAATTATCCGTTCTATAAATAACATTATAGAGGAAATGAAAAAACGACTGTCTATATTGATTGACGATGAAATTGAACGCAAATGTCATTAAGCCAATCTATCATAATGGAAAAAGCTAGAAGAATTTTTAATTACATTCAGGCTGAGGCAAGTGACATAAGTGAAACTTTCATTGCTAATAGAGGATGGTTTAATAGATTTAAATATGGAAATAATCTTCACAACATAAAAATTACAGGAGAAGAAGAAAGTGATGATACGAAAGCAGCGGCTGAATTCCTAGCGACATTAAAAACAATAATTGAATAAGGAAACTATCCTCCAGAATTAGTTTTTAATGTTGATAAAACAGGCCTGTTTTGGAAAAGAATGCCAAAACGAACATTTCTATCCCGTGAAGAGAAACGAGAACCAGGATTTAAAGCTACAAAAGATCGCTTAACACGCATTCTGGGTGGTAACGAAAGCGGAGATTTCAAATAACCCACTACTAGTTTACCACTCCAAATCCCCAAGAGCGATGAAAGGCATATCTAAATCAACTTTACCTTTAATTTGCGAGTCTAATAAAAAATTATTGATAACTATGAAAATTTTCCGGGATTGGTTCACTGAACATTTCTGCCCGTCTGTTAAATGTTATTGCGAAATAAAAACTTGAACAAAGAGCACTACTATTAATTGAACATGCTACAAGCCACCCAAGAAATTTATCAGACTTAACAACATACATTCCATTCGAAGTTGTTTTTTTTAATATATTCGTTTAAATTGTTATTTATTTTTGTAATAAATAAAAGTTTGATTTTATTTTTATAAAAAACAATCATAATTTTTAAATTTAATACCTAACGAATTTTCTATCCAACTTCCCCAAAATAATAACACAGAGTAGCCCAGTGAACACTCTTAAAATCTAATATGAACATATTAAACTCCTAGGAATAACTTGAGGTTAAAGGGAAAGGGGCTAGCGAAATTCTATGCAACGACTTATTCAATCAAAATCTATTAATGAATTTACGATAATAATTGAGGATTTGCGCGATAAATTCAATAAAATCTAACCCTTCACAAATAATAAAACATATGATATTAACTGCAAACTCAGTAATCATAAGACGGTGCAAGCAAATCGATAAAAAAGGGGGGCGACATCGCTCCTGTCGAATAACGGAGATGTTATAGTATGGTAGGTAAACCTCGCGAGATGTTTGTCCTAACTCAGTAATAGCCCAATTCCGCCCAAATAATGCTAATATTAAATGATAAAAGAAACCACAATAATCATTACGATAAAAATTTCGTCTCGAAACCCCATATAAGGGCCCCTCAGACTATTTCTTTTCCTCTCTGAGGTTCAATCAACTTTCTGATCTATCTAAATCCCTCGGCACCACCACTGTTAAGTAACCAGGTGAAATGTAGCAAATACTGTGATGTAAATGGAGAATCGTCTGAGGAAATTGGGAATGCGAGGATCGCCTTCGTTTATAAATACAGTCATAATCACTCCTCTAAAGTCGACCTGAATTTCGATGACTCGCCAAAAAGTCGATTTCCGAACGTGAAGCTAATATATTAAATTGATATAATAACAGGGACAGGTTCAAATGATTTATTTGTATCACATCTAACGGTCCCGAGCACCAGAATTAGGCACTCGCAGCTTGAAATTGCCCACCAGATAGAGAGAGTAGATTGGGATACTGTTCGGTAATAGTAGTGACAGAGAAAAATGAAACGTCTACTAGGAACAATGGAATTTATCCAAATCAAATGCAAATTCATTCGAAAACTTGCCAGACGGATCGAAAACATGCTCCTAAAGGAAACAATTGTGTGGAAGGTTCGGCAGTAAAGTCGACCGTATTATATGATGCCCATATTTTGTAAATATACTCTTCTTCGAAGGCGTGGTTATTTTAAATATTGTAATTGATTAAAATATAGGTAACAATTAACTTATTTACAGTAACTAATGGAACTAAACACTATTAATTTAAATCCATTCAATTTGGAGATTAGAATTAAGAGTATAGGTAACCATTAACTTATTTACAGTAATTAATGAAATTAAACACAATTAATTTAAACTCACTCAATTTGGATGTTAGAATTAAGAGTAATTAATTTAAGATTATTTAGTTTTGAATTGAATATGAACAATGTAAAGCCACCTAAACTAGATATTTCCAGATAAATACGATTAATTTAAGGTCATTTGATCTGGATGCTGTACTAACGGCAAGTAATGTAGAATGATTTGATGGTAAAAATTTGGAACTAGAGTTAATCCATAGGCAGTTACTTATCAACAACCAACGTATAATTATTTGTTTTAGGTATGATGAGTGAAAGACCATCAACGCGGAGTAATGTATTTTGAGTAGGTGAAACAGAAGTCGATCAAGGTGGAGTTATCAGTTTAGATAGGTCCAGTGAAAGTTGATCAGGGTACATGGATTTAGAGATACCATCAGTTCTAGCTAATTAATATAGAATCGATTAGAAATATAGTCTTCCATTTTTAAATTGAAATAACGAAGTAATCATTTCTTAGTATATAGTTAGGTGACTCGAGCAGGAGATTTTACAAGTAATTAAGACGTATTAACGATAGTTAATAAGGGCGAAGTCGCTAATTTTGAATAGGGACCCATGAGTAATTTGTTCCAGTCGAAAGTGGTTGTTTGAGACAACACTATTGGGTCTAAAATGAGCCCCGGTAGAAAACTATTGGCTGCCGGTAATGTACGCCGACGTAGTCGCATAAGAATAGATGAATGTGATTTTTCCGAGAGATAGGAAATGATGCTCACGATGTGTATCGGACTGTTAGTCAAATTCTTTTATCGTTAATTTTTATCAGGTACCTCCAGTAGCAGCTGGGTCGACGCGGACCGAACCACGTTAACTGTCCCAAATCGATTCGCCGGAAGGTACCGACAAGCATTATGGGATCTGGGTTATTCCATATCAACTTATGGAACCCTCGAATGGCCAAGCCGGAAAGCCAATAGTCAAGAAGTGGATGTCGAACTCTCCAGCATACTCATCAAAAGGGAAACGGGCAGAAATTCAGCCCGAGAAATACGACAAATAGCGGAAGGCGAACTCCACCGCCTCGAGTAATTAGAATGGCGCTACGGGTACCTGGCCAACCGGCAGAGGGAACATCTGGATAGGATTAATAGGGATATCGCCAACGGGCGTATCCCGAGTTCGGACGGGCACCTGCCCAACTACGAAGTGGCCTACGATCACCGGGATCCGGTCCTTGGAATAAAGTCAAAAATGAAAAAAATTAAAGTATTAACGTGCACTATATTGATACTTTTAAAGTTGGAACGTTATTGATTAATGAATAAAACGTAGTACCCCGCGCATGACCAAAATCACGGATAAATATTAAAAATGCGAATAATCAACAGGAAATTAAAATTCACCGCTAATATTAAAATCTACCGTAAAATAAAACGTAAATTACCAGCGATTAGAAAATCCAGGATTTCGAGACGCAGAATATAATCTTTAATTATTGCGAAAATATAATATACTTGAAGAAATTCCCGTATTAGAAAGGTAACTCTTAGAGCCAAAACACCATAAATCAACAACATGGTAAATCGATAAATAATTACTTCATAAAAATCGAGTCAAAAAATGGACCCCAAATCATTCAATGAGATGCTAATCCGCCTATCCCACAAATTCTGAAACAAAATCCTAATACCACCTTAACAAATTGCAGTCAACTCTTAAAGTTGTAATAATAAACGTCATTCGTCCAATCGCAATTAATAACATAAAATTAAATCAAATAAGTCACCACGAGGTAGGAGCATTCTCTCGTAAAAATCAAAGCACAAGCATACGACATAAAGTAAAGGCCAGATTAGATTGATCAATGTTGGATTGACTTTAATCATCCTCGAGTTAAACCCTCGACTCATCGCACCGACAGGATTCACCCCGTAGTCGAAATCTTAGCAGCGAACGGTCCAGTCATCGTCTTTACTGATAGATAAATCGGTAAAGTACAGTTGAGGAGTATTTTGTAACTTAGAGTAGGAACAATTTAAAACCATTGAAAGCGATTTAAGTCTACAGAACCAACGAATCATACCGTAAAAAATTAAGATTGAAGGTCATTCCTGAATTAGTCTGAACATGAATTCCAAATGGATTAATTGAATAAGTTGAAAATTATGTTAAAAATAAGATCACGATTGAATTAAATGACAGCTGGCAATTGTTGACAATTCATACCACGCGGCCACCGTGAGAAAGGAAATCGATAGATGGGTAGTATGCAACAGTGCGATCATAGAAGAATGACACACCCGATATAAAAAGCTTCACCACATGTATCAACAAACATACGACGTGGCATTATACAATCCGGTATAAATAAGCGCACCACCGGTGTAATCAATCCATACTACGCGAGCCTATCATTAAAAAAGGAATGTATAATCACCGATATCAACTAAGGAAAAATTCCAATGACCGACCACAAAACGGAGAACTAAACGAAGTTACGATGGAGGAAAAATCGCCTATACGAGAGGGTAAAAGTATAATTTTATATTAGAATTATTAGTTAATTATTGTGAGGACCAAGCGTAGGAAATGACTTGAATTCTAAGGTACTCCTTACTTTTCCTCCAAGACGAAGGTATCCTTGGAATCAGAGACGATACGACGATGGAAGGATGGGATTTTTCACCTGACTGTAATAAATTGATAATTAAAGATTATGAAAATGCAGTTTATTGATGATTGTTTATTTATCAACGTTTTACTGATGAGTCCAAAATTATAATTGAATGAACTAAGACCTTAATCAGGAACATCAGGAATGTGAGTGTAATTAAAGATGATCAATCTCGCCATTGAAATCAGACATTCACTACAGGATAAATATACCGCAATATTTCGCGAAATTAAATGTCTGATACGCGACATAATCCTTTGACATCATGATGGATTAGTTTCTCTCAAACTTCACGCTAATGGAAAATCCATAAGTTCTAGACGCATACAAGTAATTATCTACGTAGAGTCCAAAGTTTCTTAAATACAAGGTCTTTGACGCCGAAAAAGTCAACTTACCGTTTCTCGACCCCGCAGACGCATGTGCTATCATTTATACCTCAGACCCAACGACTGAATTTACACGCCCACACTATTTAACCTCGAATGATTTAGGAAAATAGATATACAACTCAAGAGATAAAAATTTGTCTTTCAGATGATTCCGGGATCACCGTGCGATTCCCAGCGCGAGCCGCTGCCAGATGAAGACAGGCGATGTGGGACGCGGGATTTTCAATTTCTCACGTGAGAGAGTTAAGAACTAGCCATCAGAAGGATTTTGGAGAGGCCGATCTCCTTACATCACGATCAAAAGGGAGCCGGGCCGCAACCAATCTCGAGAAATCCGAAGCCACGCCGAATATATTCTGGCTCGCCTTGAGGAGCACCAGAAACAGACAAACTGGCAGGTAGAAAGGGCTAGGCGCCACCTGGCCAGAGTAAACGCGGACATTGCCGTGGGAAGGATCCCGAGCACGGACGGGTATGCCCTTCATACGGTACATCCTTTGAATTCGACGACCCGAGATTAGACGAGCAATCCTCGCCCATAGATGTAGCAATTCCGAGGAAGATACTCCCTAGAGAGATGCGGAGCGATGGCAGACGTTCAAAAGAGACGCAAGATCACCCATACACTAGTGAACGCCCAAGACAGAGCTCAAACGTATACTACCAAAGTTCGAAGTGGTATGAAATGTTATGGAAATAAATTTTGAATTTTGTCTTTATTCCTTTGCTCATGAATTATTCCACAATAAAATAGGAATCTAAAGTAATACTATAGTACGGTTGGACAGATACCTAGTAGATTTATTTCAGTAGTTGAGTTTCAGATTTTTCATAGTAATTTAGGGTAGACATAAATGAGAGAATTTTACAGAACAGAGTGTATATTTTAATAATGATTTTTATCTTATTGTAGATATGGGACCATACAAAATACTGTGCAGAGAACTAGAAAAATCACGCCGAGAAAACGCGGAGTTGCATCACCAATTGCTACAAATGACGAGAGAAATCCATCAGATTAAGGCAACCTTGGTGGAGCCTGCAAAAGTGAAGTCCCTATATTAAAACGTGACAGCTGCACAACGCGGGTGGGCCGAAGAAAAACCGCTCCATCAAACTCAGAAAGTACAAATCCGCAGCTTAGAGGTAACGTTATCGGCTTGCCAGGAGAGAAATGATGTAACCTACCCTTTTGTGTTTGCACTGGCTCAGTTGGCCTATAGAGAGACAACTGAGGCCACCAGACCCGCAACTAAACCTACCCAACGTCGACCGGGAAAGGTGGAACGCGCCAAGCGTCGTGCCGCACAAGCCAAAGATTGCTCTAAATTATAATAGCTTATTTTAATAAATGATCGTAGTTGACTTTCTAGTTTTCAATTGTTTATTCTATCGAATTATTAATAATAAATTTAACTTCGTTAAATTGAAGTCATGGGGGGTTCAGATGATAGTTTAATCGCTAAGAATATCAGGCACATCTGGAAGGGACCGGAATAAGAAATCGCACATAGACCTTCTATGGGTAGAGCGTTGAACCCATCATGAGATCGGGCCTTAGCAGTTCTTTCGTAGCGCTCACCTTTGGCCATCTCATAACCACTGGTTACAGTACCAACGCTGCTTAGCAACGGGTAACCATTGAGAGGCAAGGACAGTTATATGCATGGAGTCAAGGTCAATTACCACAAACCCCACAGTAGTGGTGGGTTACAGGGTTACAAATCTTGCTTATCCTCCGGTGACCCTAGTAACGCCATACAAAATGATGCTGTTCGCCACTTGGCACCCGTTGCTAAGCAACGTTGGTAATGTGTTCAAGTGGTGGATTGCCCGCAAAAATTGAGTACCATTTGCTAGTACTATAGTTGCTCGGACAACCCTCGGGTTCACGAGCTGTCGATAGAAGACCTATGCTCGCTTTGCTCTGTCCCTCATACTATTCAGGAATTGGTTTTTATTAGACTGTGGAACGAATTGGCGGGGTGATGAAAATGTTTAGGACAATGTTGGCATACGATTATGTTAAAATAACAATTCAACTAAGGTTAAAACTATTCTATTCGATCTAAACGCATTATCATTTACTGCTTGACGTTTTGGAGTTGTGTTGCGCGACGTCGGGCACGTTCCTTGCGTCCCGGTCGACGATTGTTGATGGGTTGTTCTGTTGGCTTGGTGGTTGTCTGCGGCATTTGGGTGGGGCGAAGATGAGCGGATAAGTTACCGCTTCACCTTCCCGGCATACCGCTAGGGCGACTTCGAGTCCCCGAATTTGCGTGCGCAGGCTCTGGTTGAGCTGTCGCTCCTCTGCCCAGCCTTTCTGTGCTGCAGTCAGGCGGTGGTACAGTGTTTTTACCTTTTCTGGTTCCTTCCAGGTTGCTTTAATCTGTTGTATTTCGCGGGTTAGTTGAATAATCTGAGTGTGTAATTCCGCGTTTGTCTGTCTCGCGTGGTTCAATTCAGATTGTAAGATTTGTAAGGAAGACATTACTACAATCAAATAGATGATGTTAATTTATTATTGATCAAGTTATATAATTGTTTATTTCGTTAAACAAAACACGAGTAACTCTAGCTATAAGAAAAAGAAATAACACGTAAATTTCTAATCTTTTAAATCAATTACTACATAAAGTCTATCAGTGTTGGTTTACTCGTCCGGACAATATCTCTTCAGGCTTCGTTTGAGAGCCTCAACAGTATAGGGTCTTCTGGTGTCTCGAACTGGGTGAGGTGGATAGGCGACTGCAAATCGCCCGGCAAGGATGTCTTCCACCACGTTCGCAAGATACATCCTTGCCTTAACCACCTGTAAATCTACCTGCTACTGCACCCTTTCCCATTGGGTGAGGAGGTCCTGTGCGTGCAGGTAGGTCTCCGCGGCTGGATAATGCCGTTCCGAGAGACATGATCGTTGCAACTGGTCGAGTATCCTCGTGGTCGGCGGGACTCCTGTCTGTTCCTGTCTGGCGGTCTCTCGACGGGTAGTTCGTTTGGGCGACATGTCTAAACATTACTGTTATTAAGTTCGCTTGATTTATCATTCTAAGTTATTAGCAAGCAAATTGGGTCTATGTTACTCGTAAGGGTGTCATACGCGTGACCATTGCCTTCCTTTACGCGGTGGGACATTCATAAGCAAGTTGGGTTACTTTGTGGGTCTGGTTCTTTAAGGTGCACTCCTTTATAGGGAAAGTATATAATTATATGATTAATCATATGGATGGGGTAACCTGATGTTTCACTTATTCGATATATGCATCTTAACATTTAAATTTTTCATGTAGGCGGATACTCGTACATTGACTTAAGGGAATTTGTACATTGATTTAAAGTTTGTTTACTAACTTCAATTACAGTTGTTCGACTTTAAGATTTAGGCCGGATGTTGATTCGAGATAACTTAGTTGCGTGTAGGTGTATCCTGGTGGACGAATGATTTCCGGCGGATTTTACCGTTACCACTTAAGCGGTTGGCGAAAGGTGAGTTACATGGTTTATATCCGGTGATTGTATTATTCGTGTCATCTTTTCAGAATTACTGGTCCAATGTTCGCCTACACTCGATTATCTCAATTTCCGGTAAGTTATTTCGTTGACTAGTTCGAATGTACTTTACTAACAAATTTTAGGAAAACTTCTACGCTTACCGAGATTCCTAAATAGATGCGATACCCTGTTGTTGGAGCGTGGAATTTAATGTGATATTAATATAAATTCACTCTTGTCTTAAACTTTGATTTTTCCAATCCTACTAATTTAATTTACGTAATAATTCATTCATATTATCTTTAATCAGTTTGCTGTAATTACCGAATTTATAAGAATTGAAGAAAACCTTTTCCGAATCTGTGAATTTATTTTGGTTTTAACTAAGGGGTCGTGTTATTGGTAATGTATTCTGATGTCCATTATTCAAATTGCTAATAGTTTTCCCTAAGGCTATTTGGATCAACTATCACTTCAGCCCACAAAGTTATTTTAATGCTAATGGTTTTAAATCCGTGAATTCAGTCTTACTTTAATTTACATTTTTACGGTTATTCAATTCATCTCTAGTCTTAATCTATGAATTACTTTAATCTACTAATCATAGCTCGTTAAGGAACTTATTTTATTTATTCTTATTCAATACTTTGCTTTACCAAAACTAGATTATCTGGGTTTTACTCAATAGCTATTTGGACTAATTTAATCATCTCAATTGTCACCAATAAATTGATTCAATTTAATCAACGATATTTTTATTTGTATTCATTTTATTTTTAATCAATAATTTAATCTAAATACTTGAATTGCTCAATCACTTCTTCAATTTTATCAAGATGAATTAACAGTGAATTATGTGGTGTCACATTAATTTTAATCAACAAGTTAATTAAGGGGTTCCATACTTTTATTCGAGAATCATTTTACTTTTAATTGATACATTTCTTGATTTGAAATCAATGAATTCGATTCTTAATTGCTTCCCTTTCAATCGGGGGTTGATTAGATCGATACATTACTCGTTCTTACTCAAAGATCAGATTACTTTTACCGAGATGAATTATAATCATTTAACTGGTGAAATCATTTGTCATTACCCTAATCAATAATTTATGAGCATTTAAATTATCTTTACCCAATATTTACTTCAATTTTTTGTCATACAACACTTTACTTTTACAATCAATGGTTATTTTAATTTTTATCAATAATCTCAATTTAACCGAATTCAATGATTCCCAATAAATTTTATTTATTTCAAAATATTAATCCAAAATAGTTATAACAACGATTCCAGTTAATTTAACCCACGTACCCTTTCCCTTTAATAGGCCTTAGACGCGTTTTATGTTTATATTATATTTACTGAGTGCCCACTGGACTGCTCGGTGTGATAATTTTAAGCCGTGTGTAATATGATTTTAGGTCGATTTTACAGAATTGAGAAACGAGGAAGCAGCCAGAGACTTCTTCCTTATTTCTCGCTTCAGCTATAGGGATAATATTGACGTTACGACCGCTGCGTTGCGCACGCTGAGTCTTCACGGGTACATATCATTGGCGATTTTCCACGCACTTACATGCCTCTGTACTATGTAGATTTTATTTACTTGCGTTATGTATTGGCTGTGGGCCGGAAAAATTTCGACATTTTAATTTAGTTTATAAAAAAAATATATATCAAACAATTTATGTATATTAATAATATTTATTAATTAGGACAAAATAACAGAATTACCCTTCATAACCATTCCAAATATTTTCATACAATAGCATAAAATATCATAACAGAAAGCATAAATGCCTCTCTCCCCACGTCGACGCCAAGCAGAGCTCTACCGAGATGCAATGGACGTGACGTGGAAAGAGGGTTCCAACATAAATATTGCTCACCTAAAATCAGTTGAATTAGTTCAAATAGCTTGAAAATAGGGTTTTAAAATAGTTTCACAACGATTTGACAGTAAGATTTCAAAATAGTTTACAAACGATTTCAACTGGTTTGAAAAATGGTTTCAAAATGGTTTACAAATGGTTAAGTTAAATGTGAAAATGGATCAGTATATATACCTAATTTTATGGTGTGTGAACTTTGATGCAGTAAAACAAAATTCGACCTTGTTATTTTCTAGCAAATTCTATTATTTATTTTTATTATTTTTTTGATTTATTTTTATAATTTTTTATTTAGAATTTTTATTGAATTATTACTAATTCAAATTTTTCGATTTAACTTTCATTTTAATGAACTTTTATTAATTTTTTCACTTTTGTCGAATTTGTTGTGTTTTCTTGTTGTATTTGTGTAGGTATCGTGCGGATCTTGGTTCATTTTGTTAATATTTTAATTTATTTTTATGTTTGTTAATTTATATTTAATTCTTTTATTTCTCAGATTTTATATGGTTTAATTGGTGTTTCAATAGGTTTATTTAAATTGCATGTTGTATTTGCGTGTGTGTTTCTGATCCATTTAAACATTTTCCAAGGCCGTTTACGTTCTGGCCCAACAGTAGAGATCCGCTTTATTTCTCAGTTTTATCAGAATATTTTAATTATATAAACAATTTAGCCCTACTCCACTTTTACTTTACAATTTCCGCTCTTATTTTACAGTTGTTCGATAAAGTATTTTTATTGTTTCGGAAAATTTGGGCAGCGTTCAGCCCATATTTTCCATCTGAACTCAAAATAATTTATTTAGTTCTTAATTAATATTTAAATTATTCCTTTTTTCCTGATTTTGTTCGTTCGGATTAATCTTTTCCTGATGACAATTCATTTTAACTGTTGCAACAATTTTGCAATTTTCCCCACTACCTTTTCCATTTCTTTGTCCTTATGATCTATTTGTGTTCACATTGTATTTAATGAGTGCCCACTGGACTACTCGGTGTTAGTGATTTCGAGCCGAATGTATAATTCATTTTAGGTCGATTTTTCTGGCGTTGGGTGAAAGAAAACAAGCCAAAAGATCTTTTACTCGATCTCCTTCCGCCATCTTAAGCTATCATTTTACGTTTAGATTCGCCGTTTACCACTGGCGAATCCTCACTGTCACAGCTCCGTTGCAGATGAACTGCGCTTTCACGGACACATTAATTATTTCTCTCGTGTACGATGTATTGGCTGTAGGCCGAAAAAGAAAATAAATAAGTAAATGATACCATTTTAAGCGAATCCAAGTAAGAGCCTTGATGCATAAACATATGTTCTTCATTTCATATTTTCTTCACAAAGTTTCATCAATGAAAGCAATTCTAATTGAAAACATTACTAAAAAGCAAGACTACAACTTGACATCTGCATAGTAAGTAACACTGAAAAAATCAGTCTGACCATCTGCACACTAACACTAAAATTCAGTCTGCCTTTCTATCTGTACACAGTCTGTCTATCTACACACTATCTGTCTTCCTGTCTCAAAATTTGTGAAAACACATCAGTATATATATCGATAATTTGACCATAACATTGCGTGTTGTTTTTATTGCGATAAAACAAATTTGACATTGAAATTATTTGTGCTATCTAAATCAAATTTTTATTATTTTCTATATTTAAATTGACAATTTATTTTTAAAATTTTTAATTGGATTTATTCAACCAAAAATATTTTATTTTAATTCATTAATTTTCTACTTTTATATAAATTGTCTTCTTTCGGTTAAATTTTCTTGTTATTTTGTTATTTTTTTTTGTAAATTTCGTGCGGTTTTTGATGCATTTGTATTTGTTTTATTTTACTTTTGTGTTTTTTGATTTTATATTTATTTTTGTTCTCTCAATTTTTAGAGTGTTTAGTTGATGTTGTATGTTGTATTTTAAGTTATCTTGGTGTTGGGTTTTCGTGCTATATTACTGATACAAATTAAACAACTTTCAAGGCCGTTTGTGTTCTGGCCCAACAATATTTTTAATATTAATTGTATTAAATAATTTTATTGTTATAAAAGCAAAAATATGACTGGCACTAAATTAATTTATATTCAAAATACACCGCTGCTATTAAAATTTTGCATTTAAAATATTTAAAAAAAATGCAGTAAATAAACATTTAAACAAATAAAATACAATTACAATATCATGTAGAAATTTATAAATATATTTTAAATTAAACATGAGAGTACTATGAATTCTATCTATAATACTCAGAAATAATCCAAATATCTCAATATTTAAAAACAAAATAATATATGAAATTGACATAGAATTTTAACATGAAACGGCAACCCATTTAAAATCTTACGTGACCCATGGGTTGAGAAACGCTGTTATAACGCATTTATATTTTTTAATATTTATAAATTTAACTCAGTATCATTTACTTAAATTTTATTTATCGCTACAAACGCCCCACCAATATTCCAATTTTTCAGATTCAACCTCAATAAAAGCATATCAGTTAGCATCACTCTTTGCCACAACAATCTTTTACACGAAGTCTGCATTACCTTAGCTTTCATTTACGATTTATAAAAACATTTTTCAATAGACCCAAATGATTTGTTAATTCTGAGTAACGGAGTTCCCATCATCGACCCAGTTATAATCCTAACCAATTCAATAATCACACTTTTCATACGGACAAGAGGCGGTACAAGACCAAATATTGATAAAAACTTCCCAACTCCCATAGGTCATACGCAGTTGATACTTTTAGATTCTGACGGAACACCTTCATTGTGGTTTCGTATTTTCGAATCCCGCACAAACGCCAACCTAAATCAAAACAACACATTCTGTTAGATACTATACCTGACGAGTTAATGACAGATTTAGGTCCTCAAATAGCTGATGCCCTAGACACCGAAAACCCACACGAGTCAATAAAATCCGTTATTCAAAAAAAATATTCACTCACACGCTTCAGCAATCGAGAAATAAACAAAACCCACTCCATATGCTGCTCAAGCGCCATCATAATTATTATTTCAATTCGTAAGGGAACTCGAGAACGCCCACATTGGTCGATCAAAAAATACTGCTCTTCTTTGTAACTATTTTTAGCAGAACTACCACATCACCTGCAAAGCCTCACTTCTCGTTATTGATTCAGATGATCTCTTTTACCTCACAAATGGTTCCCATGCCACAAGATGTTCATGGCCATTCAAGAGCGGACACTTACACCAAGACCACTTGAAATCCTCCCAATTGCCTATTAATCCGTTACCGGCCCATGGAATGGGGCAGTGCATCCCACTGATTTAGAATCATAATTTGCAATTACTTCAAAAATAATTAAGCATATTTCCCCTTCTAAACATAGAATTATAACGCAACCGGTACTCGCAAATATCCGATCTCCCTCCTGATTTTCAAAATGCAGCCTTATCACAGAAATAAATGATTTTCATTAATGTTTTTAGTGATTAATTTATCTATTTAATCATGCTCAAAAGAAGTTGACAATGTTATAGTTGAAAAATTACCGATTTCATGGAAAATATACATATTCAACTGTGATACATGAAAGTTTTGCATCACCGCTTATGGATCATATATGTATGATACATGGAAATGGTCAACACTGAAACAAAGCAATCAAATAAGAAAACAAACATCAATGTAACTATATTAATTTAATGCAAACAGAACTTTACAATAAAATTATATAAATTATTTTTTATTTAATCTAGTTTCCATTTTGGTTTTTGCTGGTTTGTATTTTGACATTTTTGCTTTCTTTGCAAAATTTTGCCAACTAGAGACTCTCATTTCTCGACTTTCCTATTTAATACATTCAACAATTGATAAATAACCTTTCTAAGTACTTCATAATTTTTTGCTGTTTCTTTTTCCTGATCTCTTATTGCTTTCTCTTCAGCTTCCTTATCCAATTTTCTTTTCCTTGAATCAAGTTAAATCAGTCTCATAGTTTTACTTAAATCAACTACTTCTCAGTTGTTTTCTTCCTCTCTTCTTCGACTCTTAAACGTTCAAGGTCTGCGAATAATTTACAAGTTTGAACATAGACAGAGTGTTTATACTGAATCAATGAAATTAGACCATGAATACAAAGCAATGGATTGTTTCAAAAATTATTATAAATCTTTTTTTAATTAATTTTATTAAAAATTCAAATTACCCAAATATCACTCCTCTAAACCTTTTCCACCGAGAATCCTAAAATCAATTTCAATTTTCTAGGGCACCGTTAGTAGATATAATAATTTAATAAATTTAAAAACAAGCACATTACGTTAATTAAATAAATTCCAATAATATAGTTAAATTTTGTAATACATAATATAATGATTGAAAATTTACTTTTATAGGATCATCTTCATCAATATCAAGCTTTTTGGCGCCCGCTTTCCTCAAAGTACATCTTTTCTCATCCATCTAAATACTTATAAAAATACAACCATTGAAAAAATTCTTACAATTTTATTCACAAGTAGTTTGGCTTCGTCAACCACTTCTTCGCATTTTTTAATTCCATCGGCATTATTTAATGTTTTCCATGCATTTTGTGCAGCTAAAAAACAATATATATATTATGACTAAATATTTATTTTAACCTTCAAAAGCAGTTTTGGCTCTATCAGTATCTTCTCGATTCTTATCTGGATGAAGAAGAAACATTAACTGAATACAGTGTAATTATACTAATTACAAAAGTTTTAAATTCAACACCTGCTTATATTTCTTTTGAATTTCTTTCATTGGAGTATCAGGATCAACCATTAAAACCTAATGGAAGTAAATTGCATTTTACCTCAAACATAAACTTACATCATATGGATTCAAATTGAAATAAGTACTACCAGGTCTATTTAACCTATTCACTTGGTCCTTAGAGTTCATAATTGAATCTCGATTTTCTATGATTTTAACCTGATTATAAATAAACATTTAATCAATTTATGTTTTTTCATGTTACCTCTTCATAGAATTCTTTAAAAGCCTTTTCACCATCGGGATCCATTTATAAAATTTATTGAATTCAAAAAGTAAGCTTTAGATTGAATATTTAAACAACTAAGTGAAAATTGTGATAATTAAAAGTATTAATTTAATTCCACAAAGTATTAATTTAATGATATTCGAGTAAAATTAGTTTTGTTGGTATACGACAGGAAGTGTGTTTCTGTGTTTAATTATACGGATTAATCACCACGGCTTCAAGACGACTTAACTCAACTAAAAATAGAAAAAATCGAGGATAAATAAGAAAAAATAAAATTAAACACAAAAAGAAAGTAAAATAAAATCAACTACAAAATACACAAAGATTATCACGGACTTTATTTGAATAATAAATTCGGCCAATTTATTAAAATGCTATAAAAATAAAATATAAATTTTGGTGGGTTACTGGGTTTTGCTAATTGTTTGAATCTTCCTATAGTTGCCCCGGTAACGCCATATAAATTTTTCTAGCTACCACTCGGCACCCGTTGCTAGGCAACGTTGGAAATGTATTCGAGTGGGTGGATTGTCCGCAAAAAGTGAGCGCTATTACTAATGCTGTAATTGCTCGGAAAACACCTGGGTTCAACGAGTCGTCGATAGAAGACTTATGCTCGCTTTACAAGTCCCTGGTGTGATGGTTATTAAGATTAGAGATTCATCATAGTGAGAGCTAAATTCGGTGATGGCGTTCTTAGAGATAGAACAACGGCGACCTGACGAAGTGTGAATACTCCTCAAGTTTCGAACATCATTTTGAATAATTAAACAACCTTTTATAATTTAATTAAATCTACAGATTAAACAAGTTTAAATCAATTGAGTTTTATTCGACATGCGAGCGGCTCTACGTCTGGCACGCTCTTTTCGCCCCGGCCTATAACTGTTGGACGGTGTTGTGGTGGGCGTTACGGCGGCATTGGTTTGGTTATTGATTCCCGATAAGCCAATTGGGATGGTGCGAAGACAAGAGGGTAGGTTACTGCCTCTCCTTCCCGACTGGCGGCCAAGGCAACTTCCAACCCCCTTATCTGCGTTCGAAGATTTTGGTTTAATTGCCGTTCGTCGGCCCAGCCCTTTTGAGCGGCAGTGAGCCTGTGGCGTAGGGACTTGACCTTCGCTGGGTCCACCCATGTGGCCTTTATTTGTTGCATCTCTCTGGTGAGTTGTATAACTTGCTCGTACAGCGCTTTGTTGGCTTGCTGAGCACGAGTCAGCTCTTTCTGCAGTAGTTGGATTGGTTCCATTTCTGTTAATAGAGACATTTAAACGATTAGTTATTGACTTGAAAAAAGTTTCATGCATTAAACAAAAGGAATTCTCCTATTAAAACATTCACACAAATAAGAATAATTATCTAAAATAACAAACTATTTATTAAATCAAAGTTCAACTAAATCAGGGAGTTACATTGAGGCATAGGAAGTCTCTATCATGGGCTGGCAATTCAGGAGGCAGGAAACCCCCTTTCTACCCACTCCTCCGGTGAATAGCCGGATATAGTCATTACGGGTCGCTTAATATTGCGGGTCCGCGTGGTTTTCGGCCGGTTGCCGAGTGAGACCTTGCATTGCAGCGGATGTTGATAACTTCTGGCGATCCGACCAGCTAGGAGATCCTCTTCAACATTCGCCAAGTATTGGCGAGCTCTGACTACCTGTAAATCCACCTGTCGTTGGTGGGCTTCGAGTTGTTCAAGGAGATGACGGGCCTGCTCGCGGATCTCCCAGGCCGGGCTCCATTCTTCCCATGGCCTATCGGCCAGCCACAAGTCGTGGTCACTTCCCGATTTCCGGTCGATTTGTTGAGGCTCCGGTTGGGAAAACTCGGGGCATCTCTCCTGCCGGAATCGTTCCCATGCCCATCTCCATCGATCCGCAATGTGGGTTGGAGCATATGTCATTAAGCTGGGTTTCTCTGAATAAGGAAAATCATTAGTGACACTGTATGTAGTTTTAATTGAACAATTTTAATGGCAAAAAAACAAAATTCAAGTTAAATCAGTTAGGGACACTATACTGAGGGTCAATTCCTTTAACTGTTATACGTCAAAAATTGACGTTGGTACTGTGAACTAATGGGTGGAAGGTTAGCAAAAGGTGAGCTCCTTCTCAAGAACTGCTAATGCCCTAACCCCCCTCGGGTCCATGAGCTGTCATAGAAGACTTCATGCTCTTACTTAATCGGTCCTCCTTTCATCTATCTATCTAATTACTAATTTATCATTACTAACTTATCTATCCATTAGATCACTCAGTACTCCATATTCAACAACTTCAATCCCATCCACACATCCGTAACAAATTCAACATTAAAGTTAACAGTTTATATTCAAGATAAATAAACAATTAATATTCAACAATTTAAGTTTAATAAACAATCAACACTTATAAATCATAGTCACATTAAATGCGTAATCACAGAGTTAATGTGAATTAAAATCCGTTGACATCTAAGATATGCCTCAATAAGCGAGCGCGATTTAACCTATACTGTCACTCCCTCTCTCTTTTATTTGGGCGATTCTTCCTGCGGTTTCTTTTGGGTAATTCCTCTGATGTATGTGAGGGGCCTGATATTATGGGTCTTGCGCCATCGTCTTTCCTGGTGACTATTGCTTCTTGTTCCTCTGAGAGTGAGACACCACTCTGCATGAGGCCTATGCGGATGTCATCCTTAAGTTTCAATTCCTCTACTTGCTTTTCGAGCTCCTGGGCCTTCTGTTCGGCCGACCGCAGGGCTTCATTCTTCTGCTCCAACTGTATCTTCAGGGTGTCTATCTCTGCCTTTAACCGGGTTGCTGCCTCGGGGCGTAACCATGTCTGCTCCATGTAGCGGCACTTCCGAACCATGGCCTCTGTCCTCTGGGTTTGTACTATTGCGGTTTGATGATAGCCGGCTATGTCTCTGCGGAATTGCTCTAGTGTCTTTCTATGTGGATCCACTGAACAAAATTTATTTTTAATTTCAACTTTATTTAATCCAATTTACACCTCATGATTATTAATCATAATTTTATATTTTAAGCAACGTTCCTAGGGTAAGTGTTATGCAATCTAGACGGGGGAAAGGATGGGTGTGTCTCCTTATTCCCTTATAGGTACTAAAGATATCTATCAACGTACTCATATCAGCTTAATTATAGCAGGCATTAGCAATGATAACATTGACAATACCTGTGATAACCAAGGGTAGGTACGTAATTCATTATATTATCAACATTATAATAACAATACGAAATTTATATTTTCTATTTAAGAAACTAATTTACAAAATTTAAATTTATTAAATTCAAATATAAAAATTTCTAATTTAAGTTACCCTAAGATAATTTACAAAAATTTTATTGTAAAATGATAATTAAAAATTAATGTTAATAATATAAAATATTTTATTTTAATTTCCTTTTGTTTTCTCGTATTCAGGTATTTTATCTTTAGCTTTTCGCTCGTTGCCATAGCAACGAGTCAAACCATTGAAAATTTTCAAGGTTATAATTTTGTATTTCTTTTTAAATAATATTTTTAGGTATTTTATTAATTCTACGGACCTCTACGACCTCCGTGGCTGTTTCCATTTCATCGACATATTCTGTAAGGTATACTTATTTCTTTTTAATTCTTTTCTAACTTTAAATTGTAGAGATTCGCGGCCTATTGCACCTCGCAAAATTTTGAAGTTTTATCTCTATCATTGGAATTTTCATCATTATGTGTTTTAAAAATAAAAAAATAATTTTTTGTAAGTGTTTCTTTTTAACTATAATAATCATATTAACATATTAATAATAATAATAATAATAATAATAATAATAATAATAATAATAATAATAATAGCAACTTAATGATAATAATAATAGCATGGTAACAAGAATAATAATACTCACAATGATAATAATAAAGTTATCAAATATAGTAATAATATATTAATAGAGTTAGTAATATAGACAATAAGATTGATAATAGGGATAATAGACAATAATAACTATGAGATGAAATTAGCAATAAGGATAATAATAATAATAATAATAATAATAATGATAATAATAATATTTTAGTAATAATAATAATAATAATAATATAAATGACAATAATAATCATAAAAGTATTGGAATAATGATACTGTTGAGGATGCTGACCATACAAATGATATTAACAAATATCCCAAAACATAGTACGAATGCTAATAGGTTAGCCATAATAGTTCTATATAGTTAGTGATGTATTAATGATACCAATAATAATAATAATAATATTTTAGTAACAATAATAATAATAATAATAATAATTAATAATAATAATATTTATAGTAAAAATGATAAAATAATTAATATGAAATTCACAATATTACGCATATTCATAATAATAATCATAGCAATAATAGTAATAATTCCAGAAGCATACTGAGTAGGTTATTGGATTTAATAATACTATATAGTTTTTTAGTAATAATGATAATGTACTAATAATATTAATAATAAAAATAATAATAATGATAATAATAATAATATTTTAATAATAATAATAATAATAATAATAATATTAATAATAATAATAACATCAATATGAGATTCATAATAATTTTACTACTAAAAATGGAAATGAAAATAATAATACTAATAATATATATAATTATTTGATAACTTTAATAATAACCGTGGGTGGGTTTGAAATAATAGCCGAAATAATAAAACTATGTAACCGTCAATATTAATAAGGATAACATTTATATTAGTAACAACAATGGTGTCATAAAATAATATTATTAACAATGATAACGACTATTAAAAATAAATGAAATTAATAATAATAATAAACATAATGGGTACGTTAATAGTTGTTTTATGGATTGTGGGGTCGTAGATTTAATTTTTTGAAACTAACGGCGTTCGATATCCAAGTAACGAGGTAACGTACAATCTTTTGGGGTGACATTCAAAATCGACTTTAGTACGTGAATTTGATACGAATGATGTTGTCGAAAAGAAAATCTGGTCTGTGGCCGATTGCACTTCCTAATGTGATTAGTAGCGAATTTTAGTGAGCTATGTAATACTTTTATACTGGAATAAAATTTGTTAATTACAAAAATTTCTTTATGATTCTTCTATATGCTAGTCTATATATGTTTCGTTTATTGTGTATAAAACTTTCTATTTAATCTTTCCCAGGACCTCAACACTACTCTTTCGAGGGTCGGGCGATAGGATTTAGGAAGAGGAGAATACTGGGCAGGCCTGGTTACTACCGGCATCGCAGCTTCCCCCACTAACAACCGGTTCGATCCGGGGTATCGAAATAAAAACAATTTGATTTTGCTTCTTGTCTGCATGTAAGTCTATTGAACTTTGGATTCGATATGTTTTTTAAGATTTAATTCCTTTATGATGGAAGTCCGACGATTACGTCGAGTTCTTCGATCAAAAAGGAATTTTCTTTAAAACTTAGATGAAAAAAAAATCATAATAATCATTTCGTATTATCATATCATAAACATATACATAATAAAAATAAATAAAATAAAATAAAATTACTACGTTGCAATAAATGACTAAAATTAATGCTTGGTAAAAATGAGTAATGACTAAAATGCATTAATTTTTGCTCAACCAGCACCACCTTTTATATCATGATTGTTGGTGTGTGTGTTTTGATGCAGTAAAACAAAAATTTCTCGAATATTCCAAAATTATAAAAATTTTTATTCTTTTTGATTTAAATTTAAATTTTTACATTTTTATATCTCAGAATTTTTATTAAATTTTTATTTATTTTATTTTATTTTTAATTTCCATTTTTAACTAATTTTAAAATTTCTGCTCAAAACCACACAGGCGTTATCGTGCTGGCTAAACAAAAATAAAAGAAAAGGGTTTTTATCAGTTTTCGCCCAACATTAATATAGTCATGATTTCCAACTCAATAGAGAACATAACTCTCTCACTCAAAAGAACTATTGGCTGTGCTGAATCAATGACCTTAAATTTCAAACCAGCGAAATCTGGATATAAGATACTCAATGATGAGCAACATGCCTATCTATTTGCTGAAAAAGTACCCATTATAGATAATGTAAATCTTTACAAATATTTGGCTGTCGATTTTTCGTTTAAAAGGAAGCATTACTTTGAGGAGAAATTAAAAACGGCATTTGAGGATACCAAGCTGATGCTATCCTCACACCTGCATTCTTCGTAGAAGATCTCGGTTTACAAAATATTCATTCATTCGAAATTGATATTTACACTTAGGAGCTGTAATAGAGTTTTTGCTTTAGCTTTATACCTATAAGTATATACGTTTTTGAAAACTATTGTTCCTTTTAATCAATAAATGTGATATGTTGTGTGATTTTAATTTTTTGTTTTAATTTTTAATATCATGTGATATGTTAATGATTAATAAATTTATGCTTTTTACTTCAAATAACAATTGAAACTATATTTTTTGTATGAAATAACATTTTTTTTGAATACCGGTATACCGGTATTTTTATTATTAAATACCGAAATACCGATATTAGATTTTATTCCGATATTGGATTCTCTAAACTGCATACTCGATCATATGGTTTTTGATTGTGGAAGAAAGTTAAAGGGATAAAGGGAATCAAATAACCTTGTTTCGACCAGAGAATTAAATATATCATTAAAAAAATGATTGGAGACTCCTTGCACCAGCTTAATACAATTTTATCTACACAAGCTTCAATCTTGGAGGTCTCGGGTTCACCTCAACAATGGATGAATACATAATCCAAAGTATTATCTACACCATGTACAGGTTGAACTTCAAAAACAGTCATTGCGCGGGGTAATGGTGATTTAGATGCGGCGCTTTTCTAGATGAACGGAAATATCAGACACAATTATGCCTCTGACATAAGCTTAGAATGTTCCGGAAATCAGCGGTTAGATCGAAAGAAAAGTTTGCCACATCTACAAGGCTAAGCATGACGGAAGAATTCATTAAACTTGAGGTATCGTATGGTGAAAAACTGACTTACTTTAATGCCTTGTACCTCAAGGATGCATATTCAGAGCTGCACGGAATAATAAGCCTTGTATGAGCAGTAAAAATGGTATAAAATGAAGTGCCAGAGGCATATTGCTGCTCTTATTTGAGAAAGCAGTACCGTAGCTTACTAAGTACAGTCTGATACCTTAATTGATTTTTCTTGCCAAACAGATTAAAGGCGAATTTGGATATATTGTGCAGGCAGTGTGGGCTCCATACAATGACTTAAACAGGTGTGTTTAACCACTATAAAAAGAATAGTAACGCCATAAGAAATAAGCTTACTATAGTCACGAGGCTGTGTGAGAGTTTCTTAATGAAAAAGGTTTTCAGTTAGATGTTAAGAGTCAGTCAAACAGAATCAAGACTCGACTGATGACTCCTTCTAATAAAATCAAAAAGAAACAATTTAATTCAGGTGCTAGATATCAAGGTCCTATATGATTCGAGGATTAACTTTGATAATGCAAGATCCGATAAATACAATAAATACAAGGATCTTGCTATGGAAATTGGACACCCTTACAAATGTAGTGAAACTATTTAAGCCTTGGTTGTTCGCACACTCAAATCATGGGATAGGGAAAACAATTACATTGTGAAAAAAGTTGGATTTACTGAGTGAGGTTAAAAATCTAACCAAGAAGGCCTGACTTGCCGCTATAAAAGCTACTTACTACATTTACTGAGAGCACATTTCCATGAATTGACTGAACCTTTTAAAACTTGCAATAACAGACATTGTGTCAGGTATTCACTGATGTAGATATATTAAACCAAAATTTTATGAAGGATTGAGAGTATACTCTCCTTATATCCTTATAGGTTTTGTATTGAATGAATAAAGCTTTATTTTATTTATTTTTTTTAAACTTCTATTATAAATAAATAATGATGATAGTAGTGGTATGTTTGGGTAAGGATTTAGATTTTGCGTTAGCACTAACAATGTGACCTTTTCTATAATAAATAAATAACGAGTATACTAGAGGTGAATTTATGTACTACATTTTATTTGTTTTAACGTCAACAATTAAATATTATCTACTATTAAAAAAAGACAATAATAACAACGGCATCTTTGGGCACCAAACTAGAATTTGCACAAACATCAGTTATTAGCCCAAATGCTCATAGGGTTTTTGTGTATATCGTGTGTAGGAGCAGTTTTCACACTTTGAATTAAAAAAAAATCGCATCACACAAGAATATTATTTATTAAAGATAGAATGAAGTCAGTTTTACACCAAAAGAATGTAATGCGAGGTAACTTTAAATGTTTAGGTAGGAATATTACTTCAGAAATAGTTGTATCTTTTAAGATACTTTAGGTATTTATCAGTTAGATCATTTCTATTACTAATAAATAATTATAATTATCACAGTATGTTTGTACATTGAATCAGATGTTGCCTTAGTGTTAGTAATTTAATTTACTGTTATGAGTAAATAATGGTAATGAAGGGCGGTATGATTGGTTTATGGAGGAGTTTATGACTGGAATTGAATCCTTCTCTCTGAGTTAGTAAACAATAGTGAACATATGCCCCTTCAGTGAGTGAAGACGTCAGCATCACCTTGATTTTGTTTATGAATTATTTTATTTAAGAATTAAATTTCATTCTAAATATAATTATTTCACTTTTTTTGGAATTTTCATGTTTTCCTGAAATTGGCGCTTTTCTTAGATTATTTCATTTAATTTGCTTTATCACATTATTGGTATTTGTTTTGCTATTTTGCATTAATGTTGTGTATTTTTAAATTTTTATATCAATTCTTTATTTCGGAAGCTCGTTCTTTATTTCACCTGACACTCTCAAAGTACTAATCATCAGTAATCTATCAATTTATAAAAATTCGTCACGTAAAAATGTCAAGATTGTGTTTTCTCGCCTTCACAATTTTTTAAAAATATTTTTGATTAAATGTTAACTATGCCAAAAGGCCATCCATCTGATCATACTTGTCATTCCTCATCTTTCGTGAATAATACATACAAATTCGCAATTACGCTTGACTACATTATATTGAACAATATAAATAAAAATACTGTGAAATTAATGAAACTGCATGAAATCAATAAAATTAAAAGTAGTTAATCTATTTCACTGATTGAAGATCAAAAACGGGCACCTTTATATGATATATCTAGTCTGAAATCTTTTCATGCGATGATGGTCATGATCAATCTTATGGATCTTGGTAATGAGTTCTGAAAGCCCTTCCATAGGAGGTGATTCCGATGTGTCACGATTGATCTCTGTTACTGACCACTACATCTCCAAAGATCTTCTTAAATATTGGAACTATGCAGGCCAGAACTTAAATTTAAAATGTTTTGATTTCTTTACGTAACACCTAAAACTTGAATAATATAGATATAGGTGCCAAATAATTTTTACATAAGACCTACATTTTTACATAAAAATATATTATTGGTTATTGACTAAAATCATTACACCTTAAACGTTATTGACATTCCTGATAGAAATATAAAAAGCATTCCCCAAAATTTTACTTACACGCTTCCTTCAAATTTTGAACCAAATCTCACTCGTATTAAATGATTTTCAATCTCAAAAATATGAATGTGGTTTCGTTGCAAAAATAATTTTGTGAATGTGATAGACTCAGTGAGTAATAAAAATATACTTTGAATTTCTTTCTTTCCTCTGGTCTTACAATGCTATCTACATTGCCAGACAAGGAGAAACATGACCAGAGATACTAAAAGAGATTCTGTGGAACATCTGCCAACCACTGCCTGAATCCTCATTGACACAGAAAATTCCACAGAGAAACTGCAACATTTTCGACGCATTGAAGTTATATTCAGTTATTTATACCTTGGACTATGTGAGGATAATTAAATCAAAGAGTTAATTTTAGGATTAAAATATTTAATGAATTTTAATAAAATTATAATGATAAATTTAAATAAGTTTAAAAGTTAAATTATGGAATGATGAAATTGCTTGATTGTAAAATTAATATTTAGGAATGTTTGTAGTTTAAATATATTAAATATTTATTGAATGTTTGTGTATTAATATTCCCTATTCAATTGTTAATTTATGCTTGCTGAAATATCCTCAAAAGAAATAGTAAAATACCTTTATGATTAAAAACAACTTTATATCGTTGTTTTAATATTGTTTTGTTTGTAGTTTTTTTGAATAAAGTTTGGAATTTATTATAATTTAGTTTTTAATGGACGTATTAAATCAAACTGTCAATAAACGGTACACAGTAGTTGGGTAATATGATTAAAAATAGGATGTACGATTAAAAGAAATTATGATAATGCATATATGAATAAAAATAACAAAGCAAAGTATTATCTTCATCAAAAAAATATAATAAAAATGATTGATTAGAATTTCAAAATGAAAATTTGGAAAAAGAATAAAACTTCTCCATCATACATCAGTTCATATACCTAATTTTTGTGGGCATTTTTCTGTGGGCAAAATTTATGTATTCAAACGAAGATTTCATTCAATTTTTGTTTTTACTTGAGTTTATTTACTTTAGTTGTTGATTTTTAATTCTTTTTAAATTATTTTATTTTACTTAAAATTAATTTCATTTGCTTTTTATTTGATTTTCATCATGTTAAATCTCGAATTTGTATCCAGGTTGTGTTTTTGTTATATATTGTGATTTTATATGAATTTTATTTTAAATTTGGGTTTATTATTTATTTTTGTAATGTTTTCTGTTTATTTTATCATGTTTTAATTAGTATTTATTTTTTATAATGTTAGCTTATTTTGCTGTTTTTAGCTGTTGTATTACTAATGCATTCAGACAAAAATTTTCGAATCTTATTTTTTGCCCAGCTCTCGGCAATAATATTTGATTTAAACGATTTTATTCATGTCTATCGTATAAAATTTAATAGTTTAAGCCGACTATAGTTAAGGTAACCGGTAAAAGGGTTAAGAATTATCTGATATCAACTATAAAACAATTTGTTGATAGCGGAATCAATTATACAAATATAATTTAAATAAATAACTAGTTAAGCCATGTTCGCAGTGTTTATTCATTAAATGAAATATTGCCGCTACATGTGCTGTTCACTCTAATAATATCAATTTCACATTTTTGTTGAAATATAATACTGCAATAAAGTATTCTAAATAAAGCAGAGCCAAATCTGGAATCTAGTTCCTTGCGGTAAATAATATTTGATTTCTAAGGATGTTTTTCAAATTCTTTTAAAAATTGATAAATGAATAAATAATTTATTACCTATTAAAGAAAATATTATTTTATAAGAAAAAATATTCATTTATTTTAATTATAATTAGTTGTGTCTTATTGCTTCTTTGATGAGTGCAAGCCAAATAATATTTAAACCAGGGGTGCCAAACTCATATCGTTCAGTGGTTCAGAAATATGTTAATGAGTTTCTATATAAAAAATAAAACAAAGAATTTATTAAGAAAACATTATTCCGTTTGTCCTTATTAAGTTTATCAATTAATTTTTTTAATAATGTCTATTTCAAGCATGATTTTACAATTGAAATAGAACACAGATTAATCAAACACACAGCGTTGTTCTTTATATGAATGAAAAGTACAAATCTTATTCATTCTTGGACTTCCTGATCTCATCTTCCAGTTTTCATATTTTCTTTTCAATTTTCTTTCCAATCACGATGAATAAATTATCAAATAGAAATAAATACAATAAATTATTGACACGATCAAACAAGCAGAAAGCCCGCTATTTTACTACAAAATTGCAAGTTATAACTCGCCCAAATCACAGACTACAATTGTTAGGACTAAATCGAGTAATTCATACAAACCGTTGATTTGCGATACGCATAAAAACATGCACTAGCAATCATCACAACAAGAAAGTTCTAATTTTACAAATAATATATATATCATAAATTTACGAAAACGTTTTTTATTGTATGAATACTCATTCAAAATATGGAAAGCTGAAAACTTCAATTTGGCCACGGATTTTCCATGCAATATCTAAACAAACAATTCTTATTTATGGCAAAGAGCAGGTGCAATATTATAGATGGTGGAAATTATAAAGAAATATTTTAAAGTAATATAATTTAATATTTTAATAATGATAATTATTCTTATAAAACCTAATAACAAGACCCTATACATAAATTCAATACATAATAAAAAGTAAACATTTCTGGTCAATTTTACACGTGATTAGATTTTTTATAAATTGTAATATAATTTGTAAAAATAGTTGTTTTATCTAATGATGAAAAAGGATGTGTTTTTTTGATTTAGAAATTTAATTTTGAATAAAAAAATTGTTTTAAAAGATTATTTTACCTTTAAGTCTACGAGACCACGGGTTGATAATATTTGTTCAACATACAAAAAGATATGGCACATTAAATTTAAATATTTATTTCTTATTGTCCTTTTAAACGTATGAGAAAAGACATAATGTTTTATTCAATTTTATATTTGATAGTGAAGTTCAAAGCCATAATTAAAACAAAGATTTTCACAGAAAATTTTTACACATTTTTCAAAGTAGTGACAAGTTTCTTCAATAACTTTATGATGTTAACAATATTAATCTCCGATTTTTGTAGAAAATATTTTTATTTTTACTAATTAATACTTTAAAATACTGTTTTACTTTATTTTAATGGATTTCATTAAGAAAACAATGCCATTTCTCATGTAACAAATAGTACTAATTAAAAATTCAAGTCGATCAATTAGGACTTTTAAAATTAAAATTATACGGAAATTATTTTTTATTTCTGTACAATTTTGAGTATTTTAGAATGTACAAATATTTAGTAGTATAATTAAATTTTTAGAAATAAATGTTAATTATTACCATTAAAATATTTAAAACATTGTTATTATGATTTTACTTTTGTTAAAACAGGCTTGAATTCTTGCTAAAAACTAAATTAAAATTAAACTTGAATTCGGTCAAAATTTAAACAATGAAGAAAATCAAATTTGGACCTCGAAATCACAGTTTATGTAAAAAATACTACTATATTGCTTATGTATATTATACTCAGAATTTTATTACGTTTTGCTAATTTCTCGTCAAAATTTCTCGTACAAAACAGTACGTTTTGTATTATTAAAAAAATGTTTGAATAAAATGGATAAAGTCAGACTGAAATCCAATAGATATTAAAAATGATAAAAATTTGAAATTATTTAGCTTCATGATTCTCTATTTGATTGCGGAGCAATCTAAAGTTTCGGGGACTATAAAAAGTTTGATTTTAAGTTTAAGTTTAACTTTGATTTTGTTTTATATGCATTGGTAACTTAACACGATAATATTACACTATGATAACTTAAGAACAAACATACGAACTGTCAGAAGTTGGTAAAACATCTTTTAAATTATCTTGAAAAAAATTTTCATTAAAAGAACTCATATTCCAAAAATTTATTTCTAATTCAATTTTGTTTAATATGTATTCAAACTTTCAAGCATTGAACCAAGTAATTTAAAACAACTTATCAGAGAGATTGAATATTAAAATTTTAATAAAAGTTAAAGAATTTTATATTTCAATTTTAATCAAGGCTAATTATCTATTTTAAAAATTCATCGAAAAATTACAAATTATAAGTTTTTAATTTTACTAATAAAATTGATTTTGTCTTTTTAAAATTTATTTTAAATCTCTCTGACAAACATTCCGAAATATTCAATTTTCTGCTGAAAACACCTCACACAAACACTAATTAATTAACTCTAAAAATAAAAAAATACATAAACTAAAACAATAATAAAGAAAAATAGTGACAAGTGCAAGAAGGAAACAGCACATTTAAACAAAAATAACAAGTAGAAATAACAGAAAAGAATGAAATTCGAAAAAATATTATGAAGAAAAACTGATTTAAATGCTAAAAAAATAAAATAATAAAGTAAAAATTTAATAGTTGAAAATTATTATAGAAATTTGACAAATGATCGATGAAAATTCTACCATGTCGTCGAAAAGAGTGAAAATAAAATAAATATGTTAAGAATAAATTTAACTAAAAACCAAGAGAAATTACATATAAATTGAATCAATGTACTAGTCACAATATTATAAATATCATAGAAAATTTGTTATTATTTATAAGATATTTAAATATTAAAAATTACATATTATATTAATTAAATAAAATATATTTGTTTATACTTTACTTTTTGTTTATACACTTTAATATTTCGTTTTCAAAATTCAAAGTCAAAGTCAAACATGTCCAACGAAGTCACCAAAGTTTTACTAAAATTGAATAAGTTGCTGAAGAAGTCGAATCAACAAAAGTAGTTACTGAATTTGAAGAAATCGAACAAATATATGTCATTAAAAAATGTTTCATATTAATTTGGAAGTATATCTTATTACAATTAAATTTAAATATTTAAAATTAAACAGATGCGAAATCCATGATTAAGTTGAAAAGAATAGACAAATCAAATTAATTTTAGGAAAAATAAAAATAAGAAAGTTATATTTAATTTTCTTGAATGTTGAATTTAAAAGATGCTATAAATATAATTAGGGAGTTACGAAAACCAAGATGGACTATATGAATGATTAGGTCGAGGAGAGTAACCGTTCTTAGCATAGTAGAAGAGGATATTGGATCTGACACTGACCCAGATAATATATTAAAACCATATATATATGAATACCCTATTATAATCATATTTCGTCAGTAGTCTTCATCACTATTCCCTCCCACTCGAGATCAAAGTTATATTATATAATTGGTCAAAATCATATTACATAATCGCGATTTTGTATTTTCTTTTTAATGGAGTTTCCGCTATTTTAAATTTTTGTTTATGGTGAAAACTAACGGTTTTTGGGTACAAAACAGCAATTTTACGTTAACATTTAATGAAAAAGCCAAAAATAAAATAAAAGCATGATTTAAGAGTATTTCAGCATGTATTTTTCTTTGAAAGAGGTCTAGACGAGGTTTGTTTTTTCAGTTTTTCAACATTCAAGAATTACAATTGATGTCTTGATGGTCAAAGATTAAGAATAACTATGACTTGAGGGTATCGCGACTTGGAGTGTGGTTCTAAAGTTTAAATTTTCGGACAAAAACTTTTTTCGATCAAAAAACATTTATTTCAAGTGTTGAGGTCTGTAAATTAAAATTAAAAATTTAAATAAAATTTAGGATAATAATTCAAATGGAAAGTAAGCGAAGAAAAAAGGCAAATAAAAGCGGGATCGTGCACAGAATTAATAGTAAAGGAAAGTGCGATGGAAACAGTATTAGAAAATGCAAAAAGCAATTACGAAAGGCGAGAATCCGGAAATCCGAGAAAAATCAATAAATGGAAAAATCATCGAAATCGAATGGGAAAAACGGGACAGTTATAGATTAGCTAATGGTCAACAAGATGACGGTTAGGGATTTATCAGAAAAGGGTTAGAAAGGGTTGAAAAACATTCAAATGTATGAAAACAGAAAACGTTAATTAATTAATTAATTGGCTAATGGAAAACCCGAGCTAATGGGAAACCCGAGCCAATGGAGAACCCGAGAGACGAAGGAAACCCGAGCTGGGTAAACAAGAAGAAAGGCAAACAAAAGGAAGATTTGGGCCCATTAGTTTGACACAATGATTAATGGGAAAAGAGTAAGGAGAAGATAGCGCGCGTAGGAAGACCGGTAGGGCCATTAATTATCTGGATTCGTTGGACCATTATGGATGACAGCCGAAGCAAACACGTAGGAGAAAATGTCAAACGAAAGATTGGCTCGGCAATAACCATTTGTCATCCTGATTTCGAGGAGTATATAAGCAAAGGGAAAATCAGAGAAAATCGGCATTCTGCCTCAGCTAGGGTTCGAAGAATCAGACGGTAGGAAAAGTGATAAACGAATTAGGGAAGTAGGGAAAAGAAGAAATAGAATTAAGAATACGGAAAGGCGAAAAGGGATCAAACCAAACAGAAACCGAGGAAAACGAGAGTCAACAGAACTAAAGGATCAAAAGGTGAATATTGTTTGTTTGCAAAGCATCAACGCCGAGCAGAGAATCGTATAAACTTTGATTGGTCATTGTAGCGTGAAAATAAATTGTGAACCTGTTGTTTCAATATACGTTTGGTCGTTCATTGTTTTAATTTAAAGAACACCAGGAGTCAGAGAGAACCGACTTGAAATAATCCAAAACCCAACACAAGTAAACTGGACAAAAAGCTAATACTTGAGCTAACAGCATCATTGAAAGCTATTTTTCGATTGGCCTTGCTGGATTGTAAGTGTCAAAAAACGTGTGTAGGTCATGGACGTTTTTAAGACTCGAAAATTGTCAAAACTTAAGAACAGGCCTGTTGGAGGAGGCTGTATAGGCCAAAATTCAAGATTAAGTTAGATTTCGAAAAAAATTCGAAATATTTAATGAATATTTTTATTTAAAAAATTGTGTTGCTTTATTTCATAGCGTATCACATTTTGCGACTTCGTCATATGCACTGACAAGATTTAATTTAATGAAGAAACACTGCAGAAATGACTTACTTACTTATTTATTTAAATTAAAATTAAATATTTTCTAATCACTTCCAACCATCTATAATACTGCGCCTGATCTTGGCCATAAATAAGAATTGTTTGTTTAAATATTATTACGCTTAAAAGCTATCAAACAAGCGATAAGATACAATTAATTACAAATATAAAAGGGTTATATTTTTAAGAAAAAAGTAAATAATGTTTTCTGTAACAAGTAGTATTATTTATTCATCAATTCTGTAAAGAAAATTTGAGAAACTCATGTCCTCAGAAATCAAACATTATTTACCGCCTGGAACAAAATTCTTGACCCGGCAATAACAATGTAAAGAAAAGCTTGATTATATGGCACATTTGAATAATATATTTTCAATTAAAATAAAATATAAATTATACATTATTCAAATAAGTAAATCAAATTTTAATAATTATTTAAAAATAATAAAAATAAAATAATAATATTAATAATAATATTTGTAAGGATTATTAACATTAAATTAATTGTTATTGAATGATGAGTAATATCTAAAATCAACAATGAATAAACATCAAAAAAATAATAAATTCTTATATACCAATTTAGCAAAAACATCTGTTTTTATAGTGAATGCCATTTTGCTGCATCGGAGCTATTGACCTCTTGCTGTCCATCATGCAAGGATCAGCATCATCCAATCTCTTACAAAACTTGTAATAATAAACTATTATTATTATTATTATTATTATTATTATTATTATTATTATTATTATTATTATTATTATTATTATTATTATTATTATTATTATTATTATTATTATTATTATTATTGTTATTATTATTTTTTATTATTATTATTATTATTATTATTATTTTTATTATTATTATTATTATTATTTTTATTATTATTATTATTATTATTATTATTATTATTATTTTTATTATTATTATTATTATTTTAGCTTGTATAATTGATTGTATAATTGGTTGAGAACGGTCCTCTTTAATGAATTGAGAATGTGTAAAGGCCCTCTTAAGGGCCACAAATAATGATTGTTAAAAATTGAGAATGAAAACGATTCTCTTTAGAACCACAATGGATGGTTGTTCAGAAATAACTATTATTATTATTATTATTATTATTATTATTATTATTATTATTATTATTATTATTATTATTATTATTATTATTATTATTATTATTATTATTATTATTATTATTATTATTAATATTTTTATTATTATTATTATTATTATTATTATTATTATTATTATTATTATTATTATTATTATTATTATTATTAAAATAAGTTACAATTTTTATTTATAAAACAGTTAAATAATCTACAACAGCTAAAAGACAAAGTTTGTAGGCACAATATGAATGTTCACGATAGGGACATGTAATATTTGATGGAAAATCCTTCTTGGTTAACAAATATTTTATTAATCGAAGTGTGGGAAAATATTTCTTTAATAATTCAATCTTCCATCCGCTATCATTAGACACATAAAAAATTTGATTAACATCAATATCTTGCAATATACATGTCGGACAAAAGTATCCTCCTTCATACCATTCCAAATCTGTATGATCCAAATGTTCATCTCTAAATAACCAATGGTGGTTCAAAAATATTGTTTGTATTAATAATACATAACTCCTTAATAATATTTTTATGCATCATAATATTAATAAAGTAACACGCCATTTTTACAAAACATTTATTTAATTAGAATGTTTATACATTAAGAAAGCAAGACAATGTTGGCCACAAGTTTTAGTTAATAAATTTTGAAACTGAATTTTGTTGTATTCAACCTGTTTTCCAATTTCCGATAGTTTTTGATCAATAGAGTAGGATAATAAAAACCCATAGGGTCAAAAACATATATTTTATCTGGTTTAACATAGACTGCAATCCAGTGTTCTCCATTAAGAGTAGATGAATTTGTGTTGACAATTATGGCTTGGTTGGCTTTTAAATAAGGAATTTTGTCTAATGGGTACACACCAACAAACTCGTTTCCCAATATTTGTTTTCCAATTCGATTTATCTGAACAGAACTATTATAATAATATTATTAGTTACAATATTACTTACTCCATATTCAATTTAATTTCTTTCTTTACTTTATTTATACAAGCAGAAATGATCAAACTAGTAATGTTTGAACTTGGTTCAAGCCGAAACTGTTCTATTTGCAGTAATTTGCACTTAATTTTCAAATACCCTATATATTATGAGATGAAGTGGTTCTTTTGTGGCACTTGCAAATTTGATATCCAGTCTCAGATTTCCATTTTGAGGTAATTAACTTTGATTCAAATCAAAATTAGGGGCCAAAACAAATGTGAAGAATGGATATTTGGTTTTAAATTCATCAAGAGTTATACCATAATTCAAGTTTTTATCCAAATAACCATTATTTTTCACTATACTTTGCATATATGTAGCACAATAATTGTCAGTTTCGAAATTTTGAGTATATGTTTCTCAATAATCTGTATTTTTCGACAATGATAATAAAGTAACATTGAAATGTTTGAAAGTTGAACTCGAAGCGTTGTATGATCCATTATATTGAGTTTCAGATTGAAATGTAACAAGTATGAAATTCGGAATTCTTCTATCTCCAAATATTTGTTCCTTATATAAAGATGATGCACCATGACCAATTGCAAATGAAACAATGTCCTTAGTTTTCAATGGATATATTGCATGTTTAGAATTAAGACTAAGTTGATGACCGGCTAATACACTAGGTTCAACGCAAACTCGTCTCACCAATAATTTTGCATCAACTAATTGAAGAATTGGTTTTCCAGCTACAGAAGTTAATGATAATGCCGAAACAGATCTTTTCAGTCTCTATGAACATTAACACCAGGAAGTAAATATTTAGGCTGATCCATAAAGTCGAGTTGTAATGATGAGTTCATTGTAAATAATCAAGAGTTTTTAATCCACTTTTTCCGATCATCATCGCAAACCATAACCCATAGGAGAAAGACACGTATTTTTGGAATCGGTATTATAATTTAAAATAGTTTCAATTATCGCCTTGTGAATATGTGTATTGTTTCCACCCTCAATCTTGATATTATTAAAACCAAGAATTGCATCCTTAAAAAGTGTATGAAACAAGAAATTATTCGGAATTACATCAGCAGCATCGGCCAAAGCTTTTTTATCTTTATTTATAACTTTAATTTGAACAGTTAATAAAGTATCGTTCAAGTCCAGATATTCAGTTTGAGAACCATTAATATAAAATTCAACATCATTTCTACTATCGGTAAAAGAATTCATGGGAAATACTTCTTCAAAAGCACCATACTCAATTACAGCTTGAGGTGACGGTCGGTCAAATATACACAATTCGAATTTATCACAAATCATTTTTCAAATATAGTCCCATGTCCTTTCATTTGTTTGTTTGTACGTGACGATCTTTGCTTTTTGCGTTTAGGAGTCGGTGCTGGCTCTTTTTGACACATACCAGGTAAAACTTTCCCTATTTCAGCTAATGCAATTGTTTTAAGAGACGGTAATATTTTCTGATCATTCATTATAAAATCCTTAGCAGTTTTCATTCCGAAACTACCGATACGTTTAAGAACTGGAAGTGCAAATCTACCGATTGTTTTTAATCAGCCTGATTCATACTGTTTTCCGATAAAATATGATAAATCACCACCCGTCTGGCTACCACTATACATATTTATAATATCGTTATTTGCTATCTATTTTTCGCGAATGTAAGGTTAGATGAGTTTTTGTATCTGTTGAAAAGTTTATCAGTTTTCGCTATCATCACGTATATTTATTTCTACATTGTTTATACAGGATGTTGATATTGGTAAGTACATAGGATTCTCTATATTTATATTGACATCTTCATCCTGGTCGTGTTTTTCAATCCATACAGATTTCAATAGTGGAACACTACTATCACGAACAATTATAGGATTTGTTATGTTTGTATATATGAATAATTGTTGATGAAGTTTAATTATTTTTGGTTTCCTTACCCTTTGATTAATTTTTCCATCTTGTAAATATGTTTGTTTTGGTAAACCTAATGTTTTGATAGGTTTTTATCAAACGTAATTTAAAAGAAAATTTAAAATATTGATCATCTTTAAGCTCAAGCTCTTTGAAAATAATTCCACAATTTTGAATTAAATATGCTTGCAATTCATCAAGTTTTGAAATGTATAAATCATCTTTAAAGGTAATTGTATGTAAGTCAACAAACGGGTATTGTATTTTTAATCTAATTGTTTCAAAAGGTTCTCCAACCTTGGTAAATCCTGGTCGGTTCATCGTCAATGTATTTATATAACAGTTGACCTTCAATTCTTGATATCCAATTCTATTTTCAACTGATCACATTTGATATACATATATTTCTTATCCATGTACAATGAAACATCTCCATCATAGGGATTAGATATATCAAGAACATCATTTACATTATCAATTTTGATCTTTTTATATTTTGTACCTGTTTCACTCTTTTTGTATTCAATTTTGGATTTGCTATAAAATGGAAATAAATTGTATACAAATGTAAAATCCATCAAAGCAACTTTATTAGATTTATTACCAGATTTATTACCGGAAATAGAATTCACGTTAAATGCTACCAAACAAAAATTGACAGGTATCTTCAGAGTAAATTATTTTTGGTCATAAAATTCGACATCGATAAGAAGATACATGTAACCCATGTGACAGACAGAAATGAGATAAGAAATAATGTGATAGTCAACACAGAAAAAATGAAATAAAAACAAGGAAATAGAATAAATAGAGAATATAGAATAAATGATAAAAATAGAAGGAAGAACCAAAGATGAAGATAGATATATGGGTTCTTTCAAAGTAATTCAGAGATTGCACGACAGAAAATATGAACTACAAAATCAGGAAGGAAAGCATTTAATAAGAATTAATGAATGGTTAAAACCTTTTAAACAAAGTGGATGTAAGGATTATTAATATTAAATCAAATATTAAATAAATTAAAAATTAAATATTAAAGAAATAAGTAGATAATTTAATGTATTAATAAAATCTTATATATATTTATATTATATAATATTTATATCAATTCAGCCATGTTTCAGAAAATACCAAATTCGTCGAAAATTAAAAAACGTTGTTTAAATATTGTATGAAAGACCAATTTTTTGAAATAAATATTAATTTCAAATTTGAATTCTTACAGGTCCGAATAAAAATGATTCTGCTACTGACAATAAAAAAGATTTTTAAGTTTATCTAAATTAGCCACAGCTAGGTAAAATGTCGAAAATCCAAAGTTTAATAAAAGAATTTCAAAACTTTTATGTATTTATTTAAACTTTTTATAAAAATACAAATTGAATTTGAACATATTTAAAAAATTTTGTTTAGATCTGTATAAAAGCTTTTATTCGAACCTATTCAATTTTTTATAATATAGGCAAATTAAATTTGAGAAATTTGTTTATATATAATATAGAAAACAGTTGAAAGAAAAGACCACTCAGAGAAGACAGTGAAAGACTTATTCAATTTTTTTGAGTGATGATGACCTATTTCAGGTCGAAATATTTCAAATTTGTTTATATAGTTATTTGTGTAAATTTGATTTATATATATCAGAGCTTCTTAAACCTTTTTTATTCACAACCCCATTTATGATTGAATTTATTTTCGACCATAGATAAATATAAAATAAAGTGTTGGGATATTAAATATTCGTCTCTCGATCCGACTTCTCGTGTTCAATAATCAATAAGACAAAAATCCCAACAAAGAAATCTTTATTGACAAATGTTCACCACGATACACAATAATTTATTTTTCATACACACCTTAAGGGTATCACAATGTAAGTTCAACTGCAATCTGATTAACTTTAACTTTATCGATTTACTGCTCTTCACTCGTTTCCTTCAACTCGATATATTTGCGCTTCGACCAACTGGCAACTTATTTTGTTGTCAGTTGCTTTTATTGTTTTTGGATTCTCATTAATCTGGATTACTGCTGGAAAAACAATTTTCAATTTCGGACAATTTATTGCCCGTTTCACAAATGCCGGGAAACACATTAAGCTCAACGGCCCTTGATTAATGGGTTCGTCGGTAAATAATTTAATTAATTAACTAATTTGTTTTTGGACTCTCGACCTTTCAATATACCTTATCTCAGTCTAATAATATTTTATTCGTCTTCACATTCAAATTTGCCACCGGTTACCACTTTTTACCCCCGAAAAATATTGACTTTTACTTTTTTCAAACTTTTAATTAATTTTAATTGATTTTGATAAATTTTAAAATTTTATTATTTTTATTCATGTTTTCTTATAAACCCAACAAAAGATAAATAAATATTTTGTGATGATATATTGGTTAAGTAACAGTAGTAGGATGTGAGCCCGCCAGATACAACCAATATAGGCTTACGTAATGTTATGCAATATCTGACCTCTGTCCAAGCTATTACTACCTGGAGATTGACCTATGTCCACTGTTACTAGGTGATTGAACGATTATGTCACGCGTCCACTGGTCAGACACACTTATTATAGTAGATGGTTATGTCACCACTACCCCACATATCCTACCGGCGTAAAATTTTTTTCTAAGCCTAAAAGCACAATTTTTTTCTAAAAGTACAATTTTTTTCCTCAGACAAAGACAATAACTCATTCAAGGCCAATTAAACAAAGACCATGAGTCATCACAATTTTTCTAAAAGTACAATTTTTCAAGGTCATTTAAACAAAGACCGACGAGTCATCATAATTTTTTCTAAAAGTAGGTAAAGGTCATTGAATTAAGAAAATCAATATTTGAATTGAATGAAAATCGTAAACTTAATGAAAAAATGATAAATCCATTTCAATATAGTATAAAATTTTATTCTAATAAAACGACTGATCAGTTCAATCGTATAATGAAAGAAGTTCAACAACCAGTTAACAGTGGCAACAAATTGAAAGAAGTTCAACACCCGGTTAACAGTGGCAACAAATCATCATTGTTATTTCCATTATATATTTTTACATATTTTCTTAAAAAAAGACATTTAAACTTAAATACAATATCCATGCATGATTCTGATTGGTCGAATATAGTATAAATAAGCTTACACCTCAAAACATTTTTATAAAATGCCAGAAACTAAATTTTTTATAACTTTGTTGAATGACCTGGTTGCTAATAATGGAGAAGAAGATGATATCATTAAAAACATAAAATTCATGGTCAACCTTACCGAAAAAATCGTAGAAGACATCCAATTTGAGCCTATTCTCAATTTGCCAACATTGGAGAAAAAGAAAAATTCATTCCAATCGATATTTAGTTACATGTTTGATGAAAATAATAAATGGATGCGAATAATAGTAGGATTAAGTATATGAAACACATGATATTAAAATCAGATCCGACTATGAAAATTATTTCTAATGGGCTATAGAGATTAATTACTTTATATTATTATTAATTTATCATTATTTAGGTAATAGAAACAAAAATTGATCCATGGGTAGAAGCAAACGGTGGATGGGTAACAATTATTCAAGTTGCCGTAGAAGCTAAACGTTCCGATATTTAGATTTCAAATTGCAAATTTTTTTTAAAACTATTAACTGGAGCATCGGTTTTATATATATGTAATAAAGTTTACTATAAATGTTAATAAATGTTTTATTCTTTGTTATTAACTGAATTAGTAATAAAAGCTACATTATTAAAGATTGATTATTATTGATTATTACATGTACATGCTTCATCATCACAATATTCTATCATAATACTTTCTATAACATGGTCAACACAAGTCTTCAATTCGTTAGGCTCAACTAAATTGGAGTTTCTTCATCATTAATAACTTCAGTATCTTCATTAATAATTTCAGTATTTTCATTATTAATAATTTCTTCATCATTAACAATTTCAGTATCTTCATTAATAATTTCAGTATCTTAATTATTAATAATTTCAGTATCTTCATCATTAATAATTTCAGTATTTTCATTATTAATAATTTCTTCATCATTAACAATTTCTTCATCATCATCACTCTGAAATTCTAAATCACAACATGAATTTTCTTTACCCAATGCTTCAACCAGAGTCATACATATCTCTAATTTTTACACCGGTTACTTCTTCGAGTTAATCACATAAAAAGTTTATTAAATATTCTAAACGAAAATTAATTAATTATTTTATATTTTATCTTTTTCAGACATCATTTTTAAACAATTTTAAAACTAATTATAATTTTGTTTATAGAATATGTTGTAAAGAAAACAAAACATTAATACATTTATTAACGTTAAACACTAAAATATACCTTAAAATAATTGTGAAAGTCTAGCAGTAACAATTTTCCATATTAGAGAAAGCAAAAATGAAATAAAATGAATAACCAAGTTGTTTTAATTACTCATTAGCCAATCAGATATCGACCAATCCCGTGATTTCATTGTGTATGTTTGTAACAATATTTTTGTACTCTAGATTTCGCAACCCTAATATGAATATTTTCCCACTGGCAAACGCGTTAACACACATTGGTTTGTATTTTAAAAGCCTCAGTGCAGGAAATAATTCTGGCTCGAACATACAAAAACATTTTGTTGGCATGTTGTATAGATTTATAGATTGTACCATATCCATGGTAATCGTAATTGACTGAATTTTAATATCCTTTATTCCTTAGTGTAGTTTATTAACATCTAAAGGCTTCTTGCATCCCATGATTCTGCATTTGCCGGATTTGAAAAATATTATAGGATATTTTCCACTCCTATCAACAATTTGCTGTGGTTTACCATTTGGAACGTCATTTTCGACACGTCAAAAGTTCCTTTATAATTTATATTTGATAACATAATTAAACAATAATGAAATATTAATCTATATATATATATGATTTTTAGAAAGAGTTCATTAAATTGTAAAATATAAACAAAAACTTATAATTATACAAATTAATAATGGAATTAAGAAATGATGCGGTATATCAAATCGTCTGCCCAAGTGGTAGTGGTAAAACTATGTTTGTGTGTAAATTACTGAAATCTAATTTATTCAAAACAAAATTCAACAATATTTATTGACATAGGGATGCAGATGAAGAACATGGACTAACTCAAGATAATTTCTGTAAATTGAAAAACATGAAAATAGTAAAGGATTTCGATAAAAACTGGTCAAGTCGATTAAGGAAAGGTGATGTCATCATTATCGATGATTTGTATCAGGAAGCTAATAAAGAAAAGGATTTTAATAAATTATTCACAAAAATCAGTTAAATGTTGGAGTTACTGTGATCTTTATTAATCAAAATCTATTTCATCAGGGTGACGCACATCGAACAAGGAATTTAAATGTTCAATATTTAGTTATTTTCAAGAATCCTAGATATGCAACAGTTATTGATTTTCTTGCTCGACAAGCATACCCTAATAATCGTAATTTTCTCATCAGTGCATTTCAAGATGCTACAAAATCACCACACGGATATATATTTCTTGATTTCACACAACAATGCAATGATGATTTACGGTTAAAACAGATATTTTAATAAATAAGGGGCCATGGTTTATAAACAAAGTTGAAAAAAGTAACATGTAAAAAATGTTTCAGAAATCCTGGCTTAAAAATGTCCGAAAACTTAGACAAAGTATTAAAAAGAACATAAAGAATGAAAAAGTTCCACTAAAAACGAGTTATACACAATCTAAAAAACTAATAACCGAGAATTTCCTCGCAATGAATTTAATTTCAAAAGACCCTATTAAAAGAAGTAATAAAACATTTGTTAAAATTGTAAAAAATCATAGGAGTTTCCCGTATTTTAATGCATTGTTAAAGGCATCGAGTATGAAAAGAATGTCTATTTTACAATCATTTCCAAATTTTGTTATCAATGATTTACTCAAACCTTACTAAAAGTAGTCAGAGGTAAAATTAAATCTAAGAAACTAGTCTTGAAAAAACATCAAAACCTTTGTTATCGCTAGTAAATAATAAAAATCGTAAGCAAATAAGAAAAATCATACATAAACAACAAGGAGGTTTTATCGGCGCTTTATTACCGTTAGCAATATTATTATTAGGTGGATTACAATAAACGATGGGGCAATCATTACCTAATGTCAAATTAAAATTTAAGTCATTGTTGTAATGGAGAAGATTTGGACAAACCCAGAAGAGGAAGCAGGTTTCGGTGGAGTGGCAAAGTTAAAGAAAAGAGTCCCAAATTCGAAACAGGAAACGCAAAAGTGGTTGTCAGATCAGCTTGCGTACAGTTTAAACAAACCGACGCGGAAAAGATTTCCAACAAGAGCTTATAAGACATTCGGTATTAATGATTTATGGCAAATGGATTTGATGGAGATGATACTGTATTCGAAGATTAACAAGGTTTATAAATATATTTTAACGTGTATTGATGTTTTCAGTCGTTTTGCCCGCTGTGTACCAACAAAGACAAAATCTACAGAGGAAATATCTAAAGCAATTAACGTTTTATTTAAAAATGGGCATCCAGACAATCTGAAAACCAATTTAGGTATTTTTATTATTACAAGTTATTAATATTATTATTATTATAGGCAAGGAGCTTTACAATAGTAAAGTTAAGCAAATTCTGGATCGTCTCAAAATAAATCATTATTCTGTACATTCTCAATACAAAGCTGCTCATGTTGAAAGATTTAACCGGATATTGAGGTATAGATTGAAGAAATATTTCGTGCATCAAGGTAATAAAATATGTATAAATGTATTACCGAAAATACTTGTTAGTTATAATAATTCATCACATCGAGGTCTGAATGGTTTGAGACCTATAGATATCAGCTCAAAAACACCAGTATGATCTAAAAAAGTTGTAAAAATTACAAATCAAAATATAAAGTTGGTGATCACGTTAGAATTAGTAAAATATCTGCTTCAACTTTCATCAAAAATGTCGATAGTAATTGGAGTGATGAAGTATTTAAAATTACAAAAATTAATACTAAACAGAGTCCTGTAATGTATGTTATTAAAGACAGTGACAACAATGTAATATAGGGGAAATTCTTTGAACAGAAATTACAAGTTATTTCCAAACCTACAGTGTTCAGAATTCAGAAAATATTGAAAACTAAAAAGGTGGGTAAGGATAAACAATACTATGTTAAATGGTACGGATATCAAAAATCCTCATGAATATCATCAAAAGACACAGTAAATTGAGTTTCTATACAATTTCACCGAGCAATAGTTGCCCATTAATCCATCCAGAAAATCAAGCAAGTAAATTTATGGTTGATCTTCAAAATCATATTTATTTACATGGAAATTGGGAAGTTGCTTTGCAAGACTTTACATTTGTTTACAATACATTCCCATTTTATAGTCATTGTAAAATCAATTACAGGAAGCGTGTTCCCAATACATGTAGTGGCATTTTCTCAATCAATAATATTGATCGATATTGTCATATTCCGAATCAAATTTTAGATGAAAATAGTGCATGTTTTTCAAAGATGGATTGAATGTTAGTTGTGATTTTAGTCCATTTACAATAAAGTTTGAAAGTATTGAGGATGCCAAGCGATGGGTAGTGATAAGTTTAACATTGTTGTTCCTGGTACTGAATACCTATTACGTTTCAAAACTTTTATTGATGTAGGCCTTGTGAATTAACACATCAAAATAACTGTATCATATATCAATGAGGTGGAAGATACATTTACATTTACTAAAGATTTATATATTGAAACACTTGAAGAGTTACATAAATATATTTCATTCAATTGTTTACATATATTTAAAACTATTGAATTTGTTAAAGATGGATTATGTAAATTCAGTCTGAATGATAATATTTGTGAAGTTACATTTGATAAAAATTTGGCTAATACATTGGGATTAGATAAGAAAACATATCGGGAAAGTGCTTTTGGTGTACGCAAACCAAAAATAATAAAACTTCATAGACAAATGTTCATGTATACTAACGTCATCGATCCTATAATTGTTGGTGATTCTTTGGTTTCTCTATTGAAATCTGTTTGGGTTGATAAACATGACCAGGATGAAGTTGTCAATATAAATATCGATAATCTCATATACTTACCGGTATCAATACCATATATAAACAATATAGAAATAAATATTCGTGATGATAGCGGTAAATTTATTGAATTTAGTAAAGATACAAAAACTCATTTGACATTACATTTTCGTAAATTAGATGGCCAATAACGATATTATTAGTATGTATAGTGGTAACCAAAGTGGTGGCGAATTACTATATTTTATTGGTAAACAGTACGGATCAAGATGGTTGAGAACTATTGGTAGATTTGCGCTTCCTATTCTTAAACGCATTGGTAGTTTCGGTAATGTGATAATGAATGAGCAGAAAATATTACCATCTCTTAAATCAAATGCATTATCCGAGTTAAAGAAAGTTCTACCTGGTGTTGCAGGTATGTTTGCGGGTATCAAAATTTGCAGCACCGGCACCAGCTCAAAAACATAAAAGACATCATAAACATAGAAACAAGCGAATGAAAGGACATGGAACTATATTTTAAAAATGATTTTCGGTAAATCTGAATTGTGTTTATTTGATAGACCGTCTCCACAAGCAGTAATTGAAATGGGGGCCTTTGAAGAAGTATTCCCGATGAATTCTATTATGGATAGTAGAACTGATATTGAATTTTATATTAATAGTTCCCAAACTGAATATCTAGATTTGGACGATACATTGTAGATAAAGATAGAAAACCGTTGGGTGAACCAAGTGATGTAATACCAAATAATTTCTTGTTTCATACACTTTTAAAAGATGCAGTTCTCGGATTTAATAATATCAAGATTGAGGGTGGTAGCAGTACATATATTAACAAAGCTCTAATAGAAACTATTATAAATTACAATAGCGATACTAATAATACATGTTTAACTCATATGGGTTATGGTAGTGATGACGATAGGAAAAAGTGGATTAAGGGTTCGAAATTATTTACCATGTGCTCATCTATACAACTCGAGTTTATGGATAAACCGAAATATTTACTCCCAGGTGTTAATGTACACATTATATTGAAAAGATCAGAGTCTGAATTATCACTAACAAGTACTACCACATCACCAATTCTTCAATTAGTTGATGCAAAATTGAGGTTCAAATAACTGCAAACACAACCGTACTAGTTTGAATGGTATAAATGTTTAGACAATTTATGATAATTTGTCATGGAGTAAGTTTTTCATGTATTATTAATATTATTGATGTAGTTCTGTTCATGTCTATCAAATTGGAAAACAAATACTAGAACATGAACTTTTAGGGGTTTTTCCTCTAGATAAAATTCCATATTTACGTAATAATCAAGCCATAATTGTAAATACTCAATCGTCTCATCTAGGTGGAGAACATTGGTTAGCAATATATATGAAACCTAGCAAGATATTTGTATTTGATCCTATGGTTTTCTATTATCCGGCTTTAATGGTATCAAAACTGCAAACAATGGGTAAACCCACTTTGTATAATAAAAATATGTATCAAAAACCATGGACCTTAACATGTGGTCAACATTGTTTAGCTTGGTTATTATCCAAGCGATTTGATGTATAATAAATGTATTAATTTTTTGTTATGTTTTATTATTATTATTGTTTTATTATTATTGTTGTTTTATTATTATTATTGTTTTATTATTATTGTTGTTTTATTATTATTATTGTTTTATTATTATTGTTGTTTTATTATTATTATTATTAATTAATTAAATAATTTTAACAAAACCAGTGCTAATGCGTGAATAAGATCTGATTGGCTAAATCTTGAAAATTTGATTCTCTTTATAAACATTGACAATTTCCACAATTGTCACAATTAATTCAAAATGGAAAATTATAGTATCCTACGACAATTATTAGCCGATGAAAAGGTAAATTTTTTTATTTTATTATTATTAATATTTATTATGAATCTTTTAGAAAATGATGTAATTATAATCAATGATAGCGAAGATGATGATATTATTATCAATGATGGTAAATTTAAATTTTATTTTTCTTTATAATAAAAACATTTTAGTAGATTTGGATCATGAAGATTTTTCGGGGAATAATGCCCACATTGACGTGGATGACAATGATGACCACATTGACGTGGATGATGATGATAAATGTTAGTTTGTTTTTTGTATAATATATTATTATTTTAATATTAGTATTTAAATATTATTTTAATATTATTATTTTAATATTATTAACATTTATTATTATTTAATCCAAATGGATTAAAAAAAAACAAATATTAATAATTTATTGAAAACATAAATTTATGATATTGAATTTTATATTGAAAACTTATTGAAAACTTATTGAAAAGTTAGAATTTATGGAAAACTTATATTTATTTAAATTTGTGATATTTATTGAAAAAAGTTATATTGATGGAAAAATTATATTTATTTAAATTTGTGATATTGAAAAGTTATTGAAAACGTAATAATTATTTGAAAACTTATATTTATCGATATTTAAATTTATTGAAAAGTTATTGAAAATTTATATTGATTGAAAACTTATATTTATCGATATTTAAATTTTTTGAAAAGTTATTGAAAATTTATATTGATTGAAAACTTATATTTATCGATATTTAAATTTTAATAATAAATATATATTTTATCAGGCCGATTATAACCGAAATATTGCCTCGCTTCAACATATCAATCGGTAAAATGTCATGGTGAAATGAACTGATACTCTGGCCATAAATTCTTTGGTATCAGTTTTTTCATATACCCCAAATGCGAGACTGCCCAAGATATAAATTATTTAGAGTTTTATAAGGGGCACTCTACCCACTTAAATCAATTTACCCTAAATAAAAAATATCTTTTTCGAAAACTTAATAAACGAAATAATAATAACAATAATAATAATAACAATAATAATAACAATAATAATAACAATAATAATAACAATAATAATAATAATAATAATAATAATAATAATAATAATAATAATAATAATAATAATAATAATAATAATAATAATAATAATAATAATAATAGTAATAATAATAATAATAATAATAATAATAATAATAATAATAATAATAATAATAATAATAATAATAATAATAATAATAGTAATAATAATAATAATAATAATAAACGAGCTGCTAAAATTAAAAGGGTTGAAATCATCTTTAGCGATTATGATGATTATAATAATCAGATAAAGGGTTCGATTAATTTTGATGATGAACCTGAAATAAGGTTAGATTTAAATGGAACCCATAAAGTATTAGATTCGATGTTGAACACGAAAATCTAATTCAAATCTCCCTAACAAATAAAATAATTAATAAATTAAAATCTGAAATAAACAAAATGGGATCAGTTAAAATACAATTAACCTTTCTTATACATTTCGAAAAAGATGGTGTAATTAAAGATAACTTTTTAGTAATAAGGCAGAACTTTTTTCTGATAATTTTCTGCTTGATGGAATAACTAAATTAAATAATAAAATAGAACGTTTCATATATTTAGGGAGCGGATGGCGGGTTGTTAAAATCAAAGAAATTGATTTTATATTAACTAAATATTATCCCATAATTAGACTAGCTGGCCATAGTTATATCCCCACACCAAGATCTTTATCTGGCAAAAAGGCTAGTTAATGTTCAAATCAATGACCATCATTGTTTTATATATAGTATATTAGCCCTTTTAAAACTTAGTGTAGTTCGCACCAATAGAAACAGAGTTACTTCTTACGAGAATTATTTGGACGAATTGAATTTTGACCCCATTGACTATTGTCCTATGAGACTCTGTAATATTCCCAAGTTCGAGAGAAAGAACAAGGACTTAAACCTTGTTATAAATGTTTTGGCGTATAAAGTAAAACCGTATAAAATTCCTCAAAATATAGATATAAATTATATCCCCCATCATCCACATTTAGATATAATTCACCACTCCAAGGTTACTGACGGTACACCTATTTATTTACTTCTTTTGGAGGACGGCGATAATTATCACTATACGGCTGTTTTTGATTTGGATAAATCAATGAACTTCCATGCGTCTACATCTTGCAATATCCAAATCTCTGTACATTGGTGTCCCCATTGTCTTAATGGTTTTAGATTAAAACCGGCTTTATACACGCATGTTTCCTCGTGCATTAAAAATCAAACAGGCACTACCCTTTATACGTTGCCTAAAAATAAATATTTAAAATTTTCTAATTATGCAACAACTATTATCCTACCATTCGTAATTTATGCGGATTTTGAGTCAATTTTAGAACTGGATATAAAGCATCATCAAATACACATGCCGACAGCAGCAGGTCTACTATTAATTAATAACTATACTAAACAATATTTTAATTTTATTGGAGATGATTGCGTTTTGCCGTTTTTGAAAAAGATTGATGGAATCGCTCTTTCGATTGTCTTGCCATATTACGAGGTTCATTGTCAAAAAACTATAAGACCACTTTCTTTCAATGAAGAACGGGAGTTCAAGGAACGTCGCACTTGTTATTTGTGTAAAAAGTTTATTAGGGATAAAGTTAAGGATCATTGTCATTTCTCAGGTCAGTATTTAGGGGCTGCTTTTAGGAAGTGTAATGTTTCTCGACGAATCCAGAAACAATTACCTGTGGTTTATCACAATTTGAGGGGATATGATCGAAATTATATTTTAAAGTATGGTTTAAATAATTTTTCTTCTTGGGAATTAAATATAATTCCGAACACTTCTGAAAAATTTATCTCCCTCATCGCGTAAATTAATAAATTACCTGTTCGTTTTATAGACAGCATGCAATTTGTTAATTCATATTTATCAAAAGCTGTTAAGACACTTACAGATTTGCCTTTAACTGATTCTGTTTTTGATGGCGCAATTGTTAGAGGCACGGGTATTTTCCCTTATGACTTTAAGATATCTCTTGAGGTTCTTGAATCGACGACTGAATTCCCTCCTATTTATGGGTTCTGTATCTGCTGATGAATACGCTACAGCCAAACAAATGTGGACACAGAAAAATTGCGAGACAATGTAAGATTATATGTTAACCTAGTTAAAATTAGCCGTATTCCTTCTTGCAGATTATTTTCAGGAATTTCGTGCAAAAGCAATTGCTTATAATAGTCTAGAACCTCTTCATTTTTATGGAATTCTTGGTATGTCATGGGCGTCAGCTCTCATTACATTGCAGGAACCCAAAGAACTTCTGCAGGACATAGAAATGTTTAATTTCTACGAGGGAGGAATACGGGGGGTTAACATTTGTTAAAAAACATTATGTCGCAAATTCTGAGGATACAGAACTCTTGTATATAGATATAAATAATTTGTATGGTTGGCTCTTAGCCAATATCTACCGTATGCAGATTTTGTTTGGGTATATGATGGTTTGGATCATGTATTGAATGAATGCATGGATGTTGAGGATATTGAAACCCTTCCATATGGTTATACAATGGAGGTTGATATCGAGATTCTCATTGTGTACATGATTTTTTGAATAGTTTTCCGATTGGTTCGGGCAATATGTATCCACCGAATTCTAAAGTTGAGAAGTTGATGCTCATGCATTGGCCTAAGAAGAACAATGTTCTTCATTGGCGGCTTCTCAAGCTTTATCTTTCTCTCGATGTGAAGGTTGTTAAAATTCATCGCGCAATTAAATTTAAGCAAGCACATATATTTCATGTTTGCATTGGGACTTGTTTAACCTTTATAATAATAGTTTGTATGGAAAGTCTGTCGAAAACCTTAAAAAACGGATGAATTTGAGGCTGTGCAATTCTGATGAAAAGATGTTTGTATATCACTCAAAGACGACTTTCAGAAAATCTATCGTAGTTTATGATAATCTGATTGCTGCTCATGTACTTTTAGAAAAAATTATGATGACTCATTGGTCTTTGTTTAAATGACTTTGAAAAAATTTTTACTTTTAGAAAAATGATGAGTTGTCCAATGACCTTGACCTACTTTTAAATGACCTTGACGTACTTTTAGAAAAATTTGTACTTTTTGTAAAAAATATTACGCAATATTTGACACTACTGGACGTAAAATCTCTTCAACATTTTTTAGCGATGAACAATATTATGATTTAATGTGTTAAAGCTACAAAAGTAATTTCACATAATTATGTAGTGTTGAATTGAGAAGAACATTTAATGTAATTTCATAGAATGTGAAAAATTAAGTTCTGGTACTTTCCAAAATTCAGTCTAGGGCTTTTTTTGGAGAATCTAGTTTTAAGGTTTAGTTACTCTAAAGCTCAGCAAGTTCCTCTTGAACTTTATATGGCAGGTGATAAATCTCATTCAAGAGAATTAAAGATGGTTTTTAAATAAAAGATAACTTTTTGAAATTAATATTTGATATAAAATATTTGACCTATAATAATTTTTGTGAAACAACCCCTTAAACTTGACTACAATCATAATGCTTCAAAAAAGGCAAAGCCTGTTTAAATACTTCTAAATATTCACAAACATATTTAAATAAGAGAAGGAAATGTTATGCGGCCGCGCGAGGGACAGACAGAGACGGTCATAAACATGAGGCCCAGTGCTGTACCGAAAAGACCAAATACGTACAGTTAAAAAATATGAAAACTGTCATTCTCTGTCCCCTACCATTACACCAAGCGAAGTTCAGACAAATTCCGCCATAATGCAAGTTGAAACATAAATCAGTTTATTGGAATTTATTTTTTGTGAAAATTTAATGGATTTCAGCCATTTCTGAAATGGCTGCAAAGTAAGTTATTTTTTATAGATATAAGCTAAAGTTATAAAGTTTTAAGAGTTGAATTATGATTTTACAAGGAAATTAAATCATCATTCAAACTTATAATTATAACTTTTGATCTACAAGCTAATGTATATTATTATTAATAATGATTATAATATTCAGGAAATGATTTATTTTATGATAACTTATTTTTCGGAAATTATTAAAGAAAAGTGAGTTAAATTATTTTTGAAGTTATAAAAATTATTAATTAATTGCATTAAGTAATTATATTTTTTATACATCTTTTGAAAAAAATCTTCGAATATGTACACAAAATAATAATTGGGTTTATGATTATTTTGTATAACTTATTACTAAAATTTACAATTTTAGCTTTTTTCGGATTTCAGGTTTTATTTTTTCCGACAGAAATATCTGAAATATTAAATTAATTTTAATTTTAAGGGTAAATCTTATAAAGATACATCCTCATTTACTCGAAATTTCCAAGCAAAAACCTCAAAACTTAAATTAAAATTTTTTTCACCATTTTCTTTAAAAAATATCTTAAAATGTCTATAAAATAATTTATTTCAAGGGTTTCTTCAACTTTTGATGGCTACATGTTAAAAGTTTACATGTATGTTTTATTATAGGTTGTGTTAATGCGCATTATTTTATTTCTCTATCCCTTTGTGAGTTTCTCTACTGAAGGATTTGTCTCAGTGATTATTTTACAAACAACCTCAAGGTGAGTTGGTGTGTTTATATGCTATAAATTTATTGATTTCTGTTTTATATTATAGGTGATTTGTCTCAACGTGGCTTGGTGTATTCTCGCACCTCACCAGCCAATATTGATATCCACATTTAATGTTTGTGTGATTGTGTATGCATGTGATTCTGTCACAAATACACACCTTGATTTTATAAATTTGCTGGGGTTAACAAAATGCACAAAAGTAAAAAAAATGGAAAAGCAATGATATTCGAAATAATAATTAAAAAGGCAAAATCAATTAAAATTTTAAAATAAATATTTATCGGGTGAAACGGGTATGAGCGGATGCCAAATGACGAGACAAATCCAAATATAATAAAATTAAATTTTCAAATTACGAAAAACGAAATTGGTTGACGAAGAAAACCCGGGATAAAAGAGAAACTCACCACCAAAATAATTATTGTAAATAAATGGAAACCCCGGGAGCCCAGAAATATCTAATTTGGGTTTGGACAGAGAGATGTCAAAAATGCCAAAAACCAATTTAGTTTGCGGGTGAATTGAGTTGCGAGATGAGTATAAAAAGAAAAGGCAGATCAACAAAATTGCAAGTTGGTTGAAGAGAATATTTCAGAGAGCGGAATAAGGGAGGTAATAAACTTAAAGATAAATCAACCAGTCAAACAAATTGCGTATCAGACAGGGACATCTCCCTTTGGAAGACGTATCCCTACGCATTGCATTTTGTGAAATCGTGCAGAGTAATTGTGTAGAGTATTGTGAATTGAATCGATTTTTTGTGAAAAATGTGAATAAAGTTCTGATATATAAATTGGAAATAAATCTTATTGTGTTGGGTTAAATAAATCGATTAAAGAAGGACACCAAGGAGTCAAACCTAAGCACCGACTTTCTATATAAAAACCCAACATTCACAAATTTTCGGTCAGCCTTTTCAAGTGATATGAAAAAATTATTTGATGCTATTTGTGAATGTTATTGATAATTTAAAAGCAATTTTATCTTCGCTGTAAGCTTAATTAAACTTAAAAGAAAAATTTGTATAATTGTACAAATAGAAAGATTTCGCACTAGAAAAGTTAGTACAATCTTCATCTAAAGGTAAAAAGCGCAAATACAATAGGGACTCTGTGTCGAAAATTTGTGAATATCAATAAATTATCTGATTCATAGTCAATAAATAAAAAAATTCTTTGTTTCATTGCAAAATGAAAAGCAATCAGAGATGAAAAATAGAAAAATTTCTTTTAGGTTATATATTGTATAGCACCCAATTTTTTCACTTATATAAAATAAAATAACATTCCAACTCACTGCGAATTGCTTTAGATCGGTTGCGCACGCGGATTTATATTTTTTTCTAATAGTGTAGCGGCAATAAAAACTATTATTTCACATATTTTGAAAATTAAATCATTTGTTAAATTTCATTTTGCGACATAATAAACTTTTCATTCACCTTAAAATTTTGTCAACATTTCTAAATTGCGAAGTTGTCATAAAAATTTAAAAGTATAGACCAACTTTATCTTAAATGACCCTTAGGCGTAAATTGTTCTTGAAACATTCTAATATTTACCATCTATATTTAGTTTTCGAAAAATTGATATTTAATTATATTTATTTAAGCTAAACATAATTTTACACAAATTGCGCACATTTACGATTATATAGCGATAACTTTTCCTGACACGCTTAAAATCAGTTTCTGATAAAATTACAATTTAGAGAAATATAAATAAATTCTAACTTTCGACAAATTAGGATTTTTAAAATTACATAAATTTATTTAATTAAAAAATTGATTACTTTAATATAGGCTGGATGTCAGCTATAATCAAACAAAAAAGCAAATAGTCAAGATCGTACTTAAAACTTTCAAGAATAAGCTAAGTAAAACAAGCAATTAAACAATGTTAAAATAATAAATAAAAAAACAAAATGACGGATTGGTCACAAATTAAATGGGTTTAATATTTGGAGGGATCAAGTTTCTTATACTGTACTAAAGAGAGTCAAATAAGTTCGAAAATAAACTTTAATTAAAAAAATAATTCATCAACAAAATATTCCAGTTATTTTCTAAACAAGATTGAATAGTATTATCTCAAATAACACAATTTTGTTGATCTGCCTTTTCTTTTTATACTCATCTTGCAACTCAATTCACCCGCAAACTAAATTGGTTTTTGGCATTTTTGACATCTCTCTGTCCAAAACCAAATTAGTTATTTCTGGGCTCCCGGGGTTTCCATTTGTTTACAATAATTATTTTGGTGGTGAGTTTCTCTTTTATCCCGGGTTTTCTTCGTCAACCAATTTCGTTTTCCGTAATTAGAAAATTTGTTGACGTTCCGTGTTTCTCACACTATTCGTTTTTTCCCATTAAATCGGGTTTCCCATTAGCCAATTAATTTTTAATTAATTTCTATTTTTATTAAATATTTCCCTCTGGGGACCCCAATCGATTTAATTTTATTATATTTGGATTCGTCTCGTCATTTGGCATCCGCCCATACCCATTTCCCCCGAGAAATATTTATTTTAAAAATTTTAATTGATTTTGCCTTTTTAATTATTATTTCGAATATCATTGCTTTTCCATTTTTTTACTTTTGTGCATTTTGTTAACCCCAACGTAAATATCAATAAATCATCTGATGCATAGTCAATCAATAAAAAAATTCTTTATGTCATTGCAATATTATATTTCAATAATATATTGCCAATATATAACTTGTTGATAGAACTATCAACTTAGAAAAAGTCACAGATGGGTCATCTGAAATTGTTTAATTCCTTAAATATTATCTTATTTATATATTTTCAAATACTACAGTAAATTTTCAAGATTATAGAATTTAATTTTTATTAGTCATTGTTCAACATAGTTTTATTTTAATTAATTTTGCTTATTCTTTTATGATCATATCAAGATCATTTGTTCTCGCCATGAATGAAATGGTATTCAAGATTTTATGATCGAGACATATAAAATTAATTAAAAATAAATGCGTTTTAAAATTTAATTTAAAACTTGTTCTTATAAAATAAGTTCAGACGATTACAATTTAAAGAGTAATTCTGAATTAACTTCTATTCTCCTAGGGCAATTCGCACACAAGGCCACTTAAAAATAAAATTTTAATTTAAATAAATTTTAATTTAGAATTTAAAGAATTTGAAAATAGAAATTTTGTTCAGCTGTTTTGAAAATATTTGTCATTGTAACGTTACTTATAATTTTCTAAATATCATTTGTAAAATTAGGATAAAATTTTTTTCACCATTTTACATCATCCAAACCGTAGCAAAAGCAAGCCGAGTAATAAATTAATTTTAATGTTTAAATTATTTTTTATAGCAAATGGAATATATAGTTATAGAAAATATAATTTTATGTTGTTTGTTTTAACTTTTTATTAATCCATTTTAGAGATATTTTATATGCACATAAAAGACACAAAAAGGATATATAAATTTTCATTGAAAGTTAAAACAAATATTTTATTTTATCTCTGCTCACTAAAGCTATGACAGAAAAGCACCATGCCAAAGTTATTCAATTATAATTGTCCAATAATTGAATGTTGATTGTCCAAAGCAGTGGTTCTTAGCCATGGGTGCGTGAGACATATGTGATATATAATTTGATCAGGGCCGGCCTTAGCCTTATTAGCGCCTTCAGGCGAGTTTTTTTGCTCCTTAAAAAACTGAAACATTTATTTTTTTGTATTATCTTTTAGTATAAAAACACATTAATTATGTCACAGTGTTCAGACAGAATGTGTCTAAAACTTCTACTTTCTGCTCTAAATGGATTGGTTTCAGCTTCTTCGTGAACACAAGCTATTCTCCGTGAGTTTTTATAATCTTTAACAAATAGCAATCTCAAAATGCATGACCTTCTTTCCTACATATCAGACATTTATTTTTTTAAGAGCACATTCAAATCTTTTGTGTTATTTTTCTCCACAACAAAAGCATTGTCTAGGAACAAGACTTTCTGTATTTGGTGGGGATAGACCACAGCTTTGATTATATGATCTTGTCGCTATATGTTTCATCAATACTGTAGGATATCTCTTTTGAAACGATGCATTGCTCGGTTTCATTTCTCTCTCCATATTGTGTCTCGGAAATCTTCTGAATACTGAAGGTTTCTTATAATCATTATATTCCCCATCTTGAAAGCGGTCTTCATTTTACCTTCTATTATTAGTTTGTACCACATTTGTATTAGTTCTTTCATCATTATTTTTTATTCCTTCTGCCTCTCTATTCATATTTTCGAAAGCCTTAGCCAAAGTTCTCGTCTCTTCTAATTTCATTCCGCGTTTTGTAGCCAGTAATTCTTTAATACGATCATTCTGCATTCATTTGCAAATAACATTCTGCACTATCTCTTCTTTCGACATATCCGAATCATAAACTTCACTAATCAATTTGCGTACTCTGATCTCAGACGTTGCAAATCTTTCATTAATACCTTGTTTTATTGAACTCAATTCTTGGATCTTGCTCATAATCTATCTTTTAAATGTGAATGTTTCTAAGAACCACATCTTTTCTTCGATATCAAACATTTCTTTTTTCTGTGTGGATATGGTTTCTTTCCACAGGATTTCCGCTTCATCAACAAGCAATAAGTCGAATACTGTTGTTAACTGTTGATCTTCAGTTTGTATCCATTTCACCATATCGGCTAATCATTTTTCTGCCACTAAATGGCTTTTATTAGCAGATATAACGTAAAAAAGGGGATTGCGTAATCACATAATTTTATATAAGAATAAATCAAAATTTTCATTTCTTACGCTCGTTGTTATAATGAATGTATATAGTTGAAGGCAAAAATATGAATTCAATTGAAATTTGAGTAGTCAAATAAATTTGGATTTGTTTTCGTATCTTAGTATTGTCAAATTATTTTCATGAATAACTTTTATATCAATTGTTAAATCCGTCTATCGGAAACTAAAATAAAAATAATATTTCCAGTTGGATTTAAATTCTGAGGACTTCAAAATTCCATTATATCACCCATGTGATTATTCAAGCATCAAATAATTATTAATTTAAACAAATACCATTAATTAAACAATTTTCAAAAAAATAAGAATAATTAATGTGAATTTTGAAGTTAGAAATTGAAATTTATTTTTTTTAATCTAAATATTAATAATTATGCAAATATAATTTATCAAAGCTTTTAAATTGATCTCAGTTTCTATTCGCAAGTAATATCAATTATTCTAAAATAGAATATATTGTCAAAAACGCGGTCTTCCCATGAGAAAACAGATGAAATATGCGACTGTTTTTATTGTTGAAACTTGATAAAACGAGGAGATGAGTAGCGGCTGGATTTTTTTTAATTAATATTAATTAAGAAAAAATAGTATTTAAAAGTTTTAATTTATTCGGACAGTTACCTAGAGACTTATTCAGTAAATGAAAATAAATTTTAGAAATTATTTAATGTCATTAAAACATAATTAAACCGTAGTACAACTACTACAAATATTTAAAGTTTGAAACCTCGACTTAAGAGTATTTCAAGAATCGAGCAAATTAAAAAAATTATGATTGACATACGAGCAAAGTAAACTTTATCATTAATTTATTTAGTATGTATTCTTTGCTAAGATATTATTATAACATAAGCGGCAGACAGTGGACTCCCGTGGTGATGGCAGCTACACGCCCTTGAACATTATCGACTCTAATGTAACAATCGGTGTGTTACACTAGCATAGTTGACTTGATTGCTAGTGTAGCATTTAGATCATAGTTTCTTTCTGTTGTTTGCAATTCAATTCACAAAAGAATTTGAAAATTTTTACCAAACGTCATGGGTGGAACGAATCGACACCATTAGTGACGTTTGCAATAGCTTTGAAACAATTGTTGAAATTCTTGATGAAATTTATGACTGGTAAAATATTACTGAGTCCAAGCAAACCGCAATTGTTAACACCAAGTTTAACTCGATTTGGATTTTTAATTTCCTTGCATTACCAAGTTTCTGTGTTCCATTAGTTTTACCTTCAACCAAATTTTTCAAAAACTTCCCTTGATGTTTTACGTGCCTGAGATTTGATTGATTCGTTGACTAAAACTTTAAAGAAAAAGCGAATCTTTTCCACTTTGAAGAGATCAAAAACTTATTTGAGAAATCGAATGGCATAAAAGATTAGCAGGATTAACATTAATTAGTATATGTAGAAATTTGAAAAATTAATATTGACGAGGTAATTTAACGATATGGAAGGATAAAAACAGAAAACTTGAATTTATATTAAATTAGAAAAGTTAAGATTATTGTACAAATTGAAATGTAAAACTTATAAATTAATATAGGTATTTAAAAACCTGCAATATTAAAATGGATATCAATGAGCCAAACGCGTTGATTCTTACTTATACATTTTTAATTTATTTATGAGTCATTTGCTATAATTTCTCCTTATTTTCGGTCCACTGTTTCAGTATTCACTGTTATTAGAAAAGTGTAATCTTAATTTTGCTAACAATTTGGATATAGACCCTTCTTGATTTTGATGCTATATATATATATATATATATATATATATATATATATAATGTATTTTTTGAAATAAAAATCACCTAACAATGTCTAATAAGGAAATGTGTGAGAAAATATCATTTGTTTAATTATATTAAAAAGCTTTAAAGATATACTATTTTGCAATTTATAAAAAATCCATTTATTCAGAAAACAGTAAATATTTATACAATGTCTAGTGAGAACAGTTATTGTTTTCCCATTATCAAATAAAATGGAAAGATTGGTTTGGTCTTACTATTTAATAATAAATAGCATGTCAAATATAAATTCCACAGTAAATTATATGAAAAATAAAATTCTCCATACAGAGCGAAATGTTTATTGACATCAGTAAAACAAGTACTTTAAAACTTAAACTTAACATATAATTTAATGTATTTTATTTTATTGATATTTTGTTTGTTTGACACCGAAAATCGTTAAAATTCTTGGCGATAGAAAATTTAATAGACCTTTATTTAACAAGTAATATAATATCTAAAAGAAAATGGAATTTAATGACAGTAAATGTAGTGGATTTTGAAAAGTTGTGGGATTCAGACGCATCTGTAACAGTAATACGTAGATCAATGTAGAAAAAGTAGTGAAATCGAGCGTCGGTGAAATTGGAATTACTCCTCGTCAAGTATTTTCCTCTGAAAACGAAAAAACACTAGGGAGACTACAGTCAGTGTTTTATGGAATAGAAAAGTACGTAAAAATTAACATAATTTTTGTTGAAAAAATCAAACCCGAGTTTCTTGGGGGTGTGTAAACAATGGAGCTATTTGGAATCAAACTTTTAGAAATTAATAATATAGAAGCAACTTTAATTAATCAAAATTATTCAGATTTGGAAAGAAAAAAGAAATCAATGTCTTTTCTAAACAATGGGAAAAATCCAAAGATTGAAAAATTGTTAGTAAAATTTTTTCTAATATATTTATGACGTCAACATTTGATCTCGGTTCACAGACTCAGTCATCCTTAGAAGGCAATCTTTTATTTTTTACGTTTCTAAATTTATTATTTAATGGTTGATTAGTTAACAAGCTGCTAGTAATAAATTCAAAGAAAATACAATCCACATGACATTTATCTAAATAAATGTATTAAGTTTTTTTTGTAATTTATTGAATAATCCTTTTAAAAGTCAATCATTTTTCTTAGATATGTTAAACATTTTTATTCCTTACATGGGTTTTTGTATTATTTTAAAGTGTAATGACAACTACTTTTTAATAATTCTTCTTTTAAATGCTATTTACAATGATTGAATTAGCTTTTTTTGATATAAATAGTGAGGTTTGTTTTTGAGTTTGTATTTTGCATTATAGGATAGTCATTTTGCTTGTTGATAAATTTCAAGTCTTAATTAGATGGTATTCAGAACTTGGTTATGAATATTTATGTCATGGGTCCAATGCCACATACATTTAATGACAGCCAACCATCTCTGTTCTAAAGTTCTTGATAACTTTGACTGGTGGAATTGATTAACATCAGTGAACACAATTGTTGTCTGAATTTTGTATCTATAAGTGGATTTAAAATCCTACTTATATTTTGTTCGGATCTTGGTTTTCAATATATATGTTATGTGTTCAATGCCACATACACTGGAATGACTGCTCGTTCGATTACGGTAGACGTAGCGAATTTTGTGATGCAGGATGAAAATAAATTTAAAATAGTTTTGTTTAAAAATTTAAAAATATTTTATTTTAATGTTTTGTTTAATTCTCGATTTTATAAAATTTTGAAAAAATTAATTTTTTAATACTTTAAATCATTTTTAATTTTTACTCTGATCTATTAAAAGTTTTTATTATATTGGTGAATAAAATTTTATTTAAATAAATATATATTTTTAAAACAGTTGAATGAGAGAATATATCTATAAGAGAAGAAAAAAGCGAAAGAGTAGTTAAATTTTGTATATGAGTAATGGCTTACATAGTTATTTATCTAAATTATATTTATATAAATGATTCCGCTATCGTTTCAAATTATATATTATTTAAACAGAAACAATTTTCCAATCAAATATATGTGGAGAATTTACTTAAATATAAATAATATTTCGAGCAATGCAATTATATAATTTCACCACTCCACAAACATACAAATGTATAATAATATTTTTAAATACATATTACAATAATAATAATTTTATTGTACGAATGACATAATATTTTCTGAATAATTTCAAATTGTCAAAAATAAAAAAAAACTATGAAATGATACAATCAAGTTTCAGAACATCTCCAGTTTTCCATTCTTTTGGTGTAGAAGTTGTAATACTTCTTTTAAAAAATGACTTGGAATGCAATTTTAATTTCTGTATTTCTTTTGAATTGCTCGAGGAACTTTGGCATAACGACTTAGTTCTGAACATTGAATTCATTTCGCCTGGCTTTGAACTATTAGTAATGTTTCCGCAATTGTTATTTGTCATTGATTCTAAAGCACTAACGCGACGTTTAATTAGAATCGACCAATGAGAAGTTTCTTTTGGTCTTGCAATGGGAAAAGCTTTTTTAAAAATGTTTTGATTCCACAATGAATGAAAAATCTCCAAAACATTTTCATCCAGTTTTGCGGACGTCAAAACAATTTGATTTGATTCTACATGGAGATCACTTTGTAAAGAAGAAATTAATTTTTCAATATCTTTAGAATATAGAGCTTTCATGTCAGTCTTATTACACGTAATGCATATCGGAATAAGGTCGAAGTCATCTCGTTGAGATTGTATTTGTGAAAGTAAATTTTTTACCTGTTCAATAGAGAAATCATCATCCACTGAACATACAAGAACAAATGCTGTAGCTTGAGAAATGCTCAAAGCCAACATTCCAGCAAAATTAAAACTTCCACTTGTATCTAGGATTTCAATTTTTAGTTGAATTTTTTCATCAGATTTTTCAATATCTCTACTATAAATGTCTTCGATTGTTGGATGATACTTTTCTGCTATTTGCATTTTTAGTAAACGATGTATTAGACATGTTTTGCCAACTTTGCCTGATCCGAGAAAAACAATTCTGCAAGGCTTCTTTTGAACATTCATCAAGAAAGAATATTTGATTCTGTATGCTAATTAGTTTTAATTTTGGATAATATGTTTAATAAATGTTAAAGCGTTAGAAATAAATAATAAAATTAACATCAACACTTTTTGAAATTAAAAGTAAAATAATGATAATAATGTAATATACAACTTTTACTTTATAAATAATAATTAAATTTTATTGAAATTTTAGATGGTCCAATTAATTTAAAATTATTAAAATTTACTCAAACAAAACTTAGTTGAATATACAAAAATTTTTTTAATAAAATTATTTGCTTCAAAAATAAATTCTAAATATCTTTGAGGAAATAATAATTCCTTAAATTAAGAATAATTTTAAACAAATCGAAAAAAAAATATTGTAATACTTACCAGAAAATGTTATTATTAATTAAAAATGAATTATTTAAATATATAAATCATAATTCTTTGATTTGATTGGCTTGATAAAATTTTCCAATGATTTGTTAAGGAAACCTAGATTTTTTTATATATTCAAGAAAGTACATAAAAATGTTAGTCATAAATTTTTCAATTGAAAATTAAATTTAATAAATTCATATGTTTAAAAGCGTTTATTCTTTAATTTTCTTTTTTACAGTCACGACAAGTCATCTGTAAATTAATGCTAAATTATTAAAAAAAATTCACTTTTATGAGCTGACAAAAATTCCGTTTTTAAGGTTTTTTAAAACTGTTTTAACTTTTGAATTGTTGAATTTCTCGAAGTCATTCAAAATTATTCAAGGTAAAATTATTTTTCTAAATTTTTAAAATATAATTTACTACTTAATATTATAAGTAGTCTTATTATATTACTCATTATTATATGTAGTATTTATATTATTAATATTTTTATTTCTATTATTAATTATAATATTATTATTATTATTGTTACAAGTTATTATTATTATTATTCAAGTTTTTATTATTATTATTAATATTATTATTACTATTATTTTATAACCCAAATAAAAAACTAAATCAACTTAAAACTCAATATATTCATATAATAAAAATAAATCCATCTAAAAAACAAAAATAAAATAACATAATCAAAATATTTTCGTTATTATTAAAAGTTTTTATTACAAGTTATTATTATTATTATTATTATTATTATTATTATTATTATTTCTATTATTATTTTTATTATTAATATTATTATTATTATTAATATTATTATTATTACTATTATTTTATAAACCAAATAAAAAATTAAATCAACTTAAAACTCAATATAATAAAAATAAATCAATCTAAAAAACTGTAATAAAATACCATAATCAAAATTTTTCAACAAAGACAATAAAATGTTTACAAATTTTTATTTTTTCAATATTCACAGAGATGTCAATAAATATCAATAACATTGTCAAATATATCATTGAATTGTTGATCTCGAACTGCTGTATTGGTTTCAGGCATTATTATATTAGCGCCAACATCAAGGGCATCAACCCCTCTATAATGACCATACGCAAAACTTGAGTTTTTCCCTAGCTAAGCTCTTTATCGTCATGATTATTTAACGATATTTTTGAATTTTTAAAGGTAAACAGCCGATGATTTCGGGTCCCTATCCTAGTTTGAGGTACCGATATAATAGTATTGTTATTATAACAATGTAAATAAGATTGGTGTTTAATATCGGTACATGGTAATTTTACACCCTTAGCTCGCATTGTTGACTTATTTCTTAGCAAGCTATAACATTTAGGGCGCAAGAAAACCCACTCCCTATATCCTAACCCTTTACTGTCATCCTTGAACTTGCCTATAACTGAGTCAAGTCGCCTAGAATTTAAAGGATGAGAAGGATCATAATTTGAGGGGTCTACTAGGTCATCTGAAATCATCGCTGGTTATAATATATCTAATTTTAAATTTTTTATTTTTAAAAAGAAACTATCGGTATCACCCGCTACTAAATTTATATCACAGTTATAAATATCACGATATTTTTGTAATTCAATATACTGTAACTGGTACATCCGTAGTTTGGATAGATCTAGAACTGATTGACCAATATAACTAGGTCTATCCAAACATATTGAGTCCTTATTAAAATGAGCGGCAAAAAGATCATCAGTAATCTCTATTGTTTTTCTAAATGACGGTTTTGACGAATATGTAATTAACTTTTCAGCTGAATTACATAGTCTCAAATTCATCCGCTTTTTAAGGTTCCCAACGAATTTACCATACAGACTATTGTTACACAATTTGCACACAAGTTAGTGTTTTTATCAATATAACTTTTAAAAATAGGAGATTGCTTGTATTTAATAGCTCTATGTATATGTACAAGCTTAGCCCCGAGAGAAAGATAAAGCATGAGAAGCCTCCAATGAAGAACATAGTTATTCTTAGGATAATGCGTGAACATTAACCTCTCAACTTTTGAGTTTGGTGGACACATCTTTTCCGGTCCAATCGGAAAGTCATTTAAAAAATCATGTAAATAATCTGGAATCTCGATATAAACTTCTATAGTATATCCATATGGAAGGCTTTCAATATCCACAACATTCGCACATTCACTCAAAACCTCATCTAAACCATCATTTACCCAAGTAAAATCAGCGTAAGGAAGACTTTGGCTAAGAACCCAACCATACAGATTATTTATATCTTTGTACAATAATTCTGTATCCTCCGAAGCAGCAATGTAATGTTTGTTAACAAATGCTAACCCACCCCGTATTCCGCCTTTGTAAAAATTGAACATTTCCATGTCCATAATAATGGAATTCCATAAAAATTTAGAGGTTCAAGACCATTGTAAACAATAGCCTTGGCACAGAATTTTTCAAAGTAACAAGGAGGAATACGTCAAGTTTAGGGTAAATTAACATATAATCACGCAAAGTCCTACAGTTTTGCTGCGTCCAGATTAGTTGTGCCCTATCGTAGTCATCTTCACTTAATCCCCACCCCCAAATTGGAGGCAACTCATAAGTAGTCTCAAGAAATTCCTCAGAAATAACGAAATTATACGGAAAGATACCTTTACAGTCAACTATAGAACCTTGAAAGACAAACGAAGTCAATGAAAGAGAAGTTAGTGTTTTCACAGCCTTAGCTAACGAACAATTAACAAATTGAATACTGTCGATAAAGCAAACAGCCAATTTGTTAATGTGAACAATTAAAGAAATAAACTTTTTTGTAAGGTAGGTATGATGTCTAAATTCCACGAAAGAAAGCGATCGAGACCATATTTTAAAATATGGTGAAAGTCATAACCTCTTAAATTATGAAAAACCATAGGTAATAAGCGATAAATTCTACGAGCTATTTTACGCTTTCGGTAACCTGCCCCTAGATAAATACCTGTAAAATAGCAATGATCTCTTACAGGATTTACAATAGGTTTTAAACAGTGGCTCCTCATTGAAAGACATAGGCCCTATCAATTTATCCCCTTCCGAATCATAATACGGTATAACAATTTCAGTCACAATTTCCTCAATTTTCTTAAGAAAATCAGGAATGCAATTGAGACCATAAAAATACGAATAAGATTTTGTGTTGGTATAATTATTAATTAATAAAAGGCCTACCGCAATAGGCATATGAATTTGATGATGTCTATTATCATGAGGTAAAATCGATTCAAAATCGACATAAATCACAAATAGTCGGGTGATATGTTTCTGATAATTTAGGAATTATAAGCTTTTATATTCGAGTAATGTGAAAAGGGTTGTGCCAGTCTGATTTTTGGCACATAATGCAACATGTGTATTGAACGCATTATCTAATCTAAACCCATTAAGGCAATGTGGACACCAATGGCATCTAATTTGTATATTACAGTCAGGGTTTTGATGACAATTCATTAACCAATCAATATTGGTCACTGCGGTATAATAGTGTGTCCTTATTTTCCAGCAATAATAAATAAATAGGGTTTCCATCAGTGATCTTGGTTTTATGAATTAAACTGAAATGAGAATGAAGAAAGACATAATTATCTGGAACCTCATTGTTATCAATTATCACAGTTGATGTGTACGAAAACACATTAATTCCTAAGTTTAAATTACAGTTTTTCTTTTCAAACTTTGTTGCAAGGTTTCATGGGACAATCCGTGACATCATCATATTCTAAATCATCTAAAAACTCTGTATATTTAGAAACTCTTTGGGGATTTTCACCAATTATATCTTTCTTTAATAAATCAAGAATGTAGTAAAGAAAGCATTTGTCATCATTAATTTTTATATTTACTATAGCTCCTTTATTTTTCAATGCAGAATGGGTTTTAATATATTTATGTCCGGACAAACGACTAATGAGAGCATATTTAGTCAGAATAAAATGTAAATTTTTGAAATTTTTCGTTAAGTTTATGAACCCCTTCGCTTAAAAAGTTGTCCGAAAATATCTCCGCATTATTTGAAAAATAATTGTCACGGTTCTCGCCATCTTTTTCATATTTAATTAATATCGCGAATTAAATTTTAACGCTCCCCATTTTATTTATTTCAAAAATTAATTTATTAGTGATTCGCTCAGTTAAAGTTATTTTAATTAGTTGTGCATCAGATATATCAAAACGTACAGTTTTGATAGCGCCATTTAAATTCACAGATATTTTAGGCTCATTTTCTAATATCTTCATTATTTATAATAGGTATAATATTTTCATCAATAATATCTTCATTATTTATAATAACCATAATTTGGGCATTATCTTCCACCGAAAGGTGGGAATTTATAGTAATTTCTGCATTCATATAATTGTGGGTATCATCCAAATCTACTGTATTATCTAAAACGTTTTTTATTATATTGAAAAAATAAAATTAAAATTTACCGATATCAATAATGTCATTATAAAAATCATTTTTAATTGTTTCATCATCCTCAATAATAATGACTTCATTTTCTAAAATAATTGTTAAATAAATCAAAATTAATTTAAAATCTACTTATATCATCATCGATTATGATAACTTCATTATTAAAATAACTTTGAATTGTTTCATCATCCTCAATAATAATGACTTCATTTTCTAAAATAATTGTTAAATAAATTACAATTAATTTAAAATTTACCTATAGCAACACCTAACTGATCGTGCAATTCAGTTATCAAAAACCAATCTAAAATATTAAATTAATAATAATAAATTAATATTAATAATCCTTACAGGTTTCCGAGGTTAACAAATTTCTTTATATTTTGGATTCATATTTTGAGCTTCTAAAATACTTTTGAAATAATTGTAGCAAATTCGGAAATTGTAGAAGTTTATAAAGAAAATAACATTTTCAGGATTTAGCCAATCACATTATAGTAATACACACATATAGGTGAGAGAATTTTACGCATTCAGTCACGGCTGTGTACGCGTGTATTTTTTGTAAAACACATGCAGCCAAGAGTGTGTATATATGTGTTCTTTGTAATTTACATGTAGTCTAGAGTATGTTTTTTGTTAATCACGCAATGATCATGCACTGTCTTTGTAGATATTAATTAAAAATACAACACATAAAAATAATAATACAAATATTAAAGCAGAACACAACATTAATACATTTATTAAAGCTAAACATCAAATCACTTGGATAATAATAACCAAGCTAAACAATGTTGACCACATGTTAAGGTCCATGGTTTTTGAAGCATAGTTTTATTGTACACAATAGGTTTACCCATTGTTTGCAGTTTCTAAACCAATAAAGCAGGATAATAGAAACCCATAAGATCAAATACAAATATCTTGCTAAGTTTCATATATATTGCTAACAAATGTTCTCGACTGAGATGAGACAATTGAGTATTGACTATAATGGCTTGATTATTACGTAAATATGGAATTTTATCAAGAAGGAAAACCCATAAAAATTCATGTCCCAGTATTTGCTTTCCAATTAGAGAGACCTGAACAGAACTACATCAATAATATTAATAATACATGTAAAATTTACTCCATGACAAACTATCATAAATTATATATACATTTATACCAATACTGGTCTGTTTGCATTTATTTGAACCTCATTTTCAAATACTCCATGTATTACAACATCCAACGGTTCAGTTGTAGATTTAGCGAACTTTATTTCTAATCGTAAATTTCTATTTTGAGGTAATTGACTTTGATTTTAATCAAAATCGGGAACCAAAAAAATTTAAAGAATGGATATTTGCTTTTAAAATCATTAAGAGTTATACCACAAATCAGGTTTTTATCCAAATAACCCATATTTCTCACAATAAAAAAATCTTTGAAAATTGAGCTCAATGCAGTGTATGATCCATTATATTGAGATTCACTTTGACATGTTACCAATATAAAGTGAAGAATTCTTCTATCTCCAAATATTTGTTCCTTATAGAAAGAAGCTGAACATTTAGCAATAGCAAATTGAACAATTTCCTTTGTTTTCAATGTATATATTGCATGCTAAGAATTAAATCCCATTTGATGAACGGCTAATACAGAAGACTCAACACGAACTCTTCTCACCAATAATTTTGCATCAACTAATTGAAGAATTGGTGATGTGGTAGTACTTGTTAGTGATAATGCAGACTCTGATCTTTTCAATCTAATGTGTACATTAACACCTGGGAGTAAATATTTCGGTTGATCCATAAAATCGAGTTGTAATGATGAGCACATGGTAAATAATTTCGAACCCTTAATCCACACTCAATCTTGATTTTATTAAATCCGAGAACTGCATCTTTTAAAAGTGTATGAAACAAGAAATTATTTGGTATTACATCACTTGGTTCACCCAACGGTTTTCTATCTTTATCTACAACTTTGATCTGAACAGTTAACAATGTATCGTCCAAATCTAGATATTCAGTTTGGGAACTATTAATATAAAATTCAATATCAGCTCTACTATCCATAATAGAATTCATCGGGAATACTTCTTCAAAGGCCCCCATTTCAATTACTGCTTGTGGAGACGGTCTATCAAATAAACACAATTCAGATTTACCGAAAATCATTTTTAAAATATAGTTCCATGTCCTTTCATTCGTTTGTTTCTATGTTTATGATGTCTTTTATGTTTTTGAGCTGGTGCCGGTGCTGCAAATTTTGATACCCGCAAACATACCTGCAACACCAGGTAGAACTTTCTTTAACTCGGATAATGCATTTGATTTAAGAGATGGTAATATTTTCTGCTCATTCATTATCACATCTTTAGCAGTTTTCATACCGAAACTACCAATGCGTTTAAGAATAGGAAGCGCAAATCTACCAATAGTTCTCAATCATCTTGATCCGTACTGTTTACCAATAAAATATGGTAATTCGCCACCACTTTGGTTACCACTATACATACTAATAATATCGTTATTGGCCATCTAATTTACGAAAATGTAATGTCAAATGAGTTTTTGTATCTTTACTAAATTCAATAAATTTACCGCTATCATCACGAATATTTATTTCTATATTGTTTATATATGGTATTGATACCGGTAAGTATATGAGATTATCGATATTTATATTGACAACTTCATCCTGGTCATGTTTATCAACCCAAACAGATTTCAATAGAGAAACCAAAGAATCACCAACAATTATAGGATCGATGACGTTAGTATACATGAACATTTGTCTATGAAGTTTTATTATTTTTGGTTTGCGTACACCAAAAGCACTTTCCCGATATGTTTTCTTATCTAATCCCAATGTATTAGCCAAATTTTTATCAAATGTAACTTCACAAATATTATCATTCAGACTGAATTTACATAATCCATCTTTAACAAATTCAATAGTTTTAAATATATGTAAACAATTGAATGAAATATATTTATGTAACTCTTCAAGTGTTTCAATATATAAATCTTTAGTAAATGTAAATGTATCTTCCACCTCATTGATATATGATACAGTTATTTTGATGTGTTAATTCACAAGGCCTACATCAATAAAAGTTTTGAAACGTAATAGGTATTCAGTACCAGGAACAACAATGTTAAACTTATCACTACCCATCGCTTGGCATCCTCAATACTTTCAAACTTTATTGTAAATGGACTAAAATCACAACTAACATTCAATCCATCTTTGAAAAACATGCACTATTTTCATCTAAAATTTGATTCGGAATATGACAATATCGATCAATATTATTGATTGAGAAAATGCCACTACATGTATTGGGAACACGCTTCCTGTAATTGATTTTACAATGACTATAAAATGGGAATGTATTGTAAACAAATGTAAAGTCTTGCAAAGCAACTTCCCAATTTCCATGTAAATAAATATGATTTTGAAGATCAACCATAAATTTACTTGCTTGATTTTCTGGATGGATTAATGGGCAACTATTGCTCGGTGAAATTGTATAGAAACTCAATTTACTGTGTCTTTTGATGATATTCATGAGGATTTTTGATATCCGTACCATTTAACATAGTATTGTTTATCCTTACCCACCTTTTTAGTTTTCAATATTTTCTGAATTCTGAACACTGTAGGTTTGGAAATAACTTGTAATTTCTGTTCAAAGAATTTCCCCTATATTACATTGTTGTCACTGTCTTTAATAACATACATTACAGGACTCTGTTTAGTATTAATTTTTGTAATTTTAAATACTTCATCACTCCAATTACTATCGACATTTTTGATGAAAGTTGAAGCAGATATTTTACTAATTCTAACGTGATCACCAACTTTATATTTTGATTTGTAATTTTTACAACTTTTTTAGATCATACTGGTGTTTTTGAGCTGATATCTATAGGTCTCAAACCATTCAGACCTCGATGTGATGAATTATTATAACTAACAAGTATTTTCGGTAATACATTTATACATATTTTATTACCTTGATGCACGAAATATTTCTTCAATCTATACCTCAATATCCGGTTAAATCTTTCAACATGAGCAGCTTTGTATTGAGAATGTACAGAATAATGATTTATTTTGAGATGATCCAGAATTTGCTTAACTTTACTATTGTAAAGCTCCTTGCCTATAATAATAATAATATTAATAAATTGTAATAATAAAAATACCTAAATTGGTTTTCAGATTGTCTGGATGCCCATTTTTAAATAAAACGTTAATTGCTTTAGATATTTCCTCTGTAGATTTTGTCTTTGTTGGTACACAGCGGGCAAAACGACTGAAAACCTCAATACACGTTAAAATATATTTATAACCCTTGTTAATCTTCGAATACAGTATCATCTCCATCAAATCCATTTGCCATAAATCATTAATACCGAATGTCTTATAAGCTCTTGTTGGAAATCTTTTCCGCGTCGGTTTGTTTAAACTGTACGCAAGCTGATCTGACAACCACTTTTGCGTTTCCTGTTTCGAATTTGGGACTCTTTTCTTTAACTTTGCCACTCCACCGAAACCTGCTTCCTCTTCTGGATTTGTCCAAATCATCGCCATTACAACAAGATGATTTAAATTTTAATTTGACATTAGGTAATGATTGCCCCATCGTTTATTGTAATTCACCTAATAATAATATTGCTAATGGTAATAAAGCGCCGATAAAACCTCCTTGTTGTTTATGTATGATTTTTCTCATTTGCTTACGATTTTTATTATTTACTAGCGATAACAAAGATTTTGATGTTTTTTCAAGACTAGTTTCTTAGATTTACTGATTTTAATTTTACCTCTGACTACTTTTAGTAGAGGTTTGAGTAAATCATTGATAACAAAATTTGGAAATGATTGTAAAATAGACATTCTTTTCATACTCGATGCCTTTAACAATGCATTAAAATACGGGAAACTCCTATGATTTTTTACAATTTTAACAAATGTTTTATTACTTCTTTTAATAGGGTCTTTTGAAATTAAATTCATTGCGAGGAAATTCTCGGTTATTAGTTTTTTAGATTGTGTATAATTCGTTTTTAGTGGAACTTTTTCAGTCTTTATGTTCTTTTTAATACTTTGTCTAAGTTTTCGGACATTTTTAAGCCAGGATTTCTGAAACATTTTTACATGTTACTTTTTTCAACTTTGTTTATAAACCATGGCCCCTTATTTATTAAAATATCTGTTTTAACCGTAAATCATCATTGCATTGTTGTGTGAAATCAAGAAATATATATCCGTGTGGTGATTTTGTAGCATCTTGAAATGCACTGATGAGAAAATTACGATTATTAGGGTATGCTTGTCGAGCAAGAAAATCAATAACTGTTGCATATCTAGGATTCTTGAAAACAACTAAATATTGAACATTTAAATTCCTTGTTCGATGTGTGTCACCCTGATGAAATAGATTTTGATTAATAAAGATCACAGTAACTCCAACATTTAACTGATTTTTGTGAATAATTTATTAAAATCCTTTTCTTTATTAGCTTCCTGATACAAATCATCGATAATGATGACATCACCTTTCCTTAATCGACTTGACCAGTTTTTATCGAAACCCTTTACTATTTTCATGTTTTTCAATTTACAGAAATTATCTTGAGTTAGTCCATGTTCTTCATCTGCATCCCTATGTCAATAAATATTGTTGAATTTTGTTTTGAATAAATTAGATTTCAGTAATTTACACACAAACATAGTTTTACACCGCATCATTTCTTAATTCCATTATTAATTTGTATAAATATTGTTTTTGTTTATATTTTACAATTTAATGAACTCTTTCTAAAAGTCATATATATAGATTAATATTTCATAATTATTTAATTGTGTATCAATTATAAATTATAAAGGACCTTTTTATGTGTCAAAAATGACGTTTCCGAATGGTTAACCACAACAAATTGTTGATAGGAGTGGAAAATACCCTATTATATTTTTCAAATCCGGCAAATGCAGAATCATGGGATTCAAGAAACCTTTAGATGCTAATAAATTACACTATAGAATAGAAGATATTAAAATCCAGTCAATTACGGTTACCATGGATTAATGTATGTTATCGACTGATCATAGTATTTAATTGTACAATTTCTCTTCATTCATGGAAATAATCATAAGTATTTAAATTATTCAGTAAATTGTCAATAACAACATAAGTAATCGGTAACATAATTTTTTTTATTTTTAAATACTAGTCAATTTTAGTTTTTAATTCAATTAAATTACAAATATAATAATAAAATCAAATAAATACTTGAATCAAACATTTTCTTAGAACATTCATATTTTTTATTCAGATTCCAATAATTTCATTAAAATTAACCAAAATCTTATTGATATATTTTGATAACCCTTAAACCAATAAAAATGTATCGATTTTACTAAGTATCCATCCTTTAATATCGATATTCAACCGAATAAATACCCCTAAAAATATCATAAATTCCCTTCTTAACCTATCGTTTCCCCCAAAAAAACTATAAAATTTACTCTCAACCAATCATTTCTCTTTAAATTACAATAACCCAAGGTATATTTTTGATAAAAATCACCGACTTATTTCGATATTGAACCGAATAAATTTCTTGAAATCCTCTTAATATAAAATTTCTCTCTTGATCAATCATTTCCCCTTAAAATATAATAAAATTTACTCCCAACCAATCATTTCTCTTTAAATGACAATATTTCTTCCATTTTAATTCAGTATTTTTTCATAAAAATCCTCATTTAGATAATATTTACCCATAAAATAACAATATTCAACCGGCTTAAACTCTTTAAATATATCAACAAATTTGTTATTAACCAATCATTTCTCTATAAAATAAGTTTCATCTCTTAACCAATCATTTCCCTTCAAATAACTTTTTCCCCACACTAAACCAAGTATATTCATTATTTTCATAAAACCATATCAAGTAAAATTCCTTTGGAAATCTATATTCAACCGAATAAAGCCCTTAAAATACCATTAAAAACCCCTACATTTTGATCATATCAACCATATGCAAGCTATGCATTCAACCAATCAAATTCCTTTAAAATTATCATAAAAATCTGAAGTTTACAAATAAAAAGAAATTTTCTTTAAAGTATCACAAAATTGTTATCTATACCCAACATTTTTCACCGAAAATCACAACAATTTGATTCTGGCAACAAATTCGATCAAATAAAAAATTCGTCAAAAATGACTAAAATTGAATAAAATCTACGTATTCCTAAAAAATCATTTAATTTCACAAAATTATTGTAAAATCATGAAACAGAGATATTTTTTCATTAATTGTTTACTCAAATAATTAAAATTAATTGGAAAACCAATAAAATTATAATACTTTTGTGATTGATATCCATGAAATCAATAAAATTGAAAATAAAAGTAAATAATTGACACCCTTATCTCAAAGATATTTTATTCTTTCTAAGATTCACTGAAATATTTTTAAAAATCAACTGAAATCGATAAAAGTTTACTAAAACCGTGTATAATTAACAATAAATTTTAATTAATTCTTGTCTCTGTGTCTTCAAATATTTCAAAAGATGATTGTAATTTACTGTAAAATACAATAATCGATACCCAATAAACTTCTGAAAAGCTTTAGATGCTTTCAATGAATAAATACAATACAATTACAACTTTTTTTAAAAAAATAGATCATAAATATATAATTAAAATATATATTTTTACTATTCGAAATCTATCAGTCAAATTGGAATCTAATTGGTAAATAATTATCTTAAATAGATGTTTCATAAACATTTTGTTCCTAAAATAAACTTTTATTTAAAATAATCCTAAAATCAAGTTAAATCTATTAAAATATCAAGAAATTAAGTGTTTCTAAAATTATAGATTTACCCTCATTTCTTCAATAATTTCTACAAAAACATATTAATTACCAAAATCCATTAAAATTCAACAGAAAACCATAAAATTAAAAATATTTTGATCAATATCTTTATAAATTTACGGTTTTAAATAATTATTATCCAAATGTAAAATTAATATCATATCTATATAATTTATTCAACTGTAACTATTGACAACATAATAATTTAAATTCGAAAATAATAATAACATCTATTCAATGTATTGTGCACTACATTCCTTTATTTGTTGGACTTTCTAATACATTCTTCCTACTTATTATATTGTATTAGCTCCACCCGGATTTGTAGCATTAAATTCGCCGGATTTGTTGAATATTCGCTGGATTTGTTGAATATTCAACGGATTACTATATGCACGCGAGTTTATTGTTTTTAATAACTATTCTTCCCCACATAAGTATCCACAATCAAAAAGAATGGTTAAATAAAAAAAATTAAAAATTTACGAAATATTGAGAAAATAATATCAAAAAATAGAGAAAAATAAGGAGAAACATAAAATATTTAAAATAAAATAAAAGCAATAAAACCCCCCGAAAAATAGCCAAAAAGGCTCAAAATTCTCTGATTGGTCGCACCCAGGCATGAAAACACTATATATACAGCAGTCATTTTCATAATTTTTAGACATTTGTTGAGACAATTTGTTTTAGAAACTTGTATTAGACACAAACATTTTTAGACAATTGCTTAGTCAATTTTTATGCCGACGTATGACAATTTTTCAAATTTGGATGCTTGACGGTTGTAAGTATTGTTTTTTGTAGAAATATATTTTTCTAAGTTAATGTTTTGTTTACTTTAACTTATTCTGGATGGCCACGATGTCTTTTGGCATCGCTCGGCAAGTTCCCCCTAACTTATTTATATTCATTTTACATATATTAAGTCTGTGGATAAGTGGTAATTCGGTATTCAATTCCGGCAGTTAAATTTGCAAGACGTCGATGTGTCGTTTTATCATTTTCCACCCTTTGGAATCTGCTTAGACTGGTCAGCTTTGCATTAATCACATAATAGTACTCCGTTGGAATTCACCGCGGCATCCATGCATAGTGAACGGAGCGGTAAGAAGGTAAAATGCGGGAATATCGTCAGAGTTAAAAGGACAACATTATTATATGTTTAAGTAGGAAAATTGAATTTTAATTTAACTCCTGCCGATTATTATATTATCAAGGGTACGACTAGTGATAGAAATTTAGGTCAACGAAAGTATAAAGTATGGTTAGATCACGTACATTTTTGATAATCATCGCGGTGGAAAATTAAAATAAAATGATACATTTTGGCATAGATCTGTGAGATGATAATATAGAGATTTACGAATGGTGGTAACTGTGGCGACCATAGGAAAGCAAATATGAGTTGTTGGACTAAAATAATGACATTATAATAATGCACTCATTTCAGTTTACCATAGGCTAATGTTTGTATGAAACAAGGAATTTTCCATAAAATAAGGGCGGAACGCTGCCCAAATTTTTGAAAAATATTTTAATAAATAATGAGTAATGATGACAAATTGATATAGGAATTGTAAGAAATAGATGAGTATGGACAAGCGTATTGATAGAAAGAGACGTAAGACCTTCCATCGGCAGTCAGGAACCCGAAAGTGAAAATATCATGAGGAGTAGTTCTAGAAATGGAACTTACCTGCTCATGAATTTTCAGCTGCTATATACAGTACCAACATGAGCTTGCTCATGGGTATATAGTGGTAGGATTAAAATTTTGGGGCCTCTGGGTGAGACAGCATAGACCCTAGGAAAAGAAGGTATTTTGATCGAGGGGAACAAGTTTGAATAAGCTTTGCACAGATTTAAACAAATTAATTACACCCAGTACACCAGCAATTTAATTATATTAAATTTTCATTAAATTAAAATTGTTCATTAAAAACGTGAGGGATACTTAAACCCAAGTTGGTTGTGTTATTTATTAAATGTGAGGAGACGTAAGACCTTCTATGGCAGTCTAGAACCCTAAATCGAAAGTCATCCAAGGAGTAGTATTAGAAACGGTGCTTACCTGCTTGGATGGTTCTTGGTCATTGTGTACAGTATCAACGTGATTTACCTCACGGGTATATAATGGTGAAGCGAAGTTATGAGGTGTATGAGGGAAAGGCGTACCCTAGAGAAATGTGATAGGAGGATGGATAATGGAGGTAGCTATGGCAATAAGAAATTAGTGACTCATCCGTACACCAACACTTAGAAAAAAGTTTTAGCCCTCCGGAGGGAGGGGGTGTGATGGATGTGACATGTGCTGGAGGTGACACATCCCACCACTGATTATTAAATCACAATCCACTAAAATAAACTTTCAATCAGCAGCAAATTTATTGAGATTATTTAATTAAATCATAAAATCGTAACTATTACATCATTATTGTTTCCTTATATAACGTTTTACAAAGATTATGAAGGCACACTGATAATGAGGATAATTTCCTCTAAATATATTTCTTTTATTTGGCTTTGTTACATTGGAATTCAGATGGTTAAAGTTATGTTTGATATGGATGCAGATCTAAATGCTACTAACCAGGGGTTGACAAATAAACTTATAAACGAGACCCGAACCATAAGGGTGTATGATTCAAAAACAAGAGTGAGAAATATAGAAGTGAAATCCCGTATAACGTCGCATTTACACTGATTGTAACAAGTCATTATTTCGAATTTTTTTATTAATAAATTTTAAAAGTAATTGTATTATATCATACTTTATAGATATTATAGTTATAACAAAGTTATTTTCAAAAAATTCCATTTGTTATTTATATTTATGTAAATGTTGGAAATTTTATTTTTTCAAAAAATAGTATATATAAAAATTATTAAATAGATACTTTTAAGAACAAATAGCAAATAAAAATTAATTCTTGATATTATATGAACAAATTACCTATTATTTGGCAAATTTAGATTTTTTTTGTAAAATTAAAATTGTGAAATTTAGAATTATTTTTTACCTGTAGCTAATTTCCCGGTTAAATGATACCTATGGCTAACATAAATAAACATATTTATTATGAAATTTATTAAAATATATTAAATATAATTGATTTTGATAATTATTTTTCTCGCTAACACTTACGAAATATGAGAATATAATTATCTTTCTAATTCGAAACTATACACAACACTTTTATTTTATTATTTGGGTAAAAGAATAAATTTGTTTAAACTGTTTGAAAATTTGAATAAAATTTTTATTATAAAAATAATTGAAACAAAATGATATTAAATTTTCAAATTAAAATTAATGCTGTAACAATGAAGCAACAAATTTTTACAATAATATACCATTATATACTTACTATAAAAATTAGTGCTTCTCTAATTCGTTTTACTGAAGTATAATCACATAAGTCATAGATCAAGTTTTCATAAAATGTATAAGACCAAACTTATTTATTATTTCATAGATTTTCTGAAAAAAATTTCCGAATAATTTTACCAAAAATACATAAATAAATATATGCCAAATGAAATTCAAATAATTATCTAAAGACATCCGGATTGAAAATAATTTGCTACCAAATAGATATAAAACAGATATAAAATTTAATAAAATAAATATAAATTAAATTGGATTTCACTGATTTCGTAAATTATTCATGCCGAATTGTCTTTTTCAAAAATAATTTGAAATAATTTTCCAGCTATTTATCTTTAATAAATCAAATTAAATTTTCTGAATTTTTGGCACCAGATTAGTTTTTGTATTATTTGTGCAAAAAATAATGGAATCCTTCCAAAAAATACCCGTAAAAATTTCAATTGTTTATTTAAATATATTTGAAATAGGGAAATTTTTAATTAAAAAAAGAAATTAAAAAAACAATAATTGCTCCGAAAAGACTAAATTTGAAAGGAAGTTTAACACTCATTGAATAAGTCAATGCAAAAACATTAAAAAATTAAAATAAAAATTTTTTTTTCCAATAAAGTTCAAGAGATGGATATGAGATTACTAATGCTAGTAAGCTATTAATAAAGTCTTTCCGCGTGACTGAACAATTTTGTTGAGTTTATAACTTTTCGGCAGAAATAGGATTGTATTTATGTTAGATGTATTTATAAATATTAATAGATTTGGATGTTTGTGGTATGTTAAATTGAGTGATGTCATTGCTCAGAATATAACTACTAATATTTATTCAAATTCTTCATATACAATATGTAGAAATTGTTTTGTTTAAATAATAGGTTTTTGGAAAAACTTATTAATAAAATTAATTTTTCTCATATCTGATCAAGTCTATGGTGTAATTTATTTTATCTGAAAGGTTTGAAATGGGGGATGACGTGAAAAAAAATTATTGAAAAAACAAAGTTTTTGAGCTTACTCAACCGCCAGAAGATCATAGAGGAATAATTATAAAAGAGGGCGGGAGTAACGGATAAATTCCTAATATGCATTGCATCCAAATCTGTTAACAGTCTGAACGAATTACTCTTCGGCTTCCTGCACCATGTTATTGTATTTTAGAGACTTGGTCATTTAAGAAATAATTAACAAAAAAAACTTCATAATAAAATGTACTAACTAATAAAAATTAGTATAGAAAATTACATTACTAAGAGAAATTAATAATTACATACCACTGATCGTCGTCAGAGTTAAAGAATTGAAATTACTACCAAAATCAGTATGAAATTTACGCGTCTATTTATACTGAAATTTTTGTTGGTGTTTTTATTTCTACCTCGGGTACTGTGTATACACCGGCATGCAATTATTTTAATCTTATCGTGATTTTTATGTATCTATTTGTAGTAACCACTTTTTATTTATTATTTCGTCGCCACAATGGATTTTGGATTCAAGATGGTGCTGCATTCATTTTATTTTATTTTAAATAAATTTTTTATATTTTCCTTGCGTTTTTTTTATTTTAAATGTGTATTATTTATTCTTCGAACTGAATTTTGTTACTTTGTTTTATTTTGTATGAGATAATGAATTTTAAATGATCTTGGTGCTGTTTTCATGTTGTATTTTTGAAAAATTTGATTTATTAAAAATTCCAGCGCTAGCCCAACAAAGGTCTGAAATCATTCAAAGAAATGAAAGATAAAATGATCAAATTTAATAAAAATAAATCGAAAATAACAAATATTTAAATTGTTAAAAAGATTTCCAGTAAAAAGGCAATTAATAGATAACCATAGAATTTTAAATACTAGTCAATAACAATCAATTCAAATTTTAAATTTGATTGAAATACGATTTTTTAAATTAAATTTGTAATTCTTGTAAAAGAAATTACTTGCATACTAATAATTTTTTCCTTGAAATAAATTAAGTAGAATAATTTTTTAGAATTTTTGGAATCTAATCAAAAAGTTATCATCGAAATCTTTACAATTTAATAATATTTTCCCATTGTTTATTCACCCAGAAATCATCACAAAAAGTATCAATTTTCCTTAGTTATTGTAATTCCCCTTAAATATCGATTTTCAACCCACTAGATCCCTTAAAAGATCATAAATTTATCTTAAAATCATTTCCCCTTAAATGACAATATTTCTACTATCCTTATTCTATTTTCAATATTCATTATTTTTCATAAAATTCTCTTGAAATCGCCTTAAAAATAATAATTTAGATCATAGTTACTTTATTAATAGCTTTTTTCAAATTTTTTGAAAGGATTATAAAACGTTTATCGATACCCAACATTATTCCTTTAAAATCCCCACAATTTGAAAAACGAACGAACATTTAAATGAATTTATTCGTATGGCACTAACAAGCTGTGAACCGGATTTTCAAAGATTTGTGGCCAATATACAAAATCATACTAAAGCTGCAACTACCTGTAAAGAATATTTTTTTGTAAAAACATTTTTAAAATGAATTATAAAATAAATGAAAATAAAGATTTTTTAAACCATTAAATTTAAATATTATAAAATTGAAAGATTTGTCAAATTGAGGCCCTCGAAATTCTGATATTATGTATTTCGTCTCGGGATAATCTCTGACCACTTTGATCTATAATATAAAAATAATAATAAGATGAAGAATCAAAATAATAATAATAATAAATGTTGATGTTGATAATGTTGTTCTTATATCGCAAATATAATTAGACAATTGTAACAAACAATGAATGGATTGTAATTGAAAAATAAATAAAAACTAGTTCGGATATTTTCAAGATATTTTAGAAACACTTATTAGCAGTGTATTTTTTGACAAAATTTATAGTTTATCTAGTAATTGACATTGAAAATTTAATTTAATTACAAACTTATTTTCCAATAATATTATTTATAGAATTGATTATGTCATTTAAAAAAATTCAAATTATGAGTACTTTGAAATTTATAAATTTGAGTTTAAACTTAATTAAATTAATTAAATTGAAATATTTTTGACAATTTTGCAACAGTAGTAACTTTTAATTGATATCTCACAATTAATTTCCGTAATGTTATCAGAAATATTCTTTTATTAATATTATCAAATATTATTTATTTATATATACCTATGCGATTTAAAATATTATATGCTTGATTGGTCAAGCCCTATCCAAATCAGAGAAGTTCAGATAGTATGATATCAAATATTTAATATATCGTTTTATTTCGTTATCAGAAATAATGTCAAAAATCTAAAAAAGATTTTTATATTTTCAATAACCTTAAAAAAACTGATGTTATGCATTTCTTAGATTTTTAGACATTTAATCAAGGGTAAATGCCAGTAAAACGCAAATATTTTTTATATGACTGAATGGTTGAACTCTACCGAGGATGAAGCCTTACTTTATATTTATTTGAAGTTTATAAATAAAATAAAAATTAATTAATTTTATTTTTTGCCGATGATAATGGATATTAAAACCTCATAGCCACATCGCTAATCCGAATAATACATTTACGCTTGAGAAAATAGGGGAAAATATATATTGTTTAACTATCATAACATAAAAAAACAAATCTTAGAATTTCTCAGAATTTACAAATTAGTAAACTGTTCAAGGAAAATTTTCTCTGACTGTCAATTCAAACTGAAAATGTGTATTGTCACGATAAAGACTTTCAGTCGCTATCAGTCAGGATTAATATGATGATTTTGATAAGGTAAAGAAATAATAATCTGCAGGGAAGCCTTTTGCGTAACCGATTATAAACTTGTAGTGGGCTTGAAAGATTCTTTTGAAAACCCAAAACCCAAAGATTGATTGTCAAATCTGTTTCTTTGGTTAAAATGGCAATACCAGTTGCACGGCTTATTCCAAACAAAATTATTTTAATATTTATTGAAATTCAATCAAATTTAATCAACACTATTCTCAAAAAAACAAGAAATAAAACCGTAAATTCAACATTAAAGACTGTCACATATTCATTATAATAAAAATATGAAATAAAAAACTGTCAAAATAGGCACTTTCATTTATGTTGGAATATTCCGCTTGGAACTCAAATAATTGTCACAAAATTAAAACTCTTCAATTATATTACTGATAATGATAAGGCTATTATATAATGATAAGGTTATTGGATTCAAAGATTAATGTACCATATCCTATTAAAACGAATGTTTTGAATGATTTTAAATATTTGGTTATATAAAATAAAGATAAATAAAATTATGCTGTTTTTATTTTTTAATATTAATTTTATAATATAATTTAATTGAAGCAAAATATTATATTTAATGTTTGAATGATTTAAATTTAAATTTTTAATATTAGTTTATGAAGTTTCATAGTATATCAGATAAGTGAATAACAAAATAAGCCCTTGCTGCTAAGTAATAATTATATTTTTGAAAAAACTTTCGATTATTAAATAATCCTCTTCAGTTTCTTTTAGAACTACTAGATACAATGAGAAAAATGCCGAAATAACTTCTGATTTTCATTATAATTAACTTTTTTTGCTTTTTGCTTGGTTTAAATTTTTAATTTTAAAACATTCTAAACCTATAATTTTAAAAATTTTAAATTTAAATCTATTATAAAATATACAATTTAAAATTTTTAAAAACAAATTTGTTTTCCTCTCTTTTTTTGCTTTTGTTTAATTTAACATTTATTAATTTTATCTTTATAAACTTTAATTTTTTAAAACTTTAAAATGTTTTTCTATATCTTATGTTAAATAACTGCTACTAGTGTCAGTTTTTGTTCTTCAAATTTCTTAATAAAATTAAAACTAAAGAAAGTTTTTATAAAATTCAGAGAAAATTAATAAATTGTTCCTGAGATTTTAAAGTTTTATGAAAGATGTATGTGCAAAGCTTTCTTCTTAAAGACGCGACAAAAAAGCCTTCAAACAACCCTCCACAAACAACTTCAATGCCTAAATACAATTATACTTCCATTCCTGAAGGTTTTCCTATTTTTGCTATAAAATTTTTTTAATCTTTAAGTTAAAGTATCAGAGTGTTGGGGTATTACGGAAAAGCACAGTAAAATCAATAAAACACAAAAATGATAAAAGTGCAACATTAATTAAAAAATTTACAAAAATTCGAAAGTAGTATTGATCGGAGGAAATTGGTATGGTTGAACGCCAAATTGAGAGACGAGTCCAGAAATAATAATAAAAATTTAGTTAGGGGTCCCTAGAAAATTATATAAGACAAAAAAAGAAATTAATTAAAAAAATGAATTACTAATGAGAAGCCCGAGTCAATGGAAAGCCCGAGGCGATGGGAAACCCGAGAGATGTCGAAAATCCGAGAGATGAGGAAAACCCGAGAGATGAGGAAAACCCGAGAGATGAGAAAAACCCGGCGTGTAGACGGAATAATATAACAGGGTAAATTGGCCTAAACAATATTAAATGGGCGCCACTGATCTATGGAGAGGTAATTATTTCCTAATTTGTAATTTAGTAATGGAGCAAACGTTGTTGACAAATGTCGGCTAAGGTGGTCTGTGGGAAGTAATTATTGTTAATAATTTAATAATGTAGCAAAAGTTGTTGACAATCGTCGGAAAACAGTCTGAGCAGGAGTATTAAAGGAAAAGGGGAAAACACGAAATGACCAGTGGATCGACGTAAACGAGTAGTGTAACTAGGTCAGTGGAGGAATCTAAACCCAAGTAAAGTCAAAGGGAGGTTCTCCATTGGATAAACTACCCTAAGATAATCAAATTTTTTACGGTGGTTGAAAGGTGCAAATAAATTAGTGAAATTGTGATTACAAAACGTTGAAATAAATCTGATTGAGTTGTAACTGTGATAAAGTGCAAATAAAATTATTATGTGTTGGGTTTGCTTATTTGATTCGAAAAGGACACGAGGATTCAGAGGGAACCGACTTTCAATAATAATAACCCAACATTTTGGTGAGCACGACGTGATCTAAAGTCGGCTAAGAATAGTGCTGAAAATAATTGAATTGTTTAAAAGGAGAAAAACTGAGAAAAAAAGGAGACTGTCAGAGTAAAATTAAACTGAAAAGAGAATAAATTATTGAATTAAAAGAAAACTTTCAAATTATTGAAAAACCTCGTGATTCATTACGACAGAATTTATAAAGAAAATTATTATAGAATAAATTCCAAAATTAAAACAAAAGGTAACATTAATAATTGTAACATTTTAAAATTCAGACGAGAAACAGTTGTACAAAAAAGATGTTATAATTTGAAAAACCAGAAGAAATCAGAAATAATGGCGAGCAATTCCAATAATAATGATCAAAACCCGGTGTCTACTGTGACAACCCTTGTATCCAATGTCCAAACAAATATGTCTACTACTCTTAGTAATGATTATGCAAGTTGTCAGAAACTACCAGTTCAACAATATGGAGGAGATCCTGTTGAATTTGTTGGCTGATTACTACATGTATATTATGGTGCAACGGTAACCATTATATTTAAAAGGAGCAGCGAGAGAGGCTTGGCAACAAATTGATAAAAGACTCATTACCAATGATTGGACCAAGTTTAAAGATGCCTTAGCAACTAAACTAATTGGGGACGATGTCAAACGAATAAAGCGCCAAAAGTTTTACAATCGACTGCAGAGGCCATACGAGTTGGTAAGTGAATTTGCTTATCATTTGACAACCCTTGCAGAGAAAGTTTTTGAGATTAAACCCGAACAAGTTGATGTGGCAAAACAAATGAAAGAATTGTTGCAAGACCAATTTTTGACAGGAGTTAGAAAAAAAATTAAAAAGGCCCTATATTATGTAGATTTCAACAATTTTGATGAGTTAATTAAAAAGGCTATGAAGATTGAATTGAATTTGAAAAAAACTCAACCAAAAGCAGAATCTTTTACAACTATTAATGAATCTAGAGACAGATCAATATCACCAATCAAAAATAATTTATTCAGAAATCCACCAGTCTATCACCAAAATTTGGAGTAAAATTTGAGCCAAGGAAATCTACAAATAGTCCAAACGAGGAGAGAGAAAGACCAGTCCAGTGTAGTCATTGTCAGAAATTGGGACACAATATAATTCAATGCTGGTTTAAAAACAATGCCCGAAGAAGTCCAAGTCCTGTCCAGTGAGATCATTGCCAGAGAAAGGGACATAGTAATAGTCAATATTGGTTTAAAAATGAAGAGCAACGAAGTCCAAAGAGGATGTGGCCAGATTGGTTGAAAGGCAATGGTGGGAAAATGTTTAATAAAATGACCACCAATAGTCAGCGAATTAATGATAATATATAGTGCTATAATTGTTGAAAGAGAGAGCATGTATCACGAAACTGTTTCGCAAGATCAAGATCTCCATCAACGTCACCGTCACCGTCACCTCAAAGAGACAGAGTTAATTTACAAAGCCGAATTCAATGTCATTCATGTAGAGGTTATGGACATATGGCTAGGTAATGTCTCAGGAATAATGAGAAATTCCAAAAGCCAATCCTAAAGAAAATTAGATTCCAAAGTGACAAATCACAATCAGACAACGTTGCTTTTGTGCAGCCAGATAATTCTAATAACAGAATTGAAGACGAAGTGAAACAAATGATTCGACGTTTGGATCATTTAATATACAAGTTTGAATCTGATGAAGAGACGGATAACCACATGATGTATGAGTCGCAATCAGAAACATCAGACACAGAGTTGAAAAGAATGATGATTAAAGATGATCTGCAAAGCGAAAAAGCAATAATGATTATGTCGAGGATTAATAAATTAATAGAATCGAGAGCAGCGGAAACGTCTAAAATAATGACATCATTACTGGAATTGAGTCAGATGTCACTGAGTGTACAAAGATTGAAAAGTGTAATTGAACTATGTGCTGATTATTATGAGGTGAATTCAAAAGATAGAGATGAAATAACAAATATGATGAAAATATTTGGGAGAGCGCTCAGGGATAATAAATGGTTAGATTTTGCTTTTATTGATGTTGTAGATGAAAGTAGAAAAAGTGTGATCTGTATTTGTTGTGAAATAGGAGATTATGTTAAAGATTTAAAAGATAAATTAAAAGAGAATAATGGAAGACAGATAATAAAGGTGAAATTTAAGAATAGATATTTAGAATGCAATGAATTTTTAATAGATTGTGGTTTTATACCTGGAAATAAAAATAAATTGCAGGTTGCGTGTATGATTAGGGAAGAAGTAGCGGAAAAGAGTGAATCACAAGAAATAACAGGAGACTTAAGAGATGCTTTAAGTGATTGGGATGGAGTTAAAATTACGGAGAAATTAAAGTTAATTGATAAAATAGAACTAGAAGAAAAGGCTAAACTAGAAATAGTAAACATAATACGACCATATTTATATGATAAATCGAGGTATGGAGAAAATTAAAATGTTTGTAACGAAGATATTGTAGAGAATTAAGAGAAACTGGAATGGAATTAAAACCATTTATTATAGCAATAGATTATGAAGATTGCGGAAAAACAGAGTATATAGAGGAAAATTGGTGTACAAAGGTTCAGAAGTTACGAAAAAGAGCGGCAAACCGAATAGGAAAAGATAGAATTATTATATTGATGTTCAAAGGTGAAAAGTTAGATGATGATGAATATTTATATTATTGTGGATTTAAGCCACAGGAATTAGATGAAAACGGATACCTAGATGCCGATGAAAGGGCAGGGTATTTATTAAATTGTGTAGTAGCAATAAAGGAATAGAAAGTAGACTCAGTGAATGATTCGGAGAATTCAAATACAGAAATAGAGGAAGATAACGTAAACGGAATAGAACGAGAAAAAGTAGATGAAATTTTCAGTGATAAGGAAAGAAATGAATCGAATAATAAAATTCAGGTAGAACATTCGGAAAAACAAGAAATTTTTGAGGCACCAAGAGGTGAAATATATAGTGAAATAATTGTTAGGAAATCTAGAACCTTATACGAGATAAAGCAGAGTTTAGTGAAATTGAATAGGAAGTTGATGAAACAAAAATAATATTAATGGGCTTGATTAAAGCAGTATATACGATGTTTGAAATTAAAATGGATGTAGAGTATGAGTTAGGAAACATGGTAACTGAAATGAAAAACAGATTTCCAAATGTTGTACAAAGATTTGTAGAAAACGATAAATTTTGTGATAAGAAATTAATTGAAGATTTGACTAAAAATGGAATTGATAAAGAAGTAATGTTAACAAGTTTAACTTATATGGTTTTAGAAATTGGAGCTCATGCGATAGCAGAAACGGATAATTTGAAAAATTTGATAGATGAAGCGGCAAGAATCTCAAATGAATATTTTATAGAATGGGTTAAAAAGAATGGAGGTTGGAAGAAGTTGAATAATGACCTTACAGTAAATGAAAGTGATGAAAACAAAATTACCATACATACCGTTAAATGAAAAGGATAAACCCGGGCTAAGAAAAGAGACGATATTTCCATGGGCAATAGTTATGCTCTTTATTTTATGTACAATAACTGCACAAGCTACAGGTATGACAGCTTACGATTGTTCCCAAACAGAAATGGGGAAAATTTATTTGATTGTAACATGGCAGAATGTCCGGATGCACTACCAAAGAAATTGAAAGTAGAAAATAATGTAAAATATTATGTGTATCAGGAATCTGATCTACGGCGAGCCAAAGTTAGAGAATGTATTGTGAAGCGAACTACTTTTGTATTTTTCTGTGGTAAATGGAGCCACACGTCATTGATAAAAATGCACGCTATTCCACGACCAGTAGAGGTAATGCCAGAAAACTGCTTAGCTGCGTTTCAAACAGAGGAGTTAAAGATTAACCCGGATATTAAATTGAAAACAAAAGTAAATCACAGAATAAGAGAGACAGTTGTTATACAACAAGATGGAACGTGCAAAGGAGAACCATATAAAGTGAATGGGAAAATTATTAAACAATCAGTGGTGATTGAAGAATATTTGACAGAATTAAGAGAATTTGATGGAGTTTTTGATGATGAAACAGGAAAACTTCAAACGCATCCGTTTTGTGATATGAAACAAAGTAATTGCTAAACCGGAGAATCCATTCTAGTATTTGATGTTAAAACTAATGTATGTAATTTAGCGCATTTAAAAACTATGACTTTCAAAGAGTTAAGTGGAGAACAGTTTAGTGAAAGCCCCGATAATTTCAATATAAATTATAAATCGAATGGCACAATCAGGTCGACTCCAGTATGGACGAGGAAAACCACACCAGTATTAATGTCGACATTACCAACAGATAGTATGCGTTTTATAAAAAAGGAGGCTACCAATAAATGTGGGCAAATGGTTTATGCAACAAATTACAGAGGTGTTTACGTATCAAAAATGATAGTGCATGAGGCGAAAACTAAAATACACACAAATGATATTAAACTCACACACTATTTTAACAATAAAATTGATTATTTGTACCATTTTAGTCAAAACATTATGGAGAACATATATCGGGAAATGATTCTAAATGATTGTAAATTGAATAAAGAGATAATTAGAAACAGGATGGCAATGGCCATTACAAATCCAAACTTAGTAGCACCTATGCTAATATCAGAAAATGTTGTATTTTCCAGAATCTTCAGAGAGGCCCTATATAGCTACAAATGCAAAGCGGTTACAGTAAAAATTATGAAATACGAAAAATGTACAAATCAATTGCCTGTGAGTATAAACGGAAAAATGCGATTTATGGAACCCATAACAAGAATATTAATGTAAGAGCATACTAAGCCAAAAGTTCTTCAATGCAATAAATTGCTTGCTCCGTTGTATCGCTTAGCACAGGATTCATGCATAGCATTACCAGATTACCGAGGAGTAAGAACTCCGGATAATTTAGAATTAACAAATCTAGAATACCTAGTAAATTTTACATCCTTAAATAAGATGGCACAAATGGGTTTCTATCCAAGTGAGGATATTGAAGAAGCTCAAAGAAATTTGTTATTTCCGTCAAAAATAGACGTGTAATCTCAGAAATGATTGATACAATATTGCCTAACGGGGAAGGTAAAGTCAATTATGAATACCTTTTAACACCAAATCACTTTAGAAAGGCTACATATAAAACGATGTAAAAGATCTGGGGGAAATTCATGTTTTTAGGACAAGCATGCGCAGGCTTAATTGGATTCTATGTTGTAATCATAACAATAAAGGTAATAATGTCACAAATATTATCGGCTCATAGAATATACGTAATATCCGGATGGTCATGGAAAATAATTATTGGTTGTTTTCCATTTTTAGCGAGATTTTTCATTACTCATCATCAATATAGAGAAATGGCAAGTGTGAGAGCACAACTGAAAACCGATCAAAGAAGCGAAGTATATATATGTGCAGCAAGTGATCACAATAACAATAATAATGATGACATCGATAATAGTAAAAAGAAGCAAAAATATTTTCAAAAAGGAATTATGAAGAGTGAGAAAAAGACAGAGCTACAATTATTATTAGAACCTATGCCAAAACTTAGCGGAATTGAAACACTTTCAAAATGGTATACACCAACATTTTTGCCAACGGCACCAAAGTATCCAACTGAAAAATTAAAAGAAATGAAATCGGTAGAACATATTCAATTTGAATTAGATAAAATTGAACCCACGAGCGCTGAAATTGAACTGGAAAACATGCTCGGATTACCATGCAGTTATGCAATGATGACGTTAGGAAATAAAGGCAAACAGCCTCGAATAAGCATTTAATTAAATGAAAGAAAAGTGGAAGCTTTATTAGATTCAGGTTCCAGTAATACTATAGTATCAGATGAATTGTTGACAATGAAAGAGAGATCAAAGATGAAACCAACGAGTAAAGTAATAAGGTCAATGTCGCACAATGTTTTAAATATAATTGGAAAATTAAAAGCTGAATTAATCATTGGTAATCACGAATTAGTGCATTATGTGTCAGTGATGAGAAATAGTCCTGTCGGGTGTTTATTTGGTATGGATGTGATGGAATAACTACAAGGAATTTCTCTTGATCTAAAAACTGGGAGATTAATGAAAGGACAAACGGACGAAAAATGACATAAGGTGAGAGAGGTATTTTTAAATCAGAAACTAGAATTGCCAGCAAGAAGTGAGGTAATATATTATGCAGAAGTGTTAGATGTTTCAGATGACGAGTGTATATTTGAACCAAATAAGAAGCTAATAGAAAAATATGAAGTTCCAATGTGTGATGAAGTGGTAAAAGTCAAAGACCAAACAGTGCCAGTGAGAATAGTTAATCAAAACATAAAACCCATCTAAATGAAACCAAAGGAAAACTAACGAAGTTTGAAATAGAGAGAACTCCAAAATTACCAAGAAATATTAAAATATACAAAGAGCCACAAGTCATTAGTAATGATTTAACCAAATAACAAAATTGGGAATTCACGGAGTTATTAAAGAAATATAAAATGGTGTTTGCAAAACACGCTTACGATTTGGGACTCACCCAAGTAACTGAACATGAGATACCATTACTTGATGAAACTCCGATTAAATTGAAACCGTATAGAATTCCATATATACATCAAGAGGAAAGTGACAGACAGATAAAAACAATGAAAGAGTTCAAAATAATACGAGATAGTTCTTCACCATTCTCATCGTCAATAGTAGTTTTTAAAAAGAAAGACGGCGAGTTGCGATTTTGTGTCGATTATTGGAAATTAAATCAAGTTACGCAAAACAATACATATCCTATTCCAGTTCCACAAGAAATGTTTGATCAGATGGGAGAAGTAAAGTTTTTCACAGTAATCGATTATAACAAAGGTTACAATCAATTTAAAGAGAAAGAAGAAAATCGAAGAAAAACGGCTTTTTCGGATGGTAAGGGATTGTATGAATTTAATGTGTTAACGTTTGGATTAACTGGAGCACCTGCTACGTTCCAGCGAGGTATGAATTTTGTTTTACGTGATATCCCACATGCATTAGTCTATATTGATGACATAATAATATTTTCAAATACTTTTAAAGAACATCTGAAAGATGTGGAAACTGTATTTAGAAGATTATTAAAGGCTAATCTAAAAATAAAACCATCTAAATGTGAATGGGGAAAATCATAACTGGTTTATGTAGGTCATATAATTTCTCTAAATGTATTGTAACCAAACCCAGAAAATGTGAGGAAAATTAAAGAATACCCAATCCCTGAAAATGTAGATCAAGTTCGACAATTTCTGGGCTTAGCTAGTTATTATAGAAAATTTATTAAAAGCTTTTCTCATGTAGCACAACCCTTAAATGTATTATTAAAAAAGCAGACTCAATTTAAATGGGGAAAAGCTCAAGAAGCATTCGAATTGCTTAAAGAAATTTTGATTAAAAAACCTATATTGAGATGTCCAAATTTTAGAATACCATTCATCTTAATGACAGATGCAAGTGTTTTTGCGTTGGGTGCAGTATTAGGACAACAAGTCGAAGGTGAGAAAGATCAAGTAATTGCATATGCCAGAAGAACGTTAAAGCCACATGAAAAGAATTATTCTACAATTGAGAAAGAAACATTAGCATTGGTTTACGGTATAGCAACGTTTAGACAGTATTTAGTTGGCAGAAAATCTGTTGTATTTACTGATCATAATCCATTACAATGGTTGATGAAACATCGGGATTCAGCCAGCAAACTGATCCGATGGTCAATAGCCCTACAAGAATATGATTTTGAAATTAAATATCAAACGGGCAAATCAAATGGAAATGCGGATATGCTATCGAAAATCCCTGTAAATAATGAGAGTAAGAATAATGAAACGAATTATAATAATACAATATTTATGGCAATCAAAACCCTAATAATTTGCAGGAATTGCAAAAAGATCAGGAAAATGATGATGAATTAAATCAATTACGGAAACATGTAGTCACGATCAAAAAGGAGAGTGACTGGAAACATGTAGTTGACGAAAAACATAAATATATCATTCATGATTGTTTGCTAAAATGTGTTAAAAATGAAAACTTATTAATTGTGGTTCCAACAAAACATCGAACAACATTAATGTTGATATATCATGATGGAGCACTAGATGGATATTTATCCGCTCGGAAGTCGTTATCAAGATTGAAACAAAAATATTATTGGGACACCATTGAATCAGATGTCAGACAATGGTGTCATACTTGTGAAGTGTGCTTAACCAGACGAAATACGGGAAAGAAAATAAAAGTACCTTTGAAGCCAATGCCAGTGCCCGGAGCGCCGATGGAAATTACTGCAATGGACATTGTTGGTCCATTACCTGAAACAATTAATGACAACAAGTATATCATTGTGTTCTGTGATCATCTAACTAAATGGCCTGAAGCATATGCGATGCAAAATCAAAAAGCGGAAACAGTTGCAAAGATATTTGTAGAAAATATTATTTTTTGATATGGAGCACCGAAGAAATTACTTATTGATCAAGGAACGAATTTCCAAAGTGAACTGTTTATTTCAATCACGGAATTATTCGGGATACTAAAACTTAGTACATCGCCTTATCATCCACAAACAGATGGTCTAGTTAAAAGATTTAATGGGACATTAATCAATATGATATCATCCTACGTGAATAGAAAGTAGAAAGATTGGGATTTGTCTATCAAGTCATGCTTATTTGCGTATCAAAATGCAGTGAATGAGGGTACCGGTGAAACACCTTTCTATCTCATTTATTAACGGCGGAACAACATGCCGGTTGATTTAAAATTTCAAGCACCTATCTCACAGTGCATGGATATATCTCATTACAAAGTAATTATGCAAGAAAGACTTCAATCAGTATGGACTCAAGCTGGACTTAAAATAAGACATCGTCAAGAAGCGTATAAAGAGTGCTATGATAAACGAGCACATACTCACAATATTGAAGTAGGAGATTTAGTGTATGTACATAAACCAGAACCACCAAAATTACAGAGACTATTTAAAAGTCCATATATAGTATGTGATATCACTGAAACTAATCTAAAATTACGTCTACAAAATAATAAAAAGGGAGGAACAATTATTGTTCATGCTAATCGATGTTAAAAGGTGCCAGATGCAGAGGATACTAAGTATCAATTGAGATCTAAAGACAAAAACGTGGAAAGATACACCGCTCTCAAACAAAAGGCAGCGAAAAATCCCTCACCATTGGGATATATCAACAAAGTTTTGTTCGTTGCAACACTTATGATAATCAATGTGTTAGGGTCGAATGCGACTCCACTGTTTCCAAATTATGCTATTAAAAGGATCCCGTTAATGGAAAAAGTTGATATTTATGCCACATGTACCCAGATGGTATGGATCTATCGTTGTGCACCGACCGAAGAAATAGAAGTAAGTAATTTACTGCATTATTTTGAACCACCAGTGAAGTTGAATTTTAATAAAAATACTTATGTTAATCGTCAACTAACAATAAATTATGAATACCCATGGTTAATAACACAAGTGCAACCCCATATAAATGGTACTAAAATAATAAATCTGATTCATATTGAAATATGGACAAAAAATCTAAATAACTATGTTTCCATAGAACCAGTGCTGAATGGGATCAATATATATTTGAAACCCCGAAATTCCCAACAAGTCAAAATAATTTTTCATAATTATACAATCGATACGTTGAATGATAGAAAGTCTTTTGTGCATCAAACTGCATCATACCTATGATATCGCAATTCACTACTACAAAAAAGTATTGCAATGGTACAGAGATTAATGACCTGTGGGTCAAGATCTATATTAGTCGGAAATCAATATTGTTGCAAAACGAAACAAATCGAGTTCATTTACAGCTAGTTAACCAAAAACTAAACATTTTACGGCAAGCAGGTATGAATGAAAAAGTTGTGATTTATTATTGTGGGAAAATCCAAGACACTTTAACAAGTAACTTTACCTTTAAAATGTTAAAATTTCAGCAAATACGATCTAAATTAATTTCAAAAATTGTGATGATAAAAATCAAGTATTACAAACGAATATCAAATTTCAATCCATGGGAAATCATTTTTGTCGAAACAAGATTCATTCGAGTTGTATATAATTCAACGGAACTCATAAGGAACACCAATGATTCTCATATCTTTAATGTAAATATTCGAAAACAAAAAACAATATTATCTTCGTTCAATGACTATATGGCTAATGTGCCAATTCGTGAGAACAATACTACATCATCTTTATCTGATAACAATGAAATCATATGTGTAATTTTATCGATCAGTACAATCAGTGTGATATCATTTTCTATCATTTTTCTTCATGCATTGCTAGCATATCTTCGAAAACTAAAGCAACGACTTGAACGTCAATATATGGCCCAAAGACTTTGGATTGTCTATGAGGAAACAATCGTGTAGTGAGATACATTTATTTTGCATGCAATTATGATCATGTAGTAATACAGTATAAGTATTAACATTTATTTTGAATAATGTAAGGATTTGCACCTTTCGATGATAAATGAGTTTGATTGGCTGTTGAGAGCAAAGAAGGGAAGCAAAATTTGCGCAGGTAGAAAATTGTTGGGAGCAAAGGAAATTTATTAAGAGATATATTCAAACCTTGACTCTAGCGTCAACTTTTAAATTCAAAATAATTAACTAACTATATTTTTAGTAATGGAACAAATTCAATGGGCGAGGACAATTTATGATAGCTACCTTAAGCTACACAGAAACAATGTTGGACGGAACCCATACATCATCCAGGAAAATTCGCAGATCCCAAATTACGTGAAAGTGGATGACAGAAAAATGAAGATACAAATATTCAGAGTGAATAGACAATCTAGAATTAAATTAGCTGAGGAAATAAATACAACGAAAAAGGAAGAGTTCATGCTTCACATTATCAAAGGAAATGTTGAAATGATAGACGACAATCAGAGGATATGGTGGGAAATGCATCAAGGGTCGTCATGGAAAATGCAGAAAGAAGCGATGACTAAAAAAAGGTTGAGAGCAGCAAATGAAAATGCACTGATGGTGTTCGAAACAAGAATTAAAAACGAAGTTCAAGAAATACCGCAGATGATATCGACACTACCTGTGAATGAAAAATTGTTATCAATCACTGAACAGATGCTAAAGAAAAGAATGTCATTTTTAAGAAAAGAAATGGATCAAGAGGAGATAAGATCTTGTTTATCAATGCAGAATATGGGACATCAGAAAGCAAACAGATAGTACCGCTATCTATTGCGATAATGAATTATTATGGCAAGACAATAAAGGATGTGTACCTAACTCCAAGAGGAAAATTGTGGCATTTTAATTCACAGATTCATGGAATAACGGAAGTTGCAAGTAGGAATCAATATGACCAGTATGCAATTATGAAGGAAGTTCAAAATTTGGTCGTTGGGAAAATATTAATTGGCCACGACCTTCATGTGGAGATTCAATATTTAAAACTTTGGATAGACCAGTTGCATGGCATTCGAGATTTGGCTACAGCGCAAACATTGGAAAAGGTTGGAATGTCCAGGAGAGGAGAATATTTCAAACTGAAAACTGTTTTCCAGGAGATGTTTGGAGATCAAATGCAGGTGGGCATACACTCAGCCCTCTAAGATGTAAAGAACATAAGAAGAGTATATCTGCAAATCGAGAAACTGTAGATCGATGATATCGAAATACCAAAAAAGCAACCGTCAAGGAAATATTTGTTTGAAAAATATCGGAAGCTTCATTACACCGCTTCAACATCAATGACCGGAATTACGGAAGAAATTTACCTCACAGCAGCAGAGGATATGGAAACCGATGGTGAAATTCAAACCGCTCAATGGAAATGGGCAACAGAAGAGAGGCTTGAAATAATTGAGGAGAGTCTGGGTCTAATAATCAATGATCCGATTCATCGAATCCCAACCAATATTCGAGCATGGGTTAAGTATCTCACGAAGGAACAGGAAAAGGAAAGCTTCATTGGATTCATTGGAGGTTGACAGTGGAGAAACTATCGTAATAAATCAGCTTACATACAGAAAGAAGAAAACTGTTATTCATTATAAATGTGGATCTAAAACTCTAAAACTTGAAATGAAATAAAAATTAATGTTATTTATATTATTTATTTATAAAATATTAATTTAATAAATCTCGTTTTCTTGATTTATGTCGTCCCATACAAAAAAAAACAAATGGAAAAAAAATCAATGACACAAAAGTATGTAAGACAAATATTCTAAATATCAGGCAAAGTTGTTTACTTATTATCATTATTAGTATATTGGTGATATTGCCATTATTATTATTGAAATTATTATTTTAATATTATTGTTGATATTATCAGTTCTTGAGAGTCTCAGATCTCGAACTTCGGGATTTAAGACGCACAAGAAGAACCACTTCCCATGCCTGCAGTCTGGCGTAACCAGCAGAAGGAGTGGAAAGTTTTAATATTTAACTTATATAAACTTATATAATTCTTATAACTATCCAAAAAATAAATAAAATAAACTCATATTTTACATATTTCATTAAAATAATTATTTTTATAAATTTTTTGATTTTATTTAATGATTTTTATTTCTTTCCAGTCATTAATTATTTGGAATTGTGTTTCAATTCTATAATAAAGTCAATTTTAGCATTCAACATCGATAATTCAATTGCACCGAAATCGTAACAAAATATCTATAGAAAACAGAGATTGTGTTACAGTCTATGATTAATTTTTAGACAAGCAAATTAACTTGAAATTCAATAAAAAATTTTTAAAAAAAAATTCTATAGGAATAAAAAACTAACTCTTTTCTTTATTTCATCCTCGTAATACAATGCTCTAAAATTGACTTCATATCATTTAACATTTCCACATTGCCGTTTTCTGGATCAGTGTAAATTTGTAACAATAGTCTCCAGTTGTTTGAACCGAAACCCCAATAAAATGTTTTTAATATTTCATTTAATTTGTGAGTATGACCAAGGAATTCAAATGTTTTGAAAAAGTTCTCACGCGTTGCACATTTGATACATTTTGCATCAGAGGAATTATTTTGCACATTTGATACATTTTGCATCAGAGGAATTATATAACAATGGATATAACACACCTCTTTGTTCTCCAAAACACGGATGAACAACCTGAATCGATTCTTGCTGGCTAAGCTTTTGGTTAGCTTTAGATATTGTGCTATAGTTTTGATTAGTGTGAATAACACAACAAGAGTTAACAACAAATCAAACTGGCGATTTCACTGATTTCTTCTTTGGTTTTTATTGATGGATGCTTATCTATGATAAGAATTGCCTCTTTGAATCTGAAATTTTTTTGATTATTGTCTCCGGTCAAGATTGGATTGTATGGATTGTATGGTCCTCAGTGTCTGAAATTATGAAGAAATTTGAAGAACAAAAAAACTGACACTAGAAGCAGTTATTTAACATAAGATATAGAAAAACATTTTAAAGTTTTAAAAAATTAAAGTTTATAAAGATCAAATTAATAAATTGTATATTTTCTAAAAGATATTTTAATTTAAAATTTTTAAAATTAAATTTTTAGAATATTTTAAAATTTAAAATTTAAACCAAGCAAAAAGAAAAAAAGTTAATTTTAATGAAAATCAGAAGTTATTTCGGCATTTTTCTCATTGTATCTAGTAGTTCTAAAAGAAACTGAAGAGGATTATTTAATAATCGAAAGTTTTTTCAAAAATATAATTATTACTTAGCAGCAAGGGATTATTTTGTTATTCACTTATCTGATATATTAATTTATGCTTCTACCAAGGAATCATCGTTTTATTCTTATAATTTTTAGTGTTAAATTTATTCTATTTATCTAAATTTTTAAAGTTAATGTAAAAATTTTAAACAAAAAAATATTAAAATATTTAAAAAGTAATATTTTGTTCAAAATATATAAATTAAATCAATATAATTTTTTGTTGGTTTATACTTGATGACAACGAATCTCTCAAAATATATGGTAAAGCGTGTGTTTGAATGGAATTTCTTTAGTAAAATCCTTGCCATTTAATTAATAATAATAAAAATATTAATAATAAAAATAATAATAAATTAAGGTTGAATTTTTCTAAAAAAATTAACTAAAATCAACATTTTTACCAGCTAAATTTGATAGAAAAAAAATCTATCAGATTAAAAAACTAACTATAATTTTTAGAGCTTCTATAAATTGAATGTTTCAATCAAAAATCGATAATTTAATATTTTACAAATAACCAACATTTTTTCAGATTAATTAATTTTAAAAAATGGTTTCTAAATAAATTATTAAGTATTTTTTAAAAATTCTATATTAAACATTTAAATTTCGAAATTTTTGGGCGAAAAACTTAGAATTTTACAAATTTTCTAAATTTAGTATAAAACGCAAAATCGATTTGAAAGCATAAGAAATTTTGACAATAAATCGCATGTTGTATGAGGTGTGCAAAATTGGAACACACATCCAAATCTCAATTTGTGCCGTCGTGCTGTGTCTAATCTGATTGGTGAATTTAGTTGTTTGTGAAATATCATTTGTGTAATTTGTATGAATACAGTTTAACCGTTTACCATTTATTTTACATTGAATTGCAATGTCAGCGAAAGTGTCGCGTTTTATTGAAAATGTTGATCAGACAATAATGTATTCCCCATTTTTGCATCCTCCTCCAACTTGTCAGCAGGAAATGAAAATGAGAAATGGAATGGAGTTTTATGTCCTTGACACAACATGTGATGGTGATTCAGCACGTTGCAACATTTTACCTTGGAGATCAGATTTAAATGAAATTGAAGAACCAATGTTGTCTTATAAAGGTAATGATACTATAAATTCTCCTTCAATCATTGAACAGAAAGAAGTTCATCACAGACAACCAATGCATTTACGTTCAAAACTGGACACCCGAGAATTGAGAAGAAAAGAGTGTATGGATTATTATGTCAGCTCAGAGCAGAACAGCTGTCCGTCGGTCTCGCGTTCATATTGTGCATATCTAATGAAACAACTATCCAAAGCTCAAAGAAGTGACGAACAATCTTGTGTTATTGATGTTCCAGCAGAGGAATGCGATCATTTGACTAATCAGAGTGATAAAGACAGAAATTTAGATACCAGAAAATGTTTATGTAGAGTTATAAATTGGGTCGCAAAATCAGATTTCTAAAATAATATTTAATTTCATTGCTCAGTGGAATTTTACAAGAATTTTTTAAAATAAATATTTTCATCATTTCTAATTTTCAAAGATATTAATTTATTGGCTGATTAATTTAAACAAGGATGAAAATTAAAGATTTATTATTCATATTAGATTTGTTGACTCATTTTTTCAAATTTGTATTACTTATTCGAAACTTACAAATTTCATGATAAACTTGCATAATTATTTAAGAATTAATTTTAATTTAGCTTATATATATATAATTGTTTTAATAAACTCAACATATTTTTAAAATACATGGAAATCTTTTATTGAAGTTCTGTATAATTATTAAATCTCAGGCATTGATTTTTCCAATATTAACTATATTTATTTTCTAGATTAAAAATTTTATTTGCTGACAGATTATTATTATTATTGAAAGTATTACTAATAACATTAAAAAATATGTTTTTCATTGTAAAGCCTTTGAATGTCTATGTAAAGTTAAAAATAATTTTCAAATAGTATTTATGTTTAAATATTTCTTTCAGTGTGATTTTTGTTTTAGTTGGAATGACGTCTGTTTCAAGTGTTTAAATTTTCTAGCACTTTATAATTTAGTATTTATTTTGTAGAAAACGTCATTGCACTTAAAGGTTATTTGTGAGTACATTTTGTGGTGTTGAAATTCGTTTGTAGATTTTTTTCAGTAAATTGTCCGGGCTGTGCTCAATGTATATTTGTGCCATTTATATTTTATTTTAATCGTAATATCAGTAATCTGTGTTATATATAAATCAATAATTAAATTTGAATAAAATAATAGTGATGAAAGGTAATTAAATCAAATCATGTCATTTTAAATAGTAATTTTATGATTAAATTTCACTAGACTGACCACTCGTCCGCATTTTTGTCTGCTTTTTACATTTACTATAGCTCAGTATTATGTGATTTTAATTTTAAATAAAAAGAGATTACGTGCAACTCGTGTTAGATACGTTGCAATGTTAGTGTTAGGGTTGACATTTTACCTATGAATTTATAATATTACTTATCAAATCCATGAACACATTCATCTAATCTTTACTCCAATTTGTTGTTTTCATCACCTCATTGTCGTCTTTTTAATATTTTCTTATTCTAATATCTTTTCCTTCATAGGCAATATTTCTTAGTACGGGATACCTGATGTAAAAAGGTTTCCAACAGCCAACACCCCAAGGATATTCTCACAACTCATTTTGATGTGTAATTTTCTTGGCAGCATTCGGAATTTATCTTGTTGGTGACATCGTCGAATCTATGATTCCGCTATTTGACTTTGCTTTAGCACTTTCTGTGTAATAGTACGCTACGTCCCAACGGAAACGTTCATAGTCTGGCTGTTTGTTTGTCACTACATGAATTGAACTTCAATATGAGTTTATTTCTTTAGGGTAAAAATATTATTATTATATTAATCGGATGACCACTATAATGTTGAAAACAGCAATAATAAATACCTAATTTTCTATTTGTTTTTATAAAGGATAATTAACCCTTGACCAAATAAAGTCCGCCAATTCTTTGACAATATCGAGGTCCGTCAATAATAATATTGTTGGGCCAGCACTGAGTTTTGTTTAAATGAATTGGAAAAAGCACGCAAATGCAACATGCAGATTTAAAATCAGACCCATAAATATCAACTAAACAGCTATAAAATATGAGAAAGATATAAATAAAAAAAATAAAATCAGAAACATAAAAATAAATTAAAATAATAACAAAACGCATCAAGATCAGCATGAAATTAACATAAAAATAACAGAAAAACGTGAAGATTTGACCGAAAATCGACAATTTACGTAAAAACAAAGAATTAATGAAAAGTTGAAGTAAAAAAATGAATTTTAATTAGAAATAATTCAATTAAAAAATAAAGAAACGAATTGTCGAATTAAATCCAGAAAATAATAAAAATTAGAGTTAGATTATACAAATAATTTCAAGGTCAAATTTTGTTTTTTCGCACTAAAAATAAAACGCAAGGTTAGGGTCACAGAACAGCTATATATACCAATTCATTTTCACAGAATTTTATTGCACTAAATTCACTTAATGCGCTTAATGCACTTAGTGAGCAAAGTCACTTTTCTTTAGAATATCTGAGAATCACTTTTCAGCAGAATCAATAATCAAAGGATCAACTATCGACAATAAATTTCCATAATACGAACTCAGGCATTCTTCTATGTAAGCCCTACTTGAGCGTATGTGTGTGAAATAATTGTTGTATGTATTAATGAATGCTAGAAGAGAAATGTGATGCTTATGTAATGATTCAAAATATACATTTAAATGAAAGAGTTATACGTGTCGAAATTTTTCCGGCCCACAGCCACAAACTATGCAAGATATTAAAATACGACATAACTATCAAGCTGTGTAAGTGCGATTTCTCCGCCTATAGCTTGTTCCCGTGAGGGTCCCGTCGTGCGTAACGACGGGCTCGAACGAAAAATAATGTTCGTCTATAGGGGCAGTGAGAAGATCGGGAATTAGTCCTTTGGCTAGCTCTCTTTCCCCCAAAATTCGACCTAAAATCTATATCATAGATCGGCGAAATTTCTCACACCGAGCAGTCCAGTAGGCACTCTTAAAATCTTAATGTGAACACATACTACTTAAGATCAAATTCAAGGATCGGGAGCTGGAAACTTGGAGTCGATGCAACTAATTTAAATGAACTCATGAATAATATTCTGTACTATGATTAAAAATCCAAAAAATTGAAAATAAGGAGAGACATATCGAATCAACCATAAACCCAATAAACTGTATAAATAGCAATAGCCTACCATAGTCAATTATTTATTATAGGGCCACGTTAGTGAAAAAAAGAAAAAATTTACAAATTTCTGACCTAAATAATAGATAGGAACCTGACTAGATTAGGTACTAGCTTAATAATACCCTTTAAATAAACGGATAACGACGAGGGATCTAGTAAAGAGCATAGCAATAACAGAATCCTAATAACAAAGCATGTCTAATGTTCTCGCCGAGATTAAAATTACTATAATCCCGAGTACAGATAGCTTCGCTCCAGAGTACGGAGTTTCATATGAGCTGGACGATCCCAGACTGATGGGTATGGACACCCCGACCAAGCTGATCTTACCAGATCGACTAATACAGCCAACACTTCGGAACCGGCTCGGACCGCGGCAGTTGGGGGATCACGCATATGCCCGACGACATTCTCAGTGGAAGCATATGGACCTTCTACATCGAAACAATCTACCCGATGGTCGATGATGAACCCAGAAGCAAGACCTGAGTTGTAATCTCTCAATGTATAATAAAAGTGTTTATTTTTTCGTTTTACTTTGATAAAATAGAATTACAATGATTAGGATGCGGAACAGTAATTTTTTTCTTTTCATGAGGAACACGATTTTATTGCATAATCCGTAAGTAATAAAGTGAAGTACACTGTCGAAATCCGGAGAAGTCGGTAGCTGGGTTTTTAATTATAAACAATTAATAGAAAGAACCAAATATGCTTATGACACGTTATAAAGAATTTGTGGAACCTAAGACATTTTATCCAAAAACACCTAAGTCATTGGCGAATGCATTCAATTAACTCTTCGGACTACATATAATAATGATACTGTTTTATCGGAGTAACTAACCAAATATTTTTCGGTTTAGAGATGGAATCGACAAGAACTTTCAGTCGGGAACTGAGAGACATGCGACGGGAAAACACAAATTTGCATCGCCAACTCCTACAATTATGTCAAGAGATCCAGAAAATCAAAGCTAACTGGGTAGAATCGACGAAAATGAAGGAGGTCTACCAGCGTCTCACCACGGGCCAACAGGGATGGAGAGACGAAAAGATACTCAATCAGGCCCAACGAACCAAAATTCGCGGTTTAGAGGAGTCTCTATCAGCATGCCAAGAAGGGAGCGCAGTGACATATCCACTGGTGTTTGCTCCGACATAGTTAGCCTACAGAGACCAGAATCAGCCAAACAACTTCAGTAAACGTTCTCAACCTTATGCAAGGCCAGGTAGGGCCGAAAGACTACGATGGCGTACTCAAGGTGCGAACAAATAAACTAACATTTTATGTCTTAGTATTAAAAATTTGTGTAATATTAATCCAATAAATGTTTGTTTTTGATTTCCTCTCTTTACGATAATTAGTGTATAGGATTATCGGAATAACTAATACGATGAGAGAGCACTTTTGGCGGTCTTATAACCAATGGTTGTAGTTCCAACGTTGCCTAGCAACGGGTAACCATTAGCAGGCGCGAAAAATTGTATGTAAAGGGGTCAAGGTTAGAAATCACATATAACACCACAATATTGATGCGACGAGGACATTATTAAACACTGCTAATTCCCAATTTTTATCACGAATATGTATGAAAGCAATGAGACAATACAGTTTTAAGAATAAATTAATTAATAATATTTCAGTTAAGATTAAACATGATGTAACAAAGATAAAACTGTGGTAAATTTTATTGGTAAAAACTTTATATGGTTCGAATAATTTCTGAATTGTAACGAAGATAAAATTCTGGAAACTCTTCTATTCTATTCTTTTCTTGAATCATTGACTTAGCTTTTTATTAAATGTAAATATTGCATTGGTTTTCAATCTTGAATCAAATGTTGCATAGGAAATGAAATATTGAAATTGGTATTTATCAACACATTTTGAAACATTTTGAAACATTTTGAAACATATTAAATAATAATAATATTTAAACAAATTTCATTTAATTTCTAAACTATAAATCTTTATAAATTTTACTTATATTATAGCACAGCAATAAAAGTATGACCAACATATAGCATCACTCCTCACTTTGTTTAGTTTTTTGTGAGAGTTAACAAACAAGGTCTGTTGATGAGTCCAAGTTCCTAACAATTAGAGAAAGATACTTTCTTTAAGTTTAGTGTTTTGACTTTGTTAGGATTAGTTAATAGAGACAGAGTGAAATGTAGTGAGGTATTTGGTGGTTAGTGTTGTCTTTTGGTAGATTCATGTTAACCCAATCAAAAATCATTATTATGGGCCGTAAATTTTAATAACCTTCTTCTTGGAATCCTAGAAGCTGCCAAGTTTATGATTTGTTAAATTGGAAGATTCGACCATAGATGAGAAAAATATTAAAATAGTTTAAAACACAAATTCTGATATCAAGTTTTTATTATAACAATAGTTTCTTCCGATTTTTTTCTAAATTTCGGTAACTACTGGCTGTTAAATGTATGAAATAATCTTTTACAAAACAGACCTGTGAAGTAAAGTATTTATTAAGCGCAAAATAAAATACGTGGTGGTTAAATAAAATAAAAGGAAATAATGATGTGGATAGTAATAATAATAATAATATTAATAATAATAATAATTATAAATAATAATAATAATAATAATAATAATAATAATAATAATAATAATAAAAAAAATAATAATAATAATCAACATAAAAATTACGTACTATCGTACAAAAACTTGCAGATGATAAAATATTAGATGATATTTTTTAAAATTTAATCTTCAGAAGTATCTTAATATTAGTAAATGAAATTCTGATTTTTGCCTATTCGACATCGGTTTATTATAGCGAGATTTTTACTACATCTATTTATTTAGCTTTTGTTTGGCAATTTTCAAATCTTTCGTTTAACTAAAACTTACATTTGATTTAATGCTTAATTATTTCATTTTTCTGTTGTATTTTTAAATTTTTTATCAAATTTGATGACTTTTTGATATATTTTTTGAGTTTTGATTATTCTTGTTTTTATCAAAATAAGTTTAATCCGGCAAATATATGATAGGAGTGAAAACATGCGGGTATATAATATGCAAAGTTGAAGATTGAAAGAAATAATCATTTCAAAATAATCATTTTTATGAAAAGTTTGTTTTGTTAATGATCGTATGAATTTGTATCACAAATAATATTGAAATAAAATTCTCAGAAAATTGGTTTTTATTTGTCTAATTGATAGTAACAGAAATTTATTTGTTGAAATAAGTTTTAATAAAAGTTTTGTAATTTAGTTAAGAATTTACTGATTGCAATTTTATTACAAATAGCAGTAACAATTTCGCTGGTTACTTGAGAATTAATTTTTTTGTATATATTTTGACCACGTTGTGTATATAATAGATGTACATTAGCTAAACGATTATTTATTCACTTGTTAAATAAAAACCATGGTTTGTTAACCCCCCCCCCGAAAAAAATTATTTTTATTATTACTTGACACTTTTAAGAAGTACCCAAAAATTACTTAATGCTTTTTCTTGAAAATGCCTACAATACTGAAAACTTAATTCATTGAAAAATATTTTAGAAAATATTATTACAAATAAAAGTTGATTTTTATAAGTTATTAGTAATGATAAATAGAAAATATTTTTTAGCGTTTTCTATAATGACTAAATAACATAAATTTAAAATTTTGTTTTAATTAATGCACATGTTAATTGTTTTATTGTTATTTTTTGGTAGGTAATTAAATAATCACTGATAATCAATGTGAATAACATGTAATAATGCATGATCATGCCTGGAAATTAAATTAATTGTCACTACTTTGCAAATTAATTTTTTTTCAAAATTATAAACCATTTGATTAATAATTTCTTTTATAATACACACTACAAGACAAATAATAGAACGAATTGTTATCCAAAATTTTAGATAAATGCGAGAAAGTATAGAAACCTTTAAAGTTAAGTCGACAATATAATTGATAAAGTAAATTTATTATTTCTTTAAAAGTATTTCAAACTATAACAATTCCATATTTCCGGTTGGTAAATTACGATGGCTTCCGTTCTTGATCTTGATCCAAAACCCTTAATTGTGCTGAAAACTCTATGTTTAACATCGACGGGAAACGGTTCAACGCGAAGATATTTAGTTTTAGGGCTTTAGGCAACCAATAGAAGGATTAACTCTTGTTGTATTTAGTTTTTTGAATTGCTTACTTCAGATTGAGCTTATATGTATTTAGATATTCTCTAACCTCATAGATAAAACTGCCTTCTAGGATCTGTTTAATAGTTAGTGATTGCTTACATCAGTTCTTTACCATCTTAACTAGTTACCATCTTCAAATGGAGTGTGGCGGACTGACTTGAAACTCTGAAACTTTAGAAATTTATTCAAAAATCCATATTACTTCAAAAATAAACTTGTAATCTTTAAGTTTCCTTTTGTTTTATATCTTGTAATCAATCTTATGCAATGTACAATGAGACCAGTGAAAATACCTAGTTTCTTAAAGAAGTCCAAATTATTGGAACTGGCAGATACTTTGCAACAAAGTCTTTCAGCCTCCTGATAACTCTAAATAACATTTTTGTGATTTAAATTTTGGACACCTACCTATTCTATCTCTAGACCTATAAGAAATTGCCAATAAGTTATATTATTTTAAAAAAATGAACTCCGATGTAATAATTACATAACCATTTATGTAATGTAAAACCCGGTGATTACGTACCAGTGTGTGCGATTATGTCGTCATTGTTGACCCGAGCTCCGCGTGATACACACACCTCTCCCTCTTGGGCTTCACAAGGGTTACGTTGTAAATATTAACATAGAAAATTAGCTGAAATTACTATGAAAACAATGAATTTAGAGTGGTACAGCTCATATTCTGTACTTTTGTCATTTTTATTTGTGTTTTATATTCTGTACTTTTCGTGAGCTGCATGCATAGAATAAAACATCTAATTGGGCTATTTTTCAAAAACATACAAAACTTCCATGCAAACAATACTATTTAATCAAAATCTACACAAACAATTTCTTTCAACGAATAACAAACAAAAGGAGGAAATTCATTAAACAACTTAAACAAAAATCATTTTATAAAAATTGTTTTTATTTATTTAAAAAGTTTATTAATTAATTAAAGGCTGAAAATTGTCCCAGTATACAGCTGAAAACATATTATGATGTAATTGGCTTTACGAAAACTTTTTCAATATGACATAGAGCTACTTAGAGTACAATTTACTCACTTTAGGATGGGTCAGAGTTTTTTCATTAGTTTCCCTTCACAAACTTGTACTAATTGATGGATAAAAATAAATTTCACATTTAATATTATCTGTTAGCAACACATCTTTTTAGGGAAATTCTGATCTCAATCCAAAATCTCGAATTATTTCCCAAAATAGGAATATCACTGTTGAATATTTACATTTGATTTCTGCTGATACAATTACGCAAAAAATTTACCACTCAATACTGAGACTTTATCGGGACACACAATGAGCTATCGCCAAATACAATTACTTCTAAGCTCCCTCAACATGCTTGCATTATTTGGCTGGTTACTTTTACTTCGGCCCTCACTTTCTTTAACCTCTGTGATATATCATTTTCAACTATTATCTTTTCTTGGCACTTGTAGAAAATTTCAATCTCCTGCTACTTCATTTGTTATCTTATGATACTGGAGAGATTACAAATTTCATTCAAATATTCTTTTTCTTTATCCGAATTATTTTAATCTGTTTATTATCTCAGACAAGCTGTCGAAATAACATAATTTTATTTTTCCATTTTATTTTATGTTTTATTTAAAATCTGTACTTCTTATTTATAAACGGTCTTATCTCATTTCATTATTTAATTTTATTAATTTTTTCTGATTTTCGATTTCTTTTTCTCACCTTTATTTCGCAAGTTTTTAGAACAAAATATGTTTTATTTCATTCATTTTCGTCCACTCATTTTGCTAACTTTAATAATTATTTAATTCTATTATTTAGATATATTCGATAGATATTTATAACCACTGACATTATATTTACTCTAGGAAGGTTAAGTGACATCAAAAGAATCCGCCGAAAAAATAAGCAACATATTATCATCATTGGGTTAATTTTTAAATTTATATAAATTTACTTCTAAAACACGAAAATTAAATGTTATTAACAAAACGAAAGCCGATGATGCTCTAGTATGTGATTTAAGTCAAGTATGTATTTTCAATGTATTAATATATATTTTATTAAAATATAAAACATTTAAATTCTACCAAATTTTCAAATTAATACATAACTATCCGAATTCGCAATTTTTTACATCGTTTTTTATTTTAACTGTTTTTTGTAAAAATATCATGTTTCGATTTTGATGAATTCTGCGATATCTACTGCAGATTATTTAATTTTCATTTGTGCTTAAATTTGACTTATATTTTTTGTAGATCTAACACTTAATCTTTTAATACTTCCATTACATCATTTAGACTTACTGATTTGTATTTTCAATATTCTCTCCGATATAATTTGGCATTTAGTTAAAAAATCATTTGGTTTATTTCTTATATTAATAAAATTTTAATAATACAGAATTTTTGAAAATTAAACTTTCATTTTTTGATTTTTCAATTATCGATTTAATGAAAATCAAAAAAATAATATCAATTTTATTAAAAATATATATTTTTTATGGAAAGTGTAATTTTAAAGTGTAATTTAAAATTTTCACTATTATTAAATTTAATTTTTGATTAATAATTTAATTTAACATGTAAAAATAGTTGTATTTGAAATAATTTGAAAATAATGCAAAAATCCTAAAAATCAAAGATTTTAATAATTATATTATAATAATCTTTTAAAACTCATTTAGTTATATTTATTAAATAATAAACTTAGATTAAAACAAACAATTAATTATTTTTCAACTGATAATTGAAAATTGGGTTTAATAAAAATCTAAAACACAAAATAAATCTGTGGAATAAATCAATTAATCAACGTTAAATTCTAGACTGCGATAGGATAGGGGGAAATTTTAGGATTTAAAATTACACAATTTTTAGAATGTTTTCAAATTTTCATAATTGTAATTATTATTAATGTGACAAAAACCTGTATTTTCGGAGAAATAAAATAACGAGTGTAAGTCAATGAGAGCCACAGAAGCTCAAAACTCACTTTGCTTTTTAATCAATTTACTCTATTTAATGTTTATATTAACAATAACATGATAAACACACTTTAATAAATAAATATTTTAATTGTTTTATCGAAACATATAAATTATCTTGTGTTTTATTATTATTTGTCTCTTTATTTGAAATAAATCTTATGATGGAATTTAACTCCGTAAAAATGATTAGGTTTAACTGTTTTAATGGTAAAAATAACCATAATTTATAATAAAAATTATTAGTTGAACAATATTAGACTTTTATATAATTTTAATTTTACTTTAACAAAAATTTCATCATTTTTAATAGAATCAAAAATATTCTCAATCAGCATTAATAATAGTAATTTTCTGGTTATAACTCGCATCGTGGTATTAGTCGCACTTGCGTAAATTACCTATTTTTCCGAAAAAATGATGAGATAAGTCACATAAAAAAGTTTGAAGCTGAACCAAATTCTGTCCTCCCGGCATTATCCAATATTAGTCGCATTTGTCTTAAAATAGAAAAAAGTAACGACTTATACGGAACTTTTATAATTACAAATTTATAATTACAAAAGAATTTCGTTTTTAAATAGTTTGTAATTTTATATACATAATATTTTATTAGATTTGTCTAAATGATCTAAAATTTTCTAAAAATTCCTTTGAAGTTCCACGTGATTTAATAAATATTGATTTAAGTGAAAAATGTATAAATTTAAATTTACTAATTTTGGTATGGACTTATTTTAATTCGTGTAATTTTTAAAAAAAATAATTTGTAATAATTAATTTAACAATATCAATAAGAGAATTATTTGGTTTGACCTTTATCATATAAGAATAGACTAAAATTGTCAGTAATAAATCAACTTAAGTGCCAATCAAGTACCTCAATTTTTTATAAATAAAAATTCATTAATAAAATAAATTTTAAGAGTGTCAAAGTTAGGTAAAAAATTTAATTTTTTGTGTATCAATTTGAATTACTTCTAAATACAATTACTTCGGTCATATTCGCATAAATAAATCTCCTTTCGTTTTATTTTTTTTACGTTTTTAATTTAAATTATTGTAAAGTAAAACAAAATAAATTGTAAATTTTCACAAAGAAGATGGAAAAAAACTATATTTCTTAAAAATTTTCTGATTATTAAAACAAATGATTGAAAATAATTTTGAAATACTTTTAATGATAATAATAAATCATATAGATTTGAAAATGCCGATTTTTCGATTTCACATAATTCAGCATGGAATCCCAGGTCAATTGTTTCGAGTTTATCTAAATTTAGCATTGAATTTGAAATGACAGTGATAAAAACAAACAAAATTGACTGTTTATTTAAGTATTTTATTGACAGAAATATCAACATTATTTAAACAAAAATGATAGTCCGATATTAATGCAAAATTTGAGAATTCAATCAAATGTATAATGATGTTTAGTAATTGGTTAATTCAGACGAAATTTTTTATGCTAGACCTCTGGCTCAGATTTCATATTTGATTGCATTTTTAAAATAATTTAAGTGATATAATTAAATTTTCTCCTAAATGTTTAGCGAAAATTTTCATAAAATAAACCTAATTGACGTTCTTCTATAAATACTCTTATTTTCAACAGTTTTAATTACTAAATATCAAATGAAAAAAAAGACCAAAGATTTATTAATTCTGCCAACTTACTGTAAAAAAATTTTAAATTTCATTTCTTTTAAAGTAGAAAAATAGTGATGTTAAATTATAATTATATCAGAAATTTTCAATAGGTCCACTAAATTTCAGAATCAATTTAAAAACATTCAATTTTTTTCACAATATTTTGCATTTTTAAAAATTTATTATAAATAGTTTTTTATAAATTAGTTAAATAAAAATGTAAATTTTTTCATTGTTGGTTAAAAAATAATAAATCACTAATTGGGATCACAGAATTTATTTAAAATTAAAATAGCCCTTGAGCTTAAAGTTAAAAAAATATTTATTTTAATTTATAATTTCATTTTTTAAAGAATTAATCAGAAAGCTTGAAAATTCAAAGAAAACAATAAGAAAAAATAAAAACTATGACAACAATGAGAATAATATTAATAAAAATAATAATAATTACCAAGAGTTTTAAAACTTCTACTTAACAATAATATAGTTTAAATATTATAGGTGTGATTAGTTAGTTGAAATAACTATTTGTGTTAAATTTTTATGTTAGAATATATTTTATTTTATAACATACTTTATTAAATTATATTTGTTAGAAGACTTTGGAGACATAATATTTATTATATAAAACAAGTGAGAAACTCTCAGGAGGAAATTATTATATAGTATTTATTTTGAGCAAGATACATACGCATACATAAATCCCATAAATCCCACCTTTGACATTCAGACATATATTACATAATCTTCAGTCATACAAATTCAACATACACATACATACATATTATGTTATTTAGAATACCTATTATTTACTGTTATCCCACACCTCCCCTCATTTTAAAATGTTTGACCCATTCAACATTTTTAATTTTCGATTTTCCATTCTGAAATTCAATCATGAAACTTCTGTAATGCAATTTCTTTACTATTTTACCTGGACCATCAAATCCATCTTCATTTTTATTAACAGCATCTTTTTTTACCAACACAACATCTCCAACATTGAAGATTCGGTTTGGCCTTTTTTCTCCGGAAAATAGTTCAGTTTCTTTTCTCTCTTGTATCCTCTTTTTTAACTCTAATCTTTCTGATTTACGATTTTCCATAAATAATTGTAGGTCACACGTTTTGTCATTTTCATACCGCTCTCTTGCAATCTTTTTCTCAAAAACAATTTGTTCAGGACTCAACTGAGTAGTTTTCTGAATTGTCGCATTCAACATAATTTCAACTTCAGGAAGTATTTCGACCCAGTCTTTGCCCATTCCTTCTTTTAAGGAGATCTGGATAGCATCTCTAATAGTTCTAAATTGGCGTTCAATTTGTCCATTAGCAGAATAATGATACGGACTTGAATATATTAGATCAATATCATGTTTATCTGCAAATGTTTTTATTAAAGCTGAATCAAATGCTTTTCCTCTGTCACAATAAATACTTTTTGGAGCTCCAAATTTCAAAATCTATTTTTCATTGTCTTTTCATCTTGCTCAGAAGCTGCACTCAAAGAAAGATATTTACTAAATTGGTCTATAATTTCCAAAATATATCTATTTCCACTCCTAGAAGTTTTCATTGGGCTACAAAAGTCGATGAAAATCGATTCAAATAAATAAACTTCCTTAGGTTTTATTTGTTTTCTGCTGTTCCGGTAGTCATAGCTTTTCTTTTTTGAAATTTTCGCACGATTCAGCTACTTTTTTAATAAATTCTTGTCTGTTTCTCATATCAAATTTCCTAGAAATATATTAGTGAACGTTATTCACTCCAGCATCACACAGAATTCTATGAATGTACAAAAAATAATTCTGTTTTTCTTTCGTCTGGAATTCATGTTTTACCTTTACCTGAATGAATAATGTCATCACTTTCTATAAATTTTGTTTCCTTCCCCATTAGTATATCTTTCTTGATATTTTCTATTTCCTTAGAATCTTGTTGCTACAGTTTTCCATCTTCTTGACACATGAGTGCTAGAACCTTTGTTTTTAGTTTTCCTGTTTTTGGTTCCTCGTGAATCGTTTGACATTGTATGCACGTATCACATTCAGTTCTCGACAGTGCATTTCCATTAGAATGCGTTTCTCCCTTATGGTATTCCATTTCAATATTTAGACCACTTAATTAATTGATCCATGTTTGAAATTGAGGTGCGATTGGTTTCTTGGTCTTCAACATAAGCATTATTGCCTTATGATCTGTCCTCAATTTAAACCTTTTGCCATATAGATAGGGTTTGAGATGTTCGGTAAAATAAATTATGGTTAATAATTCTTTCCGAGTGATACAATAGCCTACTTCATGTTTATTCATTGCGTGCGAATCATATGCAATTATTCTTTCTTTACCAATTTCATCCAATTGCTCAAATTCTGTCAAACTGGCATTTGTGTCCAAGATAAATTCCTTTGTAAAATCAGGGCATACTAGAATTGGAGCTTTTACTAATGTTTTCTTTAATGCTTGAAAAGCTTCTTCGCATTCATTTTTCCACATAATTTTTGCCTGATTTACACCGCACAATTTCTCCAGCGGTTTTGAATACATACTATAGTTCTTTATAAACCTCCGATAATAATTCGTTAATCCGAGAAAACTTCATAATTTTTTTCGTAACACATTTCGGATTTTCAAAATTTTCAATCACGATTATTTTATTGTCATCAATTTGTATTCCTTCCTCGTTTATCATATATCCTAAAAATTTTATCTCTTTTTTAATAAACTGACATTTTTCTGGACTTATCTAACCCAGGATCTCTTATTCTTTGAAATACTTTTCTTATTCTCTTATAATGTTCTTGTAAGGAAGAAGAAAATATTAATATGTCGTCAAGATAAACAACAGCTTCTTTACAATTAAGTGGCCCTAATACTTTATTCATGAGCTTTTAAAATGTTGCAGGCTCTACCGCGATCCCAAACGACATACGGTTAAAACAATATTGACTATTATTTGTCGAAAATGCTGTTTTAATCTAGATTCATCTTGTAACTCAACTTGGTAATAAGCATTTCCTAAATCAAGGGTGGTGAAATATTTTGCATCGTACAAAATATCTAAAATTTCTTGAGTATTCGGAATAGGAAAAATTGGTCTTTCTGTCACCGCATTTAACAGCTCTATAACCTAAACAAATCCGGATCTCATCTTTATCTTTCTTTTTTACACAAACTAAAGGTGAGTTCCAGGGATACTCACACTGACTTATTATTCAGTTTTCCATCATATTCTTAATATTTTTTTCAATTTTCTCAATTAAATGAAATGGTTGGCGCCTAGGATTAATAACAATAGGTTCATTTTTCGTTAATATCTCATGTTTTACTAAATTGGTTTTGACTACATCCAATTTATGTTTACTAAATATGTTTTCATAGTCTTTTATTATTTTATTCAAAGTCAAATCTCGATTAATTTGATCATTTTTAAAATTGATTGGTTTTGCTTCATCTAACATTAAATTTTTTTCTTTTCGCCTATTCAATACACGTTTAGTATTAAATTAATCTAACAAATTAATTCTTCCTATTAGACTTGGTTAATTTCATTTCAATGAAGAAATCAACATTATTTTCTTGATTTATAATTTTTATTTTTAACGAAACTTTGCCTAATGTTTCTAAAGAGCTCTCATTTGCACAGTTTACCAATAAATTAGTATTTTCAACTTTTACATTTTCGAGCGCGTTTATTATTTCTTTACTGATGACAATTATTTTAGCTCCCGTATCCAAAACGCAATTAAATTTGTTATTATTGATAAAGATAATAATACTGGGCCATTTTATCATATTTTATTACACTATCATAACCATTATTTAAAGTAGCTAATTTATTGTCTATTTCTTTATCTAGTTTATCTACAATATCTATAGATATAACATCAAGCATATCAACATCATCATACCAAATATTATCAAAAAATTCAATTTCATGCAAATAATTACAAACATTATCATACATACAATCATTGCTCAAGATATTACTTACATTTAGTTTATCGCTCCAATCAATTCCTCAAGTGTTGGACGTTGCCACTTGGATATTCGCTGTCGGACATCATGTTCTCATCATCTCCTTGATCTGTAATTGCTACCATATTCTGTTGATATCTGTAGCTCAGAGTTCCTCTTAGATCGAAGCATTGGAATTTAAAATGGCCTGCCTTCTTGCAATGATGTTGGGCAAAAACTGACCTAAGCCCTCAATTTTGTTTGTTTGTCACGAAAATGCCTGTATACTTTTGAGCGGTAAAACTAAAATATTAAATTGGGAAAGAAAATGTAAAGTTAAAAAGGAAAATAAATAATTTATATCAAGTTTAATACATAAAAACTTGAAAATTAATAACAAAATCAAAAAATTAATTAAAAAAATTAAAAATTCCTTGTTTTACCGCATCAAAATACACACACGAACAATTGTGGTATATAAGACAATGTTGAACAAGCATAAACTCTTTTTCTCTCCCAATATTTTCAGTTTTAATCTGTTTTTTTAATTACGTTATATCCAGTACATTCTTACAAATTTTATTTTGAATTTTATTTCGTAGACACGTACTACCGGTTTTAACAAAATTTCTATTGGGAAAGAATTCTAAACTTTATCAACAAGTAATATTTGTGTATTTTATATGAAATTGTTTTTTTTAATTTTTGATTTTATGCATTTTACTAGTTTAATTGTTATTTTAGTTTCTTTTATTTTATTTAAATTCTATTTTATGCAATTTTTAAAATTTTTATTTTCATTCATTGAAATAATTTATTGAAGAACATTCATGATCGAACTTCATCTCGACGGAGTGGCATCACGTTTAAAATCATATTTACAAACTCACGAGGCAGTAAAATAAAAATTCTTGACCGACTACGAGTGGTGTTAAACCACGGACTGTAGTGTCCAGGAGGTGAAGAAGCTGTGAGGACGGTTGTCAGAACAACCCAGAGTTTTCCCCCGGAAACCTTATCGCCTGACCGTCGTAATGACTGAGAGTGGCCACGAGGAAGGATTAAAATCGATTAACATAAAAAATAAAAATAAAAATGACCAGTTAGGAGGAAGAAAAATTTAAAACCAGAAGAACGTTGAACAACTGCCGATACGTTGACCTGAAATCTTTAGGAAATTAAGAAAATTCGAAAGACTGAATTTAACGACAATGAGATTTAACACTCTCAGGTATAAAAGTTCAAGTCTCGTTACAGCAGAATTTTTATCCATTTCGGTATCGTCTAAAATTTCCATATTGAAAACCGTTTAAGGAATCATTTATATTACATTTATCATCTTTAATGATCTGACTATTAAATCAATAAGTCATCTTAAACTTAATGTCGATAAAGTTCATTTTAAAACTCAAAGAAACAATTCGGACCCAACTCCTCTTAAACTTCATATTGATCCTTAATATCCCGGGAATGTTGATAGAAACTATAACTTATTATTATTATTACTATTATTATTATTATTATTATTATTATTATTATTATTATTATTATTATTATTATTATTATTATTGTTATTATTATTATTGTTATTATTATTATTATTATGACTATCCTTATGGTTATCAGTACTAAAATTATTACTATAAAATCTTAGTATTATTGTTATTGTCAATTTGATTATTATTATTATTATTATTATTATTATTATTATTATTATTATTATTATTATTATTATTATTATTATTATTATTATTACTATTATTATTATTATTGATAATAGTTGTTAGGTATTGTAATATAAAATCGAATGATAACTTTTATGACCCATTTAGCATTGTTGCTAGTATATTGATATGATTATTATTGTTACTTGCACGATTTTTATTTTGCCACCCTAGGTTATCTCGATAGTGTCTACAACTTTCACAGTGATTTTTATTTACATTATAATCCGCGACGAACCTAATGATTGTTAATCTCCACTAGTAATTACGGATGTTGTTTTCGATTAATTAATACCACCGACGTATCGTGCCAACCCTATAGTCCCAGCGTAAATTACTACCTTATCACATGCTATCCCACGAGCTCGTTATGACCCGAATATTAACAAAAAAACAACTTCAATGAATAGACTTACACCCACGTAATTTGATTGAGGACCACAACGAAGATGTCAGAGACTAATAGGGAAGCTTAGATGGCACTATAAAGCACTAACCTTTGGAAGCAATTACCCATATTAGCATGTAATCATAAATCTTAATGTTATCATTTTCATGTTATTACCCAACTTGTAGTTAAAATCTTATTCCTCTTATCTAGTGCAAAATCACAAACCGGACTTCGAAATATTCAGAAGGGACGTCGCCAAATACTATGAAGAGGTATCCCTCGTGCGGCACTATAGACGCGTGGAAAAGACGTGGATCGGGCCGGATGAAGCGAAAAAGCTTCACCAACAAATAGTCCAGCTAAAGAAATTATAACAGGAGAAGCTAACTCTTCCCAGTGTCTCTAAAAGTGAAGATACGACAGCAGACCTGTATCGTAGCGACCTTGAAAACCAAGCTCCAAATTCACACCGATCTCACCCCGAAGCCCACATATGCCGAAACAGAATTGTTTCCCGCCAACAATACAGTGATGGTCGAGGCAAGGGCCTCCACTCAACACCTCCTCCGGAGCCAACCCATACAATAGTCACGCCGTCCCGAAAACGACCGCCGTCATCGAAACCACGACCGGGTAAGCATGAAAGAGCCCGCAATAGGAAATTAAAAGAAGCCCGTCTGTTGGGGCAATTCACGCACATTTTAGATTTTAGTTAATATGTTTGTACTATAAACTAGCTAACATGTACAATCGTGATCGTTTATAATTATAATTTGTAATTTTAGTTATTTAATAAATGTCTTGAATTAAAAATTTTCGCAAATGATTTCACATTGTTTCAAGATAACTGAAAGGATGGTTAAAAGGGGACCTTAACGAGTTGGACAATAAACCTTCTACGGTAGTCCATGAACCCACGGAAGGTTAAGGCATTAGCAGTTCTTGCAGAGGAGCTCACCTTTTGTTAATCTTCCACCCATTAGTGCACAGTACCAACGTCACTTTTGAGGGGTTCCTAGTGGTAATAATTGTTATGCGCGTACGGTATGGGGTTTGTAGCCGTTCCCTTGACACTCATACAAAGTTCTTCCCCATAAGTACCCAGCAATGAGAACATTTTATGTTCGGAAATTGGGCTCTTATATGTCCTACTTCTTTGCAGCCCCAGCATTGTTTTGATCGTAGTTGTTCGTATCTTCTATTTGACCGTTCATAAGAATTTGAAAAATTCGATCTGTTTTGTGTCGGTAGAACTGAAGGTAGACTCGGTAAACTCCTTTGATCTAGAAATTTGTTATTATTTCTAAATGGTTCTCTTTGTGGTAGGGTATTTTCTCGAAATCTTTGATGTTGTTGTCTTGGTTGTGATTGTCGATATTGTTGAGCTAAATATTGATTTTTATGTTGGACCACATTTACATAACTTCTTTTGAATGGCTTCATAGTAGCAATATCTTCGTTTTTCATTTCTTTATTAATTTCTTCTATCTTTGTAATAATCTCCTTAATCTCTTCGACATTTGAAATATTTATCATCTTTATTTCTCTTTTTATTTTATTTTCTATTGCATTTTGCAATAAAAAGGGAGTTAATTTCTCTTTCGATAATTCGTGTCTTAAGACATTTTCTACCAATCGATCAATTGTTCTAAAAAAGTCTTGAATCGATTCATTTCCTTTTTTGTATCGAATAGCTTCATTTAAATCTTTTCCTAAATTTGAAGGCTCTTCGAAGGCTTTTCTGCCTCTTTCTTCATAACTGTAAATTTCTTCATTTATACCTTCATATAATTTAGCCGCTTTCGTTGACATGAATGCTCTTATGAATGTTTTTTGCAATTGCGATGGGGTTTGACTTAAATTATAAAATCTTCCAATTTCTTCTAAGAAAATTTCCAGATTGTCTCCAACAGTAAAGAGTTTTGGTGTTGGAATAAACGCATTCAATTAATTATTTGTTGTTAGTCCTGTCGTGGTTGCCATGTTAGAAGACTTTGGAGACATAATATTTATTATATAAAATAAATGAGAAACTCTCAGGGGGAAATTATTATATTGTCATTATCTTGAGCAAGATATACATGCATACATAAATCACACCTTTGACATTCAGACATATATTACATAATCTTCAGTCATACAAATTCAACATACACATACATACATTAGAAGATAACGCCAATAAAATAACGCCAAATAAAAATATTATGAATTAACATTTAATTTAAACAAATTATTTTTTATTAATTTAATTTTGTAATAAATAAATATTTATAAAATATATTCAATTCACTTTTAATTAATTTTAAATTTTCACTTATATTCTAATTTTTAAAAAATTAATATAATTTAAAATTTTCAATTATTTTAATAATATTAAAAAAACAAACATGATTTAACATACGTAAACTATTTAAAAACATTCAAAACATTCTTAGTCACAGCACTTTGCATATTAATCTTTGGATCCAATGACCTTATCAGCAATGCTTCAAATATCACGCGTTCCCAATACTTATTAAAACTTCTCAACAAAATTCTAAAATCAGACATTCCTATTTCACTTTTACAGCCTCTATTGTGTTTACTATTAATGGTCAAAACCTTCAATCGATAATAAAAGTATGTTCAAAATGTAATATAGAAAAATCTATAAGTGAATTTATGAGTAGATGGGATTATTATGTTTATAATTCAGAGTGTAAAGAGTGTGAACGAAAATATGCACAAATTATAATGAAAAAATTAATGAGTGCGCTAAAAAACGATATAATGAAAATCCCAAAGTTAAATTATCTAATAATTTATATGGAGGTATTAGAAGAGCATTAAAACAAAACAAAGAAAGTCGAACATTAATGAAGTATTTAGGATGCTCAATAAATGATTTTTATCAATGGATAGAATTTCAATTTTATGATGGAAGGACTTGGGAAAATCAATGTTCTTATTGACATATAGATCACACATTACCAGTTTCTAGTTTTAATTTTGAAAATGAAGAACAAATAAAAAGATATTTTAATTGGATAAATTTAAGACTTTTAAAAGCAAAGAAGAATTTATCAAAATCGAATAAAATAATTTTTAAAAGAATATTTATTACAAGAAATTAAATCTTATTATTTTATGAATTTAGTAAATGCAACACCTTCAAATTGCGGGAAACTCCTAAAGTATTTTTCTACTACTTCATTAGAGAAATTTAATCAAGGAACTCGGGTAATGACCGATTCCAATGGTAAAAAAGAAAAAGAATAAAATAATGGACACTCCGCAGCACGTCTCCTAAGTTCGTTATGATTAGAATATGGAGATTGTTCAGAGACTAAACGTTGGTGAGGATGAAAAGTAATCAGCTTTAATGATTCCTTAAGACATAGTCCGACTCTCTTGGAAACTTGAGATATGTTCCGCCAGGAACTCGTTTAGATATAAGACTTGATGAAAATGATAATCCTCAACCTGGAGAAGAATCAGTTAACAGATTTGATGCAGTGGCATTAAAACAAGACATAGCGTATCGTCAAGAAAATATTCAAAAAGTAGATACTGGTTTGATTCAAAATCCAACATTTTCTGAAAGATTTTCAAAAGCACTATGAAAAATAGCAATGAAAACAAAGATAATGTAAGGTGGAGCGCAAGCAAAGAAATACCAACAAACTAAGACAATCAAAATACTACTTTAGCGAATGAGTTACACCAGCGAGAAGCATTTGCAACCGAGTTACACAAAGAATATAGAAAATCTAAAAAATATTTAAAAATAAAAGTTTTCAATAAAGATGATATTTGGTCACCAGATTTAATTGAAACCGTAAATCATAACAATAATAAAAATTATAGATATATTCTAACAATTATTGGTTTGTATACTCGATATGCTTGGGTTTTATGATTAAAAAATAAAACAGCAAAGTCAATTAAAGAAGGATTCGAGTTTTTATTTGAAGAAACCCCAGATAGAATTCCAAAAAAATTATATGTTGATAATGGTAGAGTTTTATAATAAAATATCTAAAGAATTTAGACAAGAAAATGATATTGAAATTTATTCAACTTTTAATTCACCTGATGATAGATCAAATTATGGTTCACATAATCCTATAATTGAAAGATTTAATAGAACATTGAAAAATAGGATGTATAAAAAATTTACAGAAAAAGGAAATAGAATTTGCATTGATGTATTACCAGACTTAATTAATAAATATAATAATAAAACTCATAGAACAATAAGAGTTTCACCAACAGAAGCAAGTGATAATCCTGATCTAATAAAAGAAACTACCCATAATAACAATTATGCTAATGAAAATTTACAAGAAAAACAAAAATTTAATATTGACAATAAAGTTCAAATATTTAAATGGAAAAATTAATTTGAAAAAGGTTCAACACAAAAATGGTCTAAAGAAATTTTTATCATTTCAGAAATACATGATGGCACAAAACCCATAACTTATGGAATTAAAGATTCAGCTGGTGAAGAAATTCTAGATAAATTCTATCAAAATGAACTCCAAAATACTATTTTTTAATAATTTCTATTAAAAATGGTTGATGAAATTTTTGATACACAGACTGTTGATAATTTAGAAAAAAATAAGAAAAATAGTAGAAACAAACAAACCTGCAGCTATTGAATTTGATTGTAAAAAAACCATACATTGGTAAAAAGAAAATAGTAGAAATTAAACAAAAAGAAGCTGAACATTCTGGAGGAATTTTACCTTTAGCAGCTTTATTACCATTAATCTTTGAAGGAATTACAGCTGCAGCAGGAGCAGCAGGTGAATATGAGCCCGTCAGATACAAACCCCCTTGGCTTATGTAATATAATATAATACCTAACCTCTGTCTACGCTGTTACTACCTGGAGATTGACATCTGTCCACTCAGTTGCTACCTAGTAATTGACCTTTGTCCGTTGTTGCCAGGTGACCTCATGGTTATGTCACGTGCCCATTGGTCAGTCACTAACCGGAGACACGCTTATTGCACACCGATTACATAACCCTTATTATATCACGAAGTTGTGGACCAACACACTCACCCTACCTTCTAGATCCTTCCACACACCTACATTCTAGTTACTTCCACCTAATCGATCCATGAGTTTTATATCAATATTTTTTTTAAATTCACGCATACTGGATTAATTAATGCTAACAAAACTCACACAATTATGGTAATAATAATGCAATTGATAATAATAATTTAACTTTGACAACAATAAAAAAGACAAAAAATTTTCAAACGTAAATTTATTACAAACAAGTATTTGGTAAACATCGTCAATGTCAACCAAGTGGATACTAATGATATCTAAATAAACTTTTGTTTTTAATAAGAGCTTTGAAAATATCTAAATACTAATTAAAACTCATCATTTGTAGTGTTTACTAAAACGTGTAAAATTAAATTTACATTCATTAACAACTTGCTAATTAACCGATAATTTCGGACATTAAAGCTTTATGTAACCAAACATTGATTAAATAACCATTAAAAAGTCATCAGGTCTTATGTGATAACTATTAAATATTTCAATAATTTATGATTCAAACTAGGTATATTATAATACTTTTCGATAAATTTATGAATAAACTATTACATGATTTTTTATAAAGTTATTTAAAAGGTTAAGAATTTTAACCCTATGTGAAGAAATAGGTAATAACTTTAACCATAAGTAATTAAAGAAAAGTAACAATTTTAACCCAAAGTAATGAAATATTTAATAATTTTAACTCTAACGGATAAAAGAGGTAATAATTTTAACCCTAAATGATGAAAGAGGTAATAATTTTAATCCTATGTGATTAAAAGTTTGAACTATTATAACCTTATGTAAACCAATAATTACTAAATACCAAGTATATTATAACACATGTCTTTAATAAAGAGTAGTTTCTTAATTGGTTGACAAAATCGTTGACAATTTTTAAGTACCTGTTAAAGATGGTTTGAAAATATGAATAAATATTTTAATTTAAAAATATTAAATTGAAAATCTCTATTAATAATTAGATTAAAAGTTAATCATCGATGTAAATAAACTCGCCAAATTATTGATTGATTAAATGCAATTGTTAATTAGAAATATTAATTGGAATAGTATTGACTGAACTTATTTTTCAATAGAAAGTTATTCTTGAAAAAACATAAAATCATATTTCAATAAATTTTCTTTAAATTTATTTTGAAAAAGTAGAAACCAAATACTTGATTTTAATTGGCTGTTACTATTTGTATATTGCTATTGGCAACGACATTATTTTTCGATGAATTTAGTCGCTAAACTCATGTTCAAAATACTAATAAATTTATCAATATATTAAAATTATTACAGTTTTCTTGAAAATAATTTGAAAACGTACAAACTGTTTTCAATAAAACTATTATTAAACTAAAAATAGATGAAAAGTTGAATAGATTTATTTATATATTTGTTGTAATTTTTCTTGAAAATAATTTGAAAACGTACAAACCATATTGAATTTTTCAATAAACTTATTATTTAACTAAAACCGGTTGTTGAAAATACTAATAAATTTATCAATTAAAATAATTACAGTTTTCATGAAAATAATAATTTGAAAATGAAATTTTAGAATACTTGATTTTAATTGGTTAATTCTATTTATTACCAATCATAACGACTCAAATTAATTCAAATTCAAATTTTAATGTTCTAAAATATTATTGGTACCGCATTGATTAGTTGATAGGAAATCATACTATTCAATCGAAAATAATTTCATTAATCTTTTTAAATAAATCAACAAAACAGAAGTCTTTTAAAATTATTATAATGTTGAACTTGTTGCTAATTACCGATAATTAACTTATTTCATTTAAAACTTATCCAAATCTAATTACATGCAATGTAAAACGCGACAATTACCATAATTCATTACTCTAAAGAGTCCTTATAAAGAATACTTTAACAATGTTTCAAAATCTTTACTTATAAAAGTTGTAATTATAACGATTCAAGCAAAATCAAATAGATCGACTAGAAAATTTTCATGTACAACAAATATTGGTTAAATTGACTATCAAATGTAGTAATTTATGGTTACCGTACAATAAGAATTTGCCTCTATAAAAATATACTAATTATCCTTATTAAAAGTTTTACAATTTATTGAACTACACACTTTTCTTCAATACAAAATGAATTTAACAGAATAAGAAAAACAATATTTGTTAGCATATTGATAAAAATTAATATACTTTAATGTCCAACTGGATATCCAACCACCTTAAAATCTTCGATAAAATTTTAATGATTTTCTATTATAGTAGCAATAGACATCAAAATACCACAAATAATCGACAAAAAAGGATAAATCTACTCAATCCTTGAATTCATCTTAGATTCACCTAAAACCTATAATAACTATCATGTTACCAGTAAAGATTGCATTAATAAGCTACAATTTACTGACAATAATTCCACATATAAAGCAAAATCATTGATTTCTTTACACATACTTTACATTGGATTTAACCCTTAAAGCTATAGTGACTGTAATTTAATGAATTACTACATTGAAATTTGTTTAAATAAATCCTGCAATTAGATAGATCGGTGTTGATCGGTGTTGATCGGTGATCGTTGGTTTGTTGGTGTGTGTGTGTGAACGGTTTAAGAACGGTAGGTCCTAGAAGTAGGTGTGTGGAAGTTGGTAGGTGTTTGGAAGTTAGTAGGTGTGTGGAATGTGGTAGGTGTGTGAAAGATTCTAGAAGGTAGGTGTGTGGAAGGTTCTAGAAGGTAGTTGAGTGTATTGGTCCACAACTACGTGACATAATAATGGTTAGGTAATCGGTGTGTAATAAGTGTGTCTCCGGTTAGTGGCTGACCAGTGGGCACGTGACATAACCGTGAGGTCGCGTGGCAACCGTGGACAAAGGTCAATTACTAGGGAGCAACTGAGTTAACAGAGGTCAATCTCCAGGTAGTAACAGCGTGGACAGATATCAAATATTATGTAATATTACGTAAGCAAAGGTGGGTTTGTATCTGACGGGCTCTACTACTTTACTAAATTGTAAAATTATTTAATTTTTCGAATAAAAATGAATAGAAATGCAAATGATTTTAATCTTGAAAAATATATACGAGATTGTAAATTATTAAATATTCAACAAGATATTTGGAATGAAAAGTTAATATCTAAAAGACTTTATGATCAAAACTTTAATTTAATGGCTACGAAAATTGAAAAACCAATAATTGATGTTATTAAACAAACAAAAACTGAATTAATTTCAAATCAAAATAAACCTTCTAGAGAAGTAAACATCTTTCAGGAAGCAAACATTTTCAAAGAAGAAAATCCTTTAAGAAATATAAATCTTGTATGGGATGAAAATGTTTTCAAGATATAGAAACTAAAGATCAATCAACACAGATTAATCAAGAAACCACAAAACAAATTAAACCAATAAAATTAGAATTGAATGTAAATCATGATGTTATAAAAGGTAAAACAATCACACCTCATGTTAGAAATATATATATTCAAGAAAAAGAAGCAACCGCATTATCTATTGGTGATAAAAATTTTTTATTAATCAAAGAAGGGAGTAACATATACATAACATAAAATAATAATGAGATAAACATTTTTACTGATAGATTGAAAAAACAATTGAAGGAAATGCATTTAATTCTGAAGCGGAAATAAATGTTCCAATAAGTGATATTGAAACATATGAGAATATAACAGAAGATAATAATTCTATTTCAAAAAATAATTATTATATAAAAATTAAATCATTTGTTAAAAAACCACCATCATACGGAGACTACCACAAGTGAAGCGCAAGGGACTTCGTTTGAAGAACAAGTTAAAGAAAAAGTTTAAAAAGTTAGAGAATTTACTGATGAAGAAAAACAAAATATAATAAAAAAATATAAATGATAAAAAATTAATCAAGGAGCGCGAGAAACTACCCCAGAAATCAATAGAGAAAAAACAGATGAAGGATTATCAACCCAATATTATTTTTTATCCGATAATCCTTGTGAATTATTTTATGAATTAAGAAAATATTTAGCATCTAGAAACGCAGAAAATAAGAATTGGGAAAATCACATAAATGCAATTTTTGTCAAGATTATTAATCAAAAAATTGATTGATAAAAAACAATATCTCAAGTTTTCTAAATTGTAAATTTTAAATTTTAAAAAATAATATTTAAATTTTTACATAATAAATAGGATGTCGTCAATTTTCAATTTGGGTAAAAATATTAAATTTAATCATTTATTAAAAAAGAAAGATTTTATAGATGTTTCTCCAACAACTTCATCTGCAGATAGAATAAACCGGGCTGGAAATTTATTGTTTCAAATTCAACAATATTCAAATCCTTGAGATATTTGCTATTCATTATTATATTATACTATTGAAATTACAAGTGTTGATCCAACTGATGATATAAATCTTGAACATAATTGGTTTTTAAATTTATTTAATCGAATATCAATAACGTTAGGATCAACAAAAGTTGAATAAATAAGATATCCAGGTGAAATGAGTTCACTATTACAATTTGTTATGACTGATTCAAATTATCGAATTCGGCATGGTCAATTAAGTGGATGGAATTTCGATACAGATGATGGTGATGAAAAAAATCAAGGATATAAAACTAGAAAAAATTATACTCAAGCAAAATATTCACAGGAATATATTCTTTAAAAAATATATTTGGATTCTTTCAACAATATAATAGAATAATTTATTTAATACCATTTGAATTGAATATAGAAAGAAATGAGGATTATCAGAAATGTTTTTATGGAAAAGCTTTAAAACCAGATTCTAAACCAAAAATAAAATTTGAAATCATAAGTTTGATTATTCCTTCATTAACTTGTAACCCATATTTAGAAGCTCAAATTCTTGAAAGATTAAACATGATTTCAAAACCAATTTATGTAAATTTTCTCGAAAGAATATCAAGTTGCATGGATAATTTAGAGGGAACAAGATTTACATGGCAACCAACAATGCTAAGATCTCGACCTCGATTTATTTTAATTGGAGTTAAAGATTCAACAGAAAGTTATGCAACTAATAATTCAAAATTTATATAATCAACAGCTGACGATAAACAATTAAAATCTTTAAAGGTTCAATTAAATTCAAGTTATTATCCTGTAAAACCAATAACATTCAATAAAGCAAAAGATGATGCATGTATGATATATGAAAGTTATATTTCAATGTGTAATGAATTTTTAATTCAATCACATTTAAGCTTTTTGAATTTTAAAAATTTATATATCATATTTTGCGTTGATGTTAGTGAGCAAGATGATAAATTGGCACTTAATGTTGAAACTATAAAAATAGAAATGATAAAAGATGATGGTTTTAAAGCTAAATTTTTTTGTTGTGTTTTAGTTGAAAGAGAAATAAATATTGATGCAGATAGTGGAAAGATGATAAATATAATATAAATATATAAAAATTATCATGTTTAAAATAGTTATGAATAAATTGAAAAAACATTTTAATTTTATGTTGAGTGATGATGAACCTTTGAAAGTTCAACATTTGATAATTGAACCATCATCAAATGAAAATGTTCAAGAGATATCGAATGAAAAGGTTCAAGAGATATCAAAAGATTATTCAAATGATGCTGATTTAATATATACCTCAGAAGAATTGTTGGAATTATCAAAACCAATAATTTTAATTCCTGGAACTCCCAAGTATGAAGAAATAATAAATTTATGTAAAAAAGCTTTTCAAACAAAGATGACCGAGAGTCTTCAAATTGATGAAAAAGAAGGTTTGGGTTTTGTAGTTGTCGATCCGACAGGTCACTAGCTTCATTTATTCTTTTTATTCTAAAATGAAGAAAAGTTTAGAAAACATTTAACAACATTTAATACAAATTTTAATATTACAAAAGATAATAATGAATTTGGTATTAGAAAACCAAATACTATGGGTGTTGTTAATGGATATGGTTTAATAACAATTCCACCTGGAGCATATGGATTAGATGTTTTATTTAAATTAATAATTGAATTAATTAAAAAGAGATATACTGAAGAAAATATTGTTACCTTTTCATTAAATATTTTAGCAGCAAAAATAAACACGTTAATTAAAAAAGGATATAGTATTTCATTTCTAGATAAAAATAAATTCGGTAATATTTTAGGATTCACTGGTAAAATTTATGAAAATAATACAACTGATGAATTATTTATTGCTGAAAAGATTGTAGATATTTCAAATATAACCTTTATAAGTTTATTATGTGATTTGGTTGAAGGAACTTATCACAATGGAAGAAGAAAAAATTGTATATATAGTTTTCCGTATGGAACTGTTCCTCGTGGATATAGAATTGTACAACTAATATCAACACCAAGATATTTTCCATTGATTAGAAAAATTATTTCAAGTACAAATTTTAAAATTGTAGATCAAAATGATGATTTAATAAATTTTAATAATGAAAATATTTCTTTTTGCTTACATCTCCGTCAGGTTTGAGCACAAATGATTTACGCAAGTGTGATTTAAATTTTTTTTATTAAAAATGGATGAAATTTTGGAAAAAAGAACGATTGTGAAATTGTAATTAATTTTAAAACAAAGAATAATCTTGAATCTGCTGAATCTATTGAATCTATTGAATCGACAAGATTAAAATATTCAGATTTAACTTTTAATTCTAGTGAATCAGAATTTATAAAAAACTTTCAAATTCCCCTAGAATTAAATTCAGATTGTGATTATGAAATTGGATTATCATAGTTTGCAACATTAAATAATAAATCTTTTCTAATAACATCTATGAATTTATTATGTGATTTGATTTCAGGAAATATTACAAATTGCATATATAGTTTTCTATACAAAACGATTCCCTATAAAAGTATTATAGAATATATTATAGATATTCTAGAAAGTATTGTAGATATTATAGAACGAGTATCAACACCAAGATATTTTCCATTGAATAAAAAACTTTCAAATATAAATTTTAAAATTGTAAATCAAAATGGTGAATTAATAAATTTTAATAATGAAAATATTTCTTTTTGTTTACATTTACGACAGGTTTGAGACCTCCGGTCGAAGCGCAAGCTTTAATTTTTAATTCTTTAAAATGACATGTGTTGAATTGAATAAATTTCTAGATAAATATGGTCGAGATACTACAACTAATTTTTATCTACCTGATATTTTAAAAGATTTAAATTTTAAATGTAAAATAATTATGAGAGATGAAATTAAAAATTATTTAAATTCTGATAATATTATTTTTAATCTTCAAACAACAAAAGAACATGGATCTCATTGAGTTCTTTGTTCTAAAAAATATAAATTTATTTTGATTCATATGGAATTATTCCAATTCAAGAAATGAAATTATATTTAACTGATGGTTATATTTATAATACTTTGCAAGTTCAAAAAGAGAATACAAAAATATGTGGACAATTATGTATTTTTATTTTATTAAATTTAGAGCTCAAGCGACTGTCGGAGGAAAAAGGAATTGTCTTTCAAAGAAATTATTCTAGATCTTTTATAATAAAATAAAATTTAAAAATGAGTACAGGTAGTCCCCGACTTACGACCGAGATAGGTTCCTAGTCATCGGTCGTAAGTCGATTAAGTCGTAAGTCGAGTTTCATCATGAATAACTAAAGAAAAATATTAGATACTGTACTACTAACTTTTAGGATCAGGAGAAATGAAACTACCGAAAATTCATGTAATGAAAACTTTATTAAAATTTATAAAATGAAATAATAACCCAAAAATATATATTAAATGTGTACTAATAACACATATTATATATGTAACAAACAAAAATACATAATAAGAAATATATATAATTAAACAAAAACATTTTATTCAACTTAGCGTTATTTTCGTGTCGTCATCATGTTTACTTATTACTAGAGAGCAATCCATTGCGTTGTCTTCAGAAACAGAATATCCAATCCTAGTTTTCTTAACAAATCTAAAAAAAAAATCTAATAAAAAAATTGGTCGTAAGTGCGGATGGTCGTAAGTCGAGCGGTCGTAAGTCGAGGACTACCTGTAGTGTAATTCCTGAAAATATTGGTGGTGGAACACTGGCATTAAATACTAACGCAATTTTGGAACAAGTTGAAAGTAAACTTATAAATGAAAATGGTGATAGGATGAGATGAGAATTAAACATGAATAATAATTCAATTTCAAATCTTTCATATCCTCAAAATGATTTAGATGCATTTAATTAAAAATTTGTAAAGGAATTGAATCGAGAATCGAATACAAAGCAAATTAATGAAATTGGTTAACGTTTAGTTGAAGAAATTAAAAGATATATTATAAATTTAGAAACAGGAAAAAATAAACAAATTAATGAATTAACTACTGGTATTAGTAGAATAAATTTTGAAATGAGTGAAATGAATAACCAATCATCCAAGATGAAAGCAAGCAAAACCTAACTGATGATGAAATCTCTTCAACTAAAAAAACTTTGAGTGCAATTGATGACCGAATGAAGGTAATTGATACTCTCAAGAATGAAAATTTAATTTAATAAAATTTAATTTTCACAACTCTTGAATGATTTCGAAACATTCAAAAAAGATGTTGCTAAAAATATACAAACATCAAACCTCAAGGATATAAAATATAATAATAGTGTTTGATTATTATGTTATTGAAGAACAGTCGTCCATGATTTCTTTTATAGTAAAAAATAATCCAAATACGCTTTTTGGTGATAAGAATCATACTTTTAATTTATTCCGACACCATGATGATTTCTTTGTTATGTTTGTTTATAATGGTCAAAATATTGAAATTAATAAAATTAAATTATTGGGTACAAAAGAAACATTTATTAGAGCTATAATTGGAAACAAACGAAAAACGTTACATCTTAGAAACAATTCATTTTCAGTCTCTGAACCAATGTCTAAATTAACTATTGGCAGGAGTGGAATAATTCTAGATCAAGGTTATAGGGAATTTGAAAAAATAGAATTTATAAATAGGAAATTATCAAGTATGAATAATATAAAATTAGATGATTTATTTTCAACCACATGAACAAATCTAATACTTTCTGGTAAGAAATTTAAAAATTTAGAAGATTTTATATATAAAAATTTAGAAGCCGTCAAAATAGACAATTAAAAATGGAAGGAAGAGAGATTAATGAAGAAATCATTTATCCTGAAAGGGTCGCTTGCGCTTCGAAAGCAGTCGCTGACGCTCCAACTTTTCAAGAAAGAAAGATTTATCCACCTTTAAGCGTGCTGCTAGAAAAAACAAATGAATTCGACACTGTGGGGATCGATCCCAGGTGTGTTCGAAAGACTGTGACGATGATTACCGCTTCGCCACCACACCCGTTGCAATATATTTTTTTCTCATAGTTATGTCTAAAAATTTTTTAATTAACAAAAAAATAAAATATACACACAAGATGTATTTCCTAAAATACCCAGACTATATTATTTTTATATATCTTAAATATTATTTTCAAATTTAAATTGAAAACAACTAATTCTAGTTGGGATTTGAATCCATGTGTTTTTGAACCACGTGCTACTCTATTTTTTTAAATTTTATTCTTTCAGATTTCTTTTAGGATTCTTAATCTTTAATAATGAAACAATATAAAATAAATTTCAAAAAAATAAAAAATAAATCCTATGAAAAAATAATAATAAAAATGTCGAGTACTCGAAAAAATTGAAAACCTAAGAAAACTCATGTTCCAAAGGTAGTCGCTTGCGCTCCAAAATCTCAAGTTTCAAAACCTAAACCTTAAGAAATTAAATGTGTTCCTGTGATAGAATATTTACTAGAGGATCTGCTTATACGAGTCATTGTAAATCTTTAAATCATTTAAAAAGAACTGTTGGTCTAGATGATTTAAATTCTATACTTTGTAAAAAATATAAAGAAAGATATTTAATAAAAATTTTTCATCTTCATTATAATTTTTGTGATGGAAGAAAAAAACGAAAAAGAAATGAAAAAAAAGAGAAAAAAAAGAAAAAAAATTTGAACCTATAAAATTTGAAGATAGCTCGTCTGAAGATAGTTCATCAACTGATAGTGAAGATCTTAAAATTTAAGAACCTAAAATTGAAGAACCTAAAATTAAAGAAGATGAAAATGATATTGGATATTCAACTTTTAATGTTACTGTTACTTTTACATCACCAATAAGTACAAATAGATATATTGATATGCATAAAAAAGAAATAAAAGAAAAAATGCAAAAAGGTTTAAATGTTATGAAAGTAGGAAGATTTTATGTTTTAAAATATAAACTTTCAATACATGTTAAATATTATCGAGGAAAAGAAGATACTGATACAATTTTAGATTCCAGTTATGATATAAGTTATTTGCCATTAGTAAGTATTAATGGTTTTAATTCCAAACTTAAAAGAATTAAAAAGAAAATAGAAAAATATTATGAACATATAGAAGATACCTTGGGGGATTCTGCTTTAATTTTACATTCTTTTCAAAATATTAGTATAAATATTTGGAAACATAGACCTCCAAGACCAAAATCACATCAAGATTCCATTTACTTCAAGTTATATTGTAAATGTTAAAAATAGAGATAATAAATGTTTTCAATGGGCTGTTATTTCAGCTCTGTATCCTACAGAAAAAATGTTGATAGATTAAATAATTATATAGATTATTAAAGTGAAATAAAATATTGGGATGGATTTGAACATCCAATGAAAATAAAAGATGTTTATAAATTTGAAAAATTAAATGATGTATCAATTAATATTTATGTATATGAAAATGATGTAATAATTCCAATTCAAATTACTGATGCAAGAAGAACCGAAGGAAGACATATTAATCTTTTAATAATACATGAAGAAACTGAAAATGAAATTGCTTCTCATTATCTCTGGATAAAAAAATTTCAAAGTTTTTATTAGAAAGAGAATTACAAATTCTAATTATAAAGGTTGGGTTTGTGAAAGATGTTTTTCTTATACATCAACAAAATCTGTGAAAGAAAAACATTCAAGATTATGCGAATTTAATGAACCAGCACTTGTTAAAATGCCATCTGCTAACAAGGCACAAATGACATTTAATAAATTTGGAAATCTTTTACAACCTTTAGCTGTTATATATGGTGATTTTGAAGCTGTTAATATTAAACAAAATTTAAAAGAAGAATATCTTAAAATCCTAGAAAGATTCAGCTGTTAAATTATTATGCACTCAGTATGATAAAGGAAAATATTTATGTCATTACAGAAATTTACAATTTTATTTAAGACATGGAATGAAATTGAAAAAAGTCTATAACATAATTAGTTTTGAACAAAAACCATTTATGAAAAGTTTTATTGAAGATGATAAAAAAAAAGAATTTGATAAAATGTTATAAATTATTAAATAATTCAGTCTTTGGTAAAACTATGGAAAATATAGATAAATATGTAAATATAACTTTGTTAACAAATAGTCCTCAAGATTTAATAAAATATTCTAAAATGCTTTGAAGACCAACATTTAAAAATTGTGAAAGATTTTCAAATGAATTGGTTGCTGTTGAGATTGGAAATTATACAAAAACTTATAATAAACCAATGTATGTTGGATTTAGTATATTAGAATTATCAAAACTTCAAATGTATGAAATGTATTATGATATATTACAACCACATTTTGGAACCAGGATTTCTTTACATTTGATGGATACCGACTCAATGTTTTTAGAAATTAAAACAGACGAAGATTATAAATATTTATTTGACGAAATTAAAAAAAATGAAATAATTTAATAAATGAATCTGGTGAATTATTTACTTATAAAAATGAAAAACCTGGAAATACAATATTAAGTGTTGTTGCCATCAGATCAAAACAATATGCATTAAAAATGATAAAAGGTGAAGAAAATAAAAATAAAGGTGTTAAAAAATCTGTGAGTTAAAAGATAAAATCTATTGATTTTAAAAATTGTGTGGAAAGTAAATCTGAAAAACAAGTGGAAATAATTCATAATATTAGATCAAAAAGTCCTGAAATTTATCTTGAAAAATCTTTAAAAACAACATTAGATAATTATGATGATAAAAGATGGGTTTTAGATGATGGAATTACAACTTTACCATTTGGATATTATAAAATTAATTAGTAATTAGTTGATTTGATAGTTTTGCAATTTTATCAAAATTAAAATTCTGTAAAGAGATTGTTTTTTTTGAAAAATTGCAATTTTTTTGAATTTCGCGGATTTCTTGGGTGGGTCCATGAGCCGAAAATGCTTAAAAACACACTACTAACAAGATATAAAGTAAAATCACAAAAATCAGGTATAATTAATAAAATTATTCAAAATAATAATTAAAGTCCAAAAATTCATTAAACATTCTAAAATAAATATCTCCCAGCGCGAAAGAATAAATTTATTTATGAGAATTGTGCAGATTAACAGTGATACGGAAAATTGTACAGAGTAAAAATTGTTATTGAAAAATTTTGTTATAATTTTGATATGTTGAGCAGGGTTTCCAAACCGGTTAAACCCGAAACTGGTTAACCGGTTTTTTGTTTAATTTTATCAAAAACCGAAAACCGGGGGTATTTTGAGAAACCGAAAAAAAACCGAAAGTCAATTTTTTTCTTAAAATGATCAATAATTTTATTTTTTACTGTTTTTCATGAAGTATCTACTGATTTTAAAATTTTTACTTATGCCGGATCTCACTGGAGCTCAGCTCCAGGAAATGTAAATATATACATGGGTAAATTGAAAAACAAATTTTTATTAAATTGCAAAAATGATCGTTATTTTTTTTTCAATGATTTTTTGGAGATTTTCTCATTTTGTCATGGATTGCCATGAAATCCAAATATTTCCATGACTACCAAATATGTAAATAATTTTTTAGAAATAAAGTCCAGGTTAAAACTGTTTATAGTTGTAGATTTTTTTAGCTTCAGTATTCATAAAAGTGTGTGAATTTAATTTTTAAACGTTGGCTGAATAAGTGCTTTTCATTTTAAAAAAAATTTAAAAAACCTCTCGTATATATTAAGTAAGTACTTTAAAATTACTTTATTTATGCTTAAAGAATTTATATACCACAATATCTTCAAGTAAGTAATACTTACTAAGTATTAATTTATTAATTATTATATTTTATTTTAGTCTGAATATGAACAGCAAAAATTCAGAAGTATGGAAAATATTTCAAAAAGAAACCGACAATACTGCAAAATGCACTACGTGCAATTCAGTTTTAAAATGTGCAGTTAGGAACACATCAAATTTGGCGAATCATCTTCGTGCAAAACATGATATCGATGTTAAGAAAAATGAAGAACCTCCACAGAAAAGAGCAAAAGCAACTTCAAATATGCTTAATTTCATCAAAAGAGAATCTGTGGGGGAATTATTGGCCAAATGCGCAACGTATGGCGGGTTTTCCATTCATGCTATGACACATTCCAGCGCTATTAGAGAATTTACACGTAGCTATGTAATGCCTAGGAGCAAAAGTACAATTAAAAAATTAATCGTAGATTTTGCTAATGAGAAAAAGCTACAATTTAAGGACAAGTTTACAAAAATGGCTAAATCTGGTATGTGTTTCTCAATAACAACGGATGAATGGACTAGCTGTAGTGGAAAAAGGTATTTAAATGTGACATTACATTCTCAGGAGGATAGTTATAAATTAGGCCTTATTGCCATAGAGGGTTCATGCGATGCCTACCAGATTCACTCATTAGTTGAACAAAAATTGATGGATTATGGTATTAAACTTCGTAATATTTTGGCATCAACACAAGATGGGGCGAGTGTTATGAAGAAATACGCACAATTAAATAAAATTGAAAATTAATTTTGCATCAACCATGCTATTCATTTGGCTGTTGTAGAAACATTTTACAACAAAAATAATGTAATTGATGAAATTTCAATTTCTGAAAATGCTGATAGCGATGAAGATGAAAATCAATTTAATTCTTTTGCAGGCGATCATAGTTTAAATATAGATAATGATATCGATAATACTGAATACACATACAGTTTAGATGATGCAAACATTAATGAAATACTGCCAAACTTCCGAAAGACAGTCAAATTTTTTAGAAAATCGCAAGTAAGAAACGACATATTGCAACGATATGTTGAAGATAAAGAGGGTAAAAAACTTAAGCTTATATTGGACTGTAGAACCAGGTGGAACTCCCTTATACCTATGATGGAGAGATTAGTTCTACTTCAAGTTTGCATAAAACATGCATTGGAAGAAATAGGGCGTGACGATTTATACAATGAAAAAGACTTTAATATTTTAGCAAATTTAATTGAAATATTAAAGCCGACAGAATTGGCAGTAAAAGAACTAAGCAAACATACTTCAACCTTACTCACTGCGGAAGGAGTATTGACATTTTTATTTACTCAAATGAAACAAAACAACACTGCATTGGGGAAAAAATTTTATAATTCTTTGAAAATAAGAATTTCAGAAAGGAGAAATAAAGAATTAATAACTTTGTATTAATAACTTTGTCCCTACCAACGATGTTAGCTGCAAGATTATTTGGTGAGCCTAATCCACCATTTGCTGAAGAGAATAATGAGGAAAGTGAAGTTGAACCAATAGCACCTGGATCGGCTACTTTAGTACAACAATTGCAGCAATCAATTTCTGCAGTCTTGCAGGATTCAAAGCAATGTGCCAATGATGGCAATTTTGAGTTATCCTTCCAAAAAGAGTTGAAAATGTTTGGTGTTACTAAGCAAAAATTGAAAACGGTTCAAAATTTATTCAATGCTCTGGCATCGATTCAACCCACATCAACAGACAGTGAGAGAGTCTTTTCGATAGCCGGTAATTTTTGTACCAAATTACGTTCATCCATGAAATTTGAGCTTTTGGACGCATTAATTTTTCTAAAATATTATTTTATTAAAAAACTAAATCCATAATTATAAATTATGTTACTTTTCTTTCTTTTTTGTGATGTATAATTAAATAATGAAGTTATGTTAATTTTCAATTTTTTTATATAATTCTTAAATAAAAATAATTATTTAAAAATAATATTGCTTAATTTTGAATATTGTTTGTATTTTTGTTTATTTTCCTTGATTTACAGCTCCAAATGTATGTTTTATTGCATATTTAAAGGAACTTTTTTATATTTAAAAATACCGGTTAAAATCGGTTTTCACTTTCAAAAAACCGAAAACCGGGGGTTTGAAATTCTTCGGTTTTTGGATGCAACAATATTGAGTTAATATTTTATTTGGGTTCGGTAGAAACTGTTCGCTTCGGCTCCATGGGCTCTTTAGATAATGCTGAAATAACTCAACACAGGAAAACTTTTATTGATACCAACAATTACGCAACGATTCACAATTTTCAATTTCCAACATCGGCAGCAATCTCAATGAGAAGCCGCCTTTTAAATTTGTAATATTCAAGGTCTCAAAATTCTCTTGACACCAGTCTTACTCTAAAATAATTACTTTATTCAATTTTCACAACTTTTCAGTAAATTTTTGTTTTCTCTACTCGCTCAGTTTATCTGGAAAACTTCTATCCCCAGTTGTCGATTACAGACTCCCTTATATATTTGCTTTTATCTTTTGCTGCTTCGGCCGTTCCCCAGAACAAGACTAATTATATTTAATAAAATAGGAGAATTTATCCCTAATTTAACTTATTTGTTTTCGTCGTTTTAATTAATTAATTAATTTGTATTTTCTTAATAACTTTTTCTAAGGGTCCAAATTAATTTTTTTATTACTATTTCCTCCAGAAAATATTGATTTTTATGTTATAATTATTTTGAATTAATTAGTTTTATTTTTTCGATTTTCCCATTTATTAAAGTTTTGCAAAAATTCCATAATCCCAACAGATATAAAGTTGTAACGATTGTGGTAATTTCGAATAAACATTATTGTATTGGGCTGTTCAATTTATTTGAATAGGACATTGAGCAATCGGAAACTAGTACCCACTTGTAATAATTACTCGGCATATTTAAAGAGTTGTATAATTATGTTTTTAAAATAATACATCTTAAGATGTACGTATTTTTTCTTATCGACTTCAACGCTGAAAATATTCACATAGTGACGATATAAGGAAATGAGAAAAATCAGTAATAAATGAATTACAATAAGTACTCTTGAATATTGTTGAATCAATACATAATCGAACTTGGGATTTAAATGAACGGTTCAGTAAAACATCATGAAAAATCAACTTAATTCTGAACATGAATTAAACACCTTTAAATCTGAGGAAAATAAACATAAAATCAAAAAGAAATAATAGTAAATTGAAAATTAATACAAAAAGCAAGACTTATAATAAAGAAATCGACACAGACATAATGATAGCAGAATAACAGTAAACAAATTGGCAATAGAATAACACATTTTTGAAATCCATTATGGCGTCAAAAAATTTAAGTAAAAATAAAAATAACTGTAAAGGAAAAAAATAGATGAAAATTGAATAAAACAATTTGCTGAAAGAATGCATCAACACAAACATAAACACGCTAACATTTCTAGGAAAAAAATGCTAAGACTATTTCACAAATTCAAGTAAATGTTTAAGTAAAATTTTTGGTAAATGTTTTGTTAACCAAACTCATCTTGGTGCATTTGTTTCAAAATCGTTCGGATAATTCAAAGATTGAACTTAAAAGTAGCCTTTACTGTTATTCCAATTGAAAAATCTTCGAGAATCGACATCAAACATTATACAAGTAAATATTTGCTTGGTCTCGACGATTTCGTTAGAATTTTATGCATCCCTAATGTTCGTAAATGTATATTTTATGGGTAATTATATTTCTGTTATTTGTTACTTCTTAATGATACATCGAAAATTTTCAAGTCCACATCCAGTTACACTATCACAAGTCAAAAAAAGGCGTGTTGCAATCTGCAGATCAACTATAACGTGTCTGTGACCGTTAAAACATTTTAATGTGAGAGGCAAACGCTACAACATGACAAAGCCAGTAAGTTGAATGAAATATTTACTCTTGGAGAAGTGGGCTGTACAAAGGTCTTGTGGCTTCTTGTTCAGTGATAATGATATCAAAAACTTAACCTAAATTTCTAATCCAAACTTGGGTTACATTTCATGACCCGAAGTAGCTCAGTGAACACCTATTAACTTAACATTGACATAAATTAGATTCCGAAATTTTATTAAGAGAATGGCAGTAAGAAACGGCAGTCTAAATTGTTTCATCTCTGTTAAGTTATCAAGTCGTCGGAAAAGAATAGTCAGAAAAATCTAAATGGATGAAATTAAAGCAAGAATCGCAATACGTTAAAAAAAGGAAAGATGATTCATATCGGTTTTTTGTTCCGAATAAATGTATAAGTTAAAACTTGATTTATAATTTAATTGTTTTTAAATTTTTGGTAAATGTTTTGTTAACCAAACTCATCTTGGTGCATTTGTTTCAAAATCGTTCGGATAATCAAGGTTTTGCTGTATAAAAAATATTTGCCTTGAGATAAAAAAAATGTAAGATGTTGATCCTTATAGAATTCTAGGATGTCTAAGTACCTTAGAATCTGTTGAAAAGATTGCACAATATTTATTCTCTCGACAAATCTTCAAAAAACTCTTTTATAGCTCTTCGTTCCGTATCATCTACAATGGAGTTTATTGGTTTCTAATTTTTGATACATAATACTTTTAGACACATAAAAAAAACATACCAACATTCAAGCACAATCATTAAACGAGTTTACTCAATAAAAGCGTTTAAACAACGGCGCGGATAAAAACCAATGCTGATAAAAAATGGCGCCGTTTTATAAAAGGTTAAATTACCAGCTAGTTATTATTCTTTCAAAATATTATTTATATATTTTTTGGAATCTAGTAAAAGAATATTTAATTAAACCTAAAAAAAAATCATTGTTAATATTATGATTTATCTCGTTTTGATGTTTATTGAATGACGCCGTTTTGTATATCCACGCCAATTTTTGCCGCGCCATTTTTTACGTGCCTTTATTGGTGTATACCTCAATATATGATCTCAAAACCACAACTTTGGCGTATTATTATGTAATAGGTTAATTTAATAATATTCCTTAATTATTCTTCATTACAGGATCAAAAATATATTTTTTTCGCCAAGAACTCTGGGATCGAACTAAGTACGAGTAGTCAATTAAAACAATTCGTAAATTGCATGATTTTGTAAATATTTATTTAGAAAATCTTTGAAGTATCAAATAAAAAATGAATGAAATTTTTTGGAATCGCTTGAATAGGGTCTACGAGCTGCAAACATTGCTAAGGTTCAAATTAAATGCTCAATTAAAATATGTGAGCTACAAAATTAAAATTTACATATGCTGTTTAACATAATATTTTTTCTTTATTTTTATGTTGCGCAAAGTTGATGCGATTGCTTTTAAAATATCAATTACAATTATAATTCATTTTGTTTAAAACATCAAATTCACATTTTATCTAATTCCCCTACTCAGTTGATCAAAGATTCACGTCTTCTGTTCAATTTCCTAATCACATACGACAATTATGAAAAATGCTTTCGTTTATGTCATGTTATAATAAATTTTAACATAAAATGTTTATTTTATTTGATAAAATTTTGATTTTTAAATCTTATACGAAATATAGAGAAACTCTCGTAATAAATACTTGTTTAAAATACATATTGCATAGAATTGAAATTGGAGGTATGTGTTTGGTTATAAATATAAATCACTGAAACTAATACATTGATACTAATTAAATTTTAAAATTATCAAAATCAATTAAAATTAATACAAATTTTGAAAAAAGTAAAAATCAATATTTTTCGGGGGGAAAAAGTGGTAACCGGTGGCAAATTTGATTGTGAAGACAAATAAAATATTTTTAGACTGAGATAAGGTATATTGAAGGGTCGGGAGCACAAAAACAAATTAATTAATTAATTAAATTATTTACAGTCGAACCCATTAATCAAGGGCCGCCAAGCTAAACGTCAGCTTAATGTGGTTCCCTTAATTAGTGAAATGGGCAATAAATTGTCCGAAAGGGAAAATTGTTTTTCAATAGTAAACCAGATTTATGGGAATCCAAAAACTATAAAAGCAACTGACAACAAAATAAATTGCCAGTTGGTCAGAGCGCGAAAATAACGAGTCGAAGGAAACGAGCGATTAATCATAAATCGATAAAGTTAATCAGATTGCAGTTGAATTTACATCGTGATACCCTTAGGGTGTATAACGATAAATAAATTACTGTGTATCGTGTTGAATATTTGTTAATAAAGATTTCTTTGTTGGGATTTTGTTTTATTGGTTATTGAACACGAGGAGTCGGATCGAGAAACCTATTCATCGACGAATATTTAATATCCGAATAATTTGGTGAGCCCGACGTGATCTGAATCGTCGGTGAGAAGCATCTAAAGAGCAACCAAAGCTTTGTGAAAACTATATTATATTGAGAAAGAGAAATCGAAACTTTGAAAAATTTTAATGCCAGACGTTCTAAATTGGAAAATAAACGAGAACCGTACAATTTTCGAAGCAAGCAACGAAAAGAGATAACCATGAGAGTAGTGGGATGTGTCACCGCTAGATCATGTCACCGCTGGATCAACCCCCCCCCGGAGGGGGTAAAAAAATTTTTTTTTCTAAGTCTAAAAGTACAAGAAATTTTTAAGACAAAGACAATGACTCATTCAAGGTCATTGAAATAAAGACCATGACTCATTCAAGGTCATTGGATGACTCATCAAACAATTTCAAGGTCATTAAACAATTTCCCAAGGTCATTGAAACAAACACCATGACTCATCAAAAATTTTCTCAAGGTCATTCAAACAAAGGCCATGACTCATTCAAAATTTCTCAAGGTCATATTATTTTTAAACATTTTAAAATTTTAATTTACTACTTATTTTTATAAGTAGTATATATTTTGTGAATTTATTTTATTATTATTATTACTATCAATATTTTATTATTATTATTATTATTATTAAAAATTTCATTATTATTATTATTAATATTATTATTAATATTATTATTACTTTTTATTATTATATTATTACTTATAAAAATTTATTAATACTTATAAAAACTTTAATTATTATTATTAATATAATAATTTTTATTTTATTATTATTATTATTATTATTATTATTATAATTATTAATATATTTATTATTATTATTATTGTCAAGGTCATTGGATGAGTCATCAAAATTTTTCAAGGTCATTAAAAATTTCTCAAAAAATTTCTTTTAAAATTTTAATTTACTACTTATAAAAATAAGTAGTATATACTTTATAAATTATTTTATTATAATTATTATTAATATTATTATAACTTTTTATTATTCTATTATTATTATTATTTTTATTTTTATTATTATTGCTATTATTATTATTATTATTAATATTATTAATACTTATAAACTTTTTTTAATATTATTATTATTATTAATATTATTATTATTATTCTATTATTACTTATAAATATTAAAACATTACTTATAAAAACTTTAATTATTATTATTATTAATATTATTATTAATATTATTATTACTTTTTATTATTCTATTATTATTATTATTTTTATTTTTATTATTATTGCTATTATTATTATTATTATTATTAATATTATTAATACTTATAAACTTTTTTTAATATTATTATTATTATTAATATACTTATTACTTATAAAATTTATTAATATTATTATTATAATTAATACTTTTAAAACTTTTTATAATAATATTATTATTACTTTTTATTATTATTATTACTTATAAATTTGTAAATTTTATTCTATTTTATTATAATTAATATTTTTATTATTATTATTAATATTATTTTTAATATTATTATTATTATTATTATTATTATTATTATTATTATTATTATTTTTATTATTATTATCAAGGTTATTGGATGACTCATCATAATTTTTCAAGGTCATTGAAAAGTAGGTCAAAGTCATTCAAAAGTAGGTCAAGGTCATTCAAAATTTCTCAAGGTCATATTATTTTTAAACATTTTTAAATATTTATTAACTACTTATTTTTATAAGTAGTATATATGTTGTAAATTTATTTTATTATTATTATTTTTATTAATATTTTCTTTTTTATTATTATTATTAATATTATTATTACTATTACTATTATTATTATTATTTTTATTATTATTATCAAGGTTATTGGATGACTCATCATAATTTTTCAAGGTCATTGAAAAGTAGGTCAAGGTCATTCAAAAGTAGGTCAAGGTCATTCAAAATTTCTCAAGGTCATATTATTTTTAAACATTTTTAAATATTTATTAACTACTTATTTTATAAGTAGTATATATGTTGTAAATTTATTTTATTATTATTATTTTTATTAATATTTTCTTTTTTATTATTATTATTAATATTATTATTACTATTACTATTATTATTATTATTTTTATTATTATTATCAAGGTTATTGGATGACTCATCATAATTTTTCAAGGTCATTGAAAAGTAGGTCAAGGTCATTCAAAAGTAGGTCAAGGTCATTCAAAATTTCTCAAGGTCATATTATTTTTAAACATTTTTAAATATTTATTAACTACTTATTTTTATAAGTAGTATATATGTTGTAAATTTATTTTATTATTATTATTATTAATATTTTTTTATTATTATTATTAATATTATTATTACTATTATTATTATTATTATTATTTTTATTATTATTATCAAGGTTATTGGATGACTCATCATAATTTTTCAAGGTCATTGAAAAGTAGGTCAAGGTCATTCAAAATTTCTCAAGGTCATATTATTTTTAAACATTTTTAAATATTTATTAACTACTTATTTTTATAAGTAGTATATATGTTGTAAATTTATTTTATTATTATTATTATTAATATTTTTTTATTATTATTATTAATATTATTATTACTATTACTATTATTATTATTATTTTTATTATTATTATCAAGGTTATTGGATGACTCATCATAATTTTTCAAGGTCATTGAAAAGTAGGTCAAGGTCATTCAAAAGTAGGTCAAGGTCATTCAAAATTTCTCAAGGTCATATTATTTTTAAACATTTTTAAATATTTATTAACTACTTATTTTTATAAGTAGTATATATGTTGTAAATTTATTTTATTATTATTATTTTTATTAATATTTTCTTTTTTATTATTATTATTAATATTATTATTACTATTACTATTATTATTATTATTTTTATTATTATTATCAAGGTTATTGGATGACTCATCATAATTTTTCAAGGTCATTGAAAAGTAGGTCAAGGTCATTCAAAAGTAGGTCAAGGTCATTCAAAATTTCTCAAGGTCATATTATTTTTAAACATTTTTAAATATTTATTAACTACTTATTTTTATAAGTAGTATATATGTTGTAAATTTATTTTATTATTATTATTTTTATTAATATTTTCTTTTTTATTATTATTATTAATATTATTATTACTATTACTATTATTATTATTATTTTTATTATTATTATCAAGGTTATTGGATGACTCATCATAATTTTTCAAGGTCATTGAAAAGTAGGTCAAAGTCATTCAAAAGTAGGTCAAGGTCATTCAAAATTTCTCAAGGTCATATTATTTTTAAACATTTTTAAATATTTATTAACTACTTATTTTTATAAGTAGTATATATGTTGTAAATTTATTTTATTATTATTATTTTTATTAATATTTTCTTTTTATTATTATTATTAATATTATTATTACTATTACTATTATTATTATTATTTTTATTATTATTATCAAGGTTATTGGATGACTCATCATAATTTTCAAGGTCATTGAAAAGTAGGTCAAGGTCATTCAAAAGTAGGTCAAGGTCATTCAAAATTTCTCAAGGTCATATTATTTTTAAACATTTTTAAATATTTATTAACTACTTATTTTTATAAGTAGTATATATGTTGTAAATTTATTTTATTATTATTATTTTTATTAATATTTTCTTTTTTATTATTATTATTAATATTATTATTACTATTACTATTATTATTATTATTTTTATTATTATTATCAAGGTTATTGGATGACTCATCATAATTTTTCAAGGTCATTGAAAAGTAGGTCAAAGTCATTCAAAAGTAGGTCAAGGTCATTCAAAATTTCTCAAGGTCATATTATTTTTAAACATTTTTAAATATTTATTAACTACTTATTTTTATAAGTAGTATATATGTTGTAAATTTATTTTATTATTATTATTTATTATATTTTCTTTTTTATTATTATTATTAATATTATTATTACTATTACTATTATTATTATTATTTTTATTATTATTATCAAGGTTATTGGATGACTCATCATAATTTTTCAAGGTCATTGAAAAGTAGGTCAAGGTCATTCAAAAGTAGGTCAAGGTCATTCAAAATTTCTCAAGGTCATATTATTTTTAAACATTTTTAAATATTTATTAACTACTTATTTTTATAAGTAGTATATATGTTGTAAATTTATTTTATTATTATTATTATTAATATTTTTTTTTTATTATTATTATTAATATTATTATTACTATTATTATTATTATTATTATTTTTATTATTATTATCAAGGTTATTGGATGACTCATCATAATTTTTCAAGGTCATTGAAAAGTAGGTCAAGGTCATTCAAAAGTAGGTCAAGGTCATTCAAAATTTCTCAAGGTCATATTATTTTTAAACATTTTTAAATATTTATTAACTACTTATTTTTATAAGTAGTATATATGTTGTAAATTTATTTTATTATTATTATTTTTATTAATATTTTCTTTTTATTATTATTATTAATATTATTATTACTATTACTATTATTATTATTATTTTTATTATTATTATCAAGGTTATTGGATGACTCATCATAATTTTTCAAGGTCATTGAAAAGTAGGTCAAGGTCATTCAAAAGTAGGTCAAGGTCATTCAAAATTTCTCAAGGTCATATTATTTTTAAGCATTTTAAAATATTTATTTACTACTTATTTTTATAAGTAGTATATATGTTGTAAATTTATTTTATTATTATTATTTTTATTAATATTTTCTTTTTTATTATTATTATTAATATTATTATTACTATTACTATTATTATTATTATTTTTATTATTATTATCAAGGTTATTGGATGACTCATCATAATTTTTCAAGGTCATTGAAAAGTAGGTCAAGGTCATTCAAAAGTAGGTCAAGGTCATTCAAAATTTCTCAAGGTCATATTATTTTTAAGCATTTTAAAATATTTATTTACTACTTATTTTTATAAGTAGTATATATGTTGTAAATTTATTTTATTATTATTATTTTTATTAATTTTTTTTTATTAGTATTATTAATATTATTATTACTATTATTATTATCATTTTTATTATTATTATCAAGGTTATTGGATGACTCATCATAATTTTTCAAGGTCATTGAAAAGTAGGTCAAGGTCATTCAAAAGTAGGTCAATGTCATTCAAAATTTCTCAAGGTCATATTATTTTTAAACATTTTTAAATTTTAATTTACTACTTATTTTTATAAGTAGTATATATGTTGTAAATTTATTTTATTATTATTATTTTTATTAATATTTTCTTTTTTATTATTATTATTAATATTATTATGATAACAATTTTGTAATACTAAAGAAAATTTATATTTATTGGTAAAATTCAGATTTTTATGATAATTTTAAGTGGGAATTTGATTGGTTGAATACATATAGTAAATATGATCCGAATGATGAATTTTTAAGGATCTTATTCGGTTAAATATAGATTTCTACAGAAATTTTACCTTGTAGGTTTTTAAAAAATATGTATATTGTTGGTGCAGTGAGGAAAATTGTCATTTCAATGGAAATGATTGGTTAAGAGTAAATTTTATGATATTTTAAGGAAATAACCGATTAAGAACAAGTTTGTTGTCATTTTTAAGGGGTTGAGTTGGTTGAATATCTGTGTTCAAAGGGTAAATATTTTCTAAATGGAAAATATAGATGAGGAATTTATAATATTTTTAGGGGATTTGTTCAGATAGATATCAATATGTGTGTAAATCTTTTGAGAGAGTGGAAATATTGTCAATTAAAGAGAAATGATTTGTTAAGAAGAGAATTTATGATCTTTTAAGGAGAAAGGATTGGTCATGAGATGAATTCTATTGTAAGGCGATTTGAAGAAATTTATTCGGTTGAATATCGATATAAGTCGGTGATTTTTATGAAAATAATGAATATAGGTGGGGTTATTGTCATTTAAAGAGAAATGATTGGTTAAGAGGAGAATTTATGATAATCTTAAGGTAATTTGATTGGTCAAGAGAGGAATTTTATGTTAAGGGGATTTCAAGAAATTTATTCGGTTGAATATCGATATGTCGGTGATTTTTATGAAAAATATTGAATATAGCTTGGATTAATGTCATTAAAAAGGGAAATGATTGGTTGAGAGTAAATTTTATTTTATTTTAGTGAGAAACAATTGGCTAAGAAGAGAATTTATAATCTTTTAAGGGGAAATAATCGATTAAGAACAGATTTGTTGATATTTTTAAGGGGTTAATTGGTTAAGTATCGTTATTTAATAGATGATTTTTATAAAAAAAAAATAATGAATATGGTAAAGTAGGAGAAAGTGTTATTTGATGGTAAAAGATTGGTCAAGAGATGAATTTATTTTAAGGGGATTTCAAGAAATTTATTGGGTTGAATATCGATATAAGTCGTTGATTTTTATGAAAATAATGAATGTAGCTGGGATTATTGTCATTTAAAGAGAAATGATTGGTTGAGAGTAAATTTTATATTATTTTAGGGGAAAACGATAGGTCAAGAGGGGGAATCTTACTTTTAGGGTGATTTATTCGGTTAGATATCAATGTCAAAAGATGGATACTTAGTGAAATCGATACATTTTCATTGACTTAAGGGTTATCAAAATATAACAATAAGGTTTTGGTTAATTTTAATGATATTATTGGAATCTGAATAAAATATACGATACGTGTTCAGTTCTAAGAAATTTTTCGATTCATGCATTCAAGTATTTATTTGATTTTATTATTATATTTGTAATTTAATTAAAAACTAAAATTGATTAGTATTTAAAAAATTTATGTTACCCATTACTTATGTTGTTATTGACAATTTTCTGAATAATTTAAATATTTACGATTATTTCCAGGAATGAAGAGAAATTGTACGATTAAAAACTATGAGCTGTTGATAAAATACATTAATTTTTATTCAACAAGTACCTAGAACAATTACCTAACAATCTTAAAATTTTTGAAAATCTAACAAATTTTTTCAATTATTTTACAACTTAGTTAATTTAATTAACTGATAAGTAGTTTCTTTACAATTTGCTACTGTGTTGAAACTTTTTTTTTTTTTTTTTTTTTTTAAAATTCTTATTAAAAGTACTAACAAATTCTATTAAAGATCTATCAAGACTTGTCAAAAATTATAAAACTTTGGTAATTTTAATAAGTATTACTCAATAACTACTATTTTCTTACCAATTTGCAGAAGGTCTTATTTTAAGGTCTCAAATTTAACAACTTTCTCACAACTTTAATCAAATTCTAATCCCATGATAATCATAAATTACGTGTATTTTCTTAAAAAATGTCCATAGTTTTTCTTATATCGGTAAAACAAACACCTATATTTCAATAAAAAAAAAACACGTGTGTATCATAAATTATTTACATTTTTCTTAACAATCTCAAACTTTACATAAATATTGAACTATTTTTATCATTTAACATATACACATGTTGGGCTTAGAGCCAAAATTAAAATAAAAATTACAAAACCAATTTAAACAAAAATGTGAAAATTGTATAAGTTAAAACAAAATAATTAATGTTGTTTGGAAATTGTCAATATGGCTGCCGTAACATAAGCACTCACCGCAAGAAGATATCAAAAATAAAATAAAAACATATTAATTAAAACAAATTAAAAATATAACAAAAATTAAATAAAACAAATAATTAATTAAAATTCGGAAAAATGCCTACAGATGCAAAAAGAAACATACGAAAAATAAAATAAACTGCCAAAACCTTGCAAAATAAGGTTTAGAAAAAACACAGGCAGAAGAGGCGACCAGAAAACAAAATATTGGGGTTTAAAAATAATATTTTAAGAAAACAATAATAAAAATAAAATCCAACAATAAAATATTTATATATCAAAAAATAAAGAAAAATATATAAAAAATTACAAAAATATTTTGAAAATAATAAAATAATTAAAAAACCCTAAAAATCGCGAAAAATCGCCCATTGGTCGCACACAGGCACAAAAATACTATATATACGGCAGTCATTTTCATAATTTCTAACCAAATTTAACCGAATTGTAACAGACTTAGGAATTTTAGTCCGGCAGAAAATTTTAGAAAATTTGTAGAAATTTTTAGACTAGCAGTGAATCATTCTTAGACAAAATTTTGTATGCCAATTCATGTCAATTTTTCCAATCTGGTTGTAAGTATTGTTTTCTTGTATAAATATATATTTCGAAGTCTTGTTACTTTGATTTTATTCTGGATGGTCGTGGAATCTTTTGGTGCCACTGACAAATCCCCCTAAAATCTTATTTATAATAAGTATTTCAATAGATGGTTCATGGGACGGACCGTGTGCCGGCTAGTGGGTGAAAACCCTTAGTTGAGCTCGTGGGTCGTGCCTCGTGAACCCCTCGGCAGTTCGCAGTCGGTTCCGGCTTTGTGCACGGGACCGCTACGCAGGGCGCCGTTGTATACTCGAGGCGGCTGCTGAAAATGTGGCCGGAGCGAGTCGGAATAAAATTCGGGAAGTGCGACTTTAGTTAAGCGGGAATAAAGTTTTGTAGGGAAAATTTAAAAACTTTGTCAGAAACTAAATCAGAAAATCAAATAGGAAAGGATAGGATAGGCTAGAAATGTAAATTTGAAAGTAGTTTTCCAAAAAGTTGAATGATCTAATCTGACAGAAGAGAGGAATGTTTATTGAAGTGATCGCAGAGGGTTATAATTACTTAAAATCATGGGAAACGCACCGGGAACTAAGGAATTGTTGATCAAAATTCTAATATAGGGAAAGATAAAGGTAAATTAGGAAAAGTGTAGTCGATTCCGTGATTAAACAAATGAAATAGGAAATTTACCTAAAAATAAGGGAGGAATGCTGCCCAAATTTTTGAAGGATATTTTTATAAATAACGTGTAAAGATGATAAATAAGTATGGAAATTGTAGGAATAGACGAGTAAGGACCAGGATATAGAAAAAGAAAGACGTAAGACCTTCCATCGGCAGTCCAGAACCCGAAAGTGAAAATATCGTGAGGAGTAGTTCTAGTAATGGAGCTCACCTGCTCATGAATTTTCAACCTCTATGTACAATACCAACATGGCACTCACCATGGGTACATAGATGGGATAAAATAATAATCGTGATGGCGTTTAGGGGGGTAGATGCACAAAAACCCTAGAAAAAAAAAATAAATAAAAACCAACCCCATTCGCCAACACACATAAAATAAATATTTCATAAATTGTTGAAAAATAACACATATTTTCATTAAAGTTTTTCCATAAACACTGTAACATATCGATGGTTTAACACACACATTTGAGCCATAATTAGTTTTGATATTTATTTGCACATATTTTCTTAAAAATACAGAATTTTTCTTTAACTTTTTTACAAACATTTACAATTGTTCTATCCCTGTATACTATGAACCACAATTGAACAAACTTTTTCTATTCAATATTAATTTTATATACTTTGTTGAAAATTTATATAAAATAATAATGAAAATAATAATAATAAAAACTTGTAATATTAATAATAATAATAAAAATAACAATAATAATAATAATAAAAATAATAATAATAATAATAATAATAATAGAATAAAAATTAAAGAACATTAAAACCCTACTTATAAAAAATAAGTAGTATATTATAATTAAAAATGTTTAGAAATACTATGGCATTGACCTACTTTTAAATGACCTTGAAATAATATTATGACTCATCCAATAACCTTGAAAATAATAATAATAATAAATATTAAAACATTACTTATAAAAATAAGTAGTAAATTTATATTTAAAAATGACTAAAAATATTATGACTTTGAGAAAATTATAATAATAATAAAATTTAAATTAAAAAACATTAAAACATTACTTATAAAAATAAGTAGTAAATTTATATAAAAATGTTTAAAAATACTAAGACATTGACCTACTTTTAAATGACCTTGACATACTTTAAAATGACCTTGAAATAATATTATGACTCATCCAATAAGATTGAAAATAATAATAATAATAATAAATATTAAAACATTACTTATAAAAATAAGTAGTAAATTTATATTTAAAATGACTAAAAATATTATGACTTTGAGAAAATTATAATAATAATAAAATTAAAATTAAAAAACATTAAAACATTACTTATAAAAATAAGTAGTAAATTTATATAAAAATGTTTAAAAATACTAAGACCGTGTGAAATTTTAAATGACCTTGACATACTTTAAAATGACTTTGAAAAAAAAAATTAAGACTCATCAATGACCTTGACAATAATAATAATAAAAACAATAATAATAATAATTATAATAATAATAAAAATAAATATAATTAAACAATATTAATAAGTAATCATATTAATTAATAATATGAATAATCATATTAATAATAATATTAATAATAATAAAATTATTTCCTTATAATAGAAGTTTTATACATTAATAATAATAATATTATTAAAAATAATAATAATAATAATAATAAAAATAATAATAATAAATATAATAATAATAATAGTATTATAAAAAGTTTTCAAAGTATTAATAATAATAAAAATTTTAATAAATTTTATAAGTAATAAGTATATTAAAAATAATAATAATAATAAAATTAATAAAAATATTAATATTAATAATAATTAAAGTTTTTATAAGTATTAATAAAAATTTTTATAAGTAATAATAGAATAATAAAAAGTAATAATAATATTAATAATAATATTAAAAATAATAATAAAATATTAATTATAATAAAAATAATAATAAAATAAATTTACAAAATATATACTACTTATAAAAATAAGTAGTAAATTAAAATTTAAAAATGTTTAAAAATAATATGACCTTGAGAAATTTTGAATGACCTTGACCTACTTTTGAATGACCTTGACCTACTTTTCAATGACCTTGAAAAATTATGATGAGTCATCCAATAACCTTGATAATAATAATAAAAATAATAATAATAATAGTAATAGTAATAATAATATTAATAATAATAATAAAAAAGAAAATATTAATAAAAATAATAATAATAAAATAAATTTACAACATATATACTACTTATAAAAATAAGTAGTTAATAAATATTTAAAAATGTTTAAAAATAATATGACCTTGAGAAATTTTGAATGACCTTGACCTACTTTTGAATGACCTTGACCTACTTTTCAATGACCTTGAAAAATTATGATGAGTCATCCAATAACCTTGATAATAATAATAAAAATAATAATAATAATAGTAATAGTAATAATAATATTAATAATAATAATAAAAAGAAAATATTAATAAAAATAATAATAATAAAATAAATTTACAACATATATACTACTTATAAAAATAAGTAGTTAATAAATATTTAAAAATGTTTAAAAATAATATGACCTTGAGAAATTTTGAATGACCTTGACCTACTTTTGAATGACCTTGACCTACTTTTCAATGACCTTGAAAAATTATGATGAGTCATCCAATAACCTTGATAATAATAATAAAAAATAATAATAATAGTAATAGTAATAATAATATTAATAATAATAATAAAAAAGAAAATATTAATAAAAATAATAATAATAAAATAAATTTACAACATATATACTACTTATAAAAATAAGTAGTTAATAAATATTTAAAAATGTTTAAAAATAATATGACCTTGAGAAATTTTGAATGACCTTGACCTACTTTTGAATGACCTTGACCTACTTTTCAATGACCTTGAAAAATTATGATGAGTCATCCAATAACCTTGATAATAATAATAAAATAATAATAATAATAGTAATAGTAATAATAATATTAATAATAATAATAAAAAAGAAAATATTAATAAAAATAATAATAATAAAATAAATTTACAACATATATACTACTTATAAAAATAAGTAGTTAATAAATATTTAAAAATGTTTAAAAATAATATGACCTTGAGAAATTTTGAATGACCTTGACCTACTTTTGAATGACCTTGACCTACTTTTCAATGACCTTGAAAAATTATGATGAGTCATCCAATAACCTTGATAATAATAATAAAAATAATAATAATAATAGTAATAGTAATAATAATATTAATAATAATAATAAAAAAGAAAATATTAATAAAAATAATAATAATAAAATAAATTTACAACATATATACTACTTATAAAAATAAGTAGTTAATAAATATTTAAAAATGTTTAAAAATAATATGACCTTGAGAAATTTTGAATGACCTTGACCTACTTTTGAATGACCTTGACCTACTTTTCAATGACCTTGAAAAATTATGATGAGTCATCCAATAACCTTGACAATAATAATAAAAATAATAATAATAATAATAATAATAATATTAAAAATAATATTAATAATAATAATAAAAATATTAATTATAATAATAATAATAACAATAATAAAAATAATATTTTTAAAAAATAATAATAAAATAGAATAAAATTTACAAATTTATAAGTAATAATAATAATAAAAAGTAATAATAATATTATTATAAAAAGTTTTAAAAGTATTAATTATAATAATAATATTAATAAATTTTATAAGTAATCAGTATATTAATAATAATAATAATATTAAAAAAAGTTTATAAGTATTAATAATATTAATAATAATAATAATAATAATAGCAATAATAATAAAAATAAATATAATTAAACAATATTAATAAGTAATCATATTAATTAATAATATGAATAATCATATTAATAATAATATTAATAATAATAAAATTATTTCCTTATAATAGAAGTTTTATACATTAATAATAATAATATTATTAAAAATAATAATAATAATAATAATAAAAATAATAATAATAAATATAATAATAATAATAGTATTATAAAAAGTTTTCAAAGTATTAATAATAATAAAAATTTTAATAAATTTTATAAGTAATAAGTATATTAAAAATAATAATAATAATAAAATTAATAAAAATATTAATATTAATAATAATTAAAGTTTTTATAAGTATTAATAAAAATTTTTATAAGTAATAATAGAATAATAAAAAGTAATAATAATATTAATAATAATATTAAAAATAATAATAAAAATATTAATTATAATAAAAATAATAATAAAATAAATTTACAAAATATATACTACTTATAAAAATAAGTAGTAAATAAATATTTTAAAATGCTTAAAAATAATATGACCTTGAGAAATTTTGAATGACCTTGACCTACTTTTGAATGACCTTGACCTACTTTTCAATGACCTTGAAAAATTATGATGAGTCATCCAATAACCTTGATAATAATAATAAAAATAATAATAATAATAGTAATAGTAATAATAATATTAATAATAATAATAAAAAAGAAAATATTAATAAAAATAATAATAATAAAATAAATTTACAACATATATACTACTTATAAAAATAAGTAGTTAATAAATATTTAAAAATGTTTAAAAATAATATGACCTTGAGAAATTTTGAATGACCTTGACCTACTTTTGAATGACCTTGACCTACTTTTCAATGACCTTGAAAAATTATGATGAGTCATCCAATAACCTTGACAATAATAATAAAAATAATAATAATAATAATAATAATAATATTAAAAATAATATTAATAATAATAATAAAAATATTAATTATAATAATAATAATAACAATAATAAAAATAATATTTTTAAAAAATAATAATAAAATAGAATAAAATTTACAAATTTATAAGTAATAATAATAATAAAAAGTAATAATAATATTATTATAAAAAGTTTTAAAAGTATTAATTATAATAATAATATTAATAAATTTTATAAGTAATAAGTATATTAATAATAATAATAATATTAAAAAAAGTTTATAAGTATTAATAATATTAATAATAATAATAATAATAATAATAATAATAGCAATAATAATAAAAATAAAAATAATAATAATAATAGAATAATAAAAGTAATAATAATATTAATAATAATATTAATAATAATAATAATTAAAGTTTTTATAAGTAATGTTTTAATATTTATAAGTAATAATAGAATAATAATAATAATATTAATAATAATAATAATATTAAAAAATTTTTATAAGTATTAATAATATTAATAATAATAATAATAATAATAGCAATAATAATAAAAATAAAAATAATAATAATAGAATAATAAAAAGTTATAATAATATTAATAATAATTATAATAAAATAATTTACAAAGTATATACTACTTATTTTTATAAGTAGTAAATTAAAATTTTAAAATGTTTAAAAAATAATATGACCTTGAGAAATTTTAATGACCTTGAAAAATTTTGATGACTCATCCAATGACCTTGACAATAATAATAATAATAAATATATTAATAATTATAATAATAATATAATAATAATAATAATAATAATAATAATAATAATAATAATAATAAAATAAAAATAATTATATTAATAATAATAATTAAAGTTTTTATAAGTATTAATAAATTTTTATAAGTAATAATATAATAATAAAAAGTAATAATAATATTAATAATAATATTAATAATAATAATAATGAAATTTTTAATAATAATAATAATAATAATAAAATATTGATAATAATAATAATAATAAAATAAATTCACAAAATATATACTACTTATAAAAATAAGTAGTAAATTAAAATTTTAAAATGTTTAAAAATAATATGACCTTGAGAAATTTTGAATGAGTCATGGCCTTTGTTTGAATGACATTGAGAAAATTTTTGATGAGTCATGGTGTTTGTTTCAATGACCTTGGGAAATTTTTTAATGACCTTGAAATTGTTTGATGAGTCATCCAATGACCTTGAATGAGTCATGGTCTTGTTTAAATGACCTTGAAAGTGTTTGATGAGTCATCCAATGACCTTGAATGAGTCATAGTCTTTGTCTGGATGACCTTGAAAGTGTTTGATGAGTCATCCAATGACCTTGAATGAGTCATGGTCTTTGTTTCAATGACCTTGAATGAGTCATTGTCTTTGTCTTAAAAATTTCTTGTACTTTTAGACTTAGAAAAAAAAAATTTTTTTACCCCCCCGGGGGGGGGGTTGATCCAGCGGTGACATGATCTAGCGGTGACACATCCCACTACTCATGAGCACCAATAATTCAACTATGCTGACAACTACAGCACCAATAGTTTCAACATCAGCAGCAACCGTCAGAGATACAAATGATTATGCAAGTTGTCAAAAGTTATCAGTAAACCAGTACGGAGGAGATCCTGTAGAATTTGCTGACTTCATGGGCGAATATTACATGTATGCAGCGGCCTACGGATGGACTCAAGTGGAGATGGTACAGCGATTTCCACTTTATCTCAAAGGGGCAGCACGAGATGCATGGCAGCAGTTGGACAAAAGGAACATTGGAAATGACTGGTCAAAGTTAAAAGACGAACTTGCAAATAAAATAATTGGTGGCGATATAACGAGCATAATGAGATAAAAATTTTACAACAGAGTTCAAAGATCAGACGAATCTGTAAGTGAATTTGCTCATTACTTAACAACACTTGAAGTTAAAGCGTTTGAAGTCAAACAGGAACAATCAGGTACTGTAAAACAAATCAGAGAGTTGCTACAAGACCAATTTCTAATGGACGTTGACAAGGAGATCCGAAAAGCTCTATGCTACGTAGATTTCAATAATTTCGATGAATTAGTGAAAAAGACAATGCGAATCGAATTAAATCTAAAGAGCACCGAAAAGAAAGCGCAATTTTTTGCAGTGATTTCTGAAAAACGAGATAGATCATTAACGCCAGTGAAAAATGACCAATTTCAAAGAACTATCAGTCTATCGCCCAAGTTCAGAAATAAATTTGACTTAATAGAGCAATAGCTAATGTTCAGAGTTTAAACAATGGAAAGACAATTCAATGCGATATCTGTCAAAAGATGGGACATTATGCCAATCAGTGTTGGTACAAAGATAGCACCCAGAAAAGTCCAAAATGGGTGAGGCCAGATTGGGTGAAAGGCGATAATGAGCGGAACTACCAAAAGCCGAGCTACAATATCCAACGAGGAACTGACATTCTGCAATGTTTCAATTGTTGAAGAAGAGTGCATATTTCTAGATCTCCATCAATATCTCCATCGCCACAGAGATGAAGTAAACTTAAATGGTCAAGTGCAATGCTATTCGTGTAAAAGTTATGGACATATGGCAATATCTTTCCCAGAAAATACTGAAAGATTTCAAAAACCAATTCTAAAAAAGTCTATTCGATTTCAAGTGGATGCTTCATCAATGAGCAATATGACCTATATACAATAAGACGATTATAAAGAGAAGATGGAAAATGAGCTGAGAAGTATGAGTCGAAAATTAAATTTGCTAATGTCGAAATTTGAGTCTGACGACGAGCTTGAAGGCCATATGATATCCGAAACAGTTATAAAATCTCCAGGAACGGAAAGCGACAATAATTCAATAAAGGATAATTTAGAAAATGAAAAAGCTGCAATAGAAAAGTTGTTGGAAAACAGAGATATTAACACTCCAAAATTGATGCAAAGAATGCAAAAGCTATGCGAGATGTCGTTGAGTATTAGAAAACTTAAAACAGTGATTGAATTGTGCGCCGATTGGTATGAATTGGATCCGCCGGTGAAGGACGAGATCGAAGTTTTGATGGTAAAATTTGGTAGAGAATTTCGAGCAAAAGAGTAATTAGATTTTATTTTTATTGATATTTCAGATAAAGACAATAAATTTAAAAAATGTGTACGTTGTGCAGCATATGGCAGAGTAAAAGATTTGAAACAAGAATTGCAACAAGAAATAAAAGGGACAATGATTGGGTTAGAATTTAAAAGGAGATATTTGAAAGAAGATGAATTTTTAGTTGATTTTGGATTAATTCCTGGTGTTAAAAATGAGTTTAAAATGATGATTATAACTAGCGTGTCAGAAGATATGGAAGACAATGCAAGAGAAATTATAAGTGATTTTGCAGATGCGTTATTAATAGGTGATGAAGATAAGATTAATAAAGAAGTAAGTGTAATAAATAATTCTGAATTCAAAGTAGAAAATAAAATAAAAATTGTTGATTGTATACAACCATACTTATATGATAAAACCAGATGTAGTGAAAAGTTGAAAAAGATGTTACGAAAAATGGGCCACAAGCTCAGAGAGGCAAGAGTAGAAATTGACCCGATGGAATTGCACTAGAATTTGAAGGTTATAGAGAGATAGAATATACTCAGGAACTTTGGCGTAAAAAAGTTTTGAAATTGAGAAAACGAGCTGTTGAAGTTATGGGTAGTGATGAAATTATAATATTAAAATATAAAAAAGAGGAACTGGATGATGACGAATATTTATTTGATTGCGGATGTATGCCACATGAACTAGATGAGGACGGATATTTAAATACAAGAGTGAACTTCGTGAATTGCGTCAAAGAAATGTAGCACAAGTATAAAAAGTCGGTATATGGAAAAGAAAAGTAAATGATAGTTAAAAATGAGGAACACAAGGAAACAGAAATTGATAAGATAAGAGCGGTAAAAATGTTAGACGAATTAGAAGTTAATGAGGTCGTTAAAATAAAGGAATTAGGTGTAGTTAACGAAAACGATGAATCAAGGATTGTTGATAAAGTTAGAAATAAATTGGAAATAAGTAAAAGTGAAGTTGAAAATGAAGTAGAAATAGAGAAAGAAATTCTGACAATGCAGCCAATTTTGAGATGCCCAGATTTTAAAAAGCCTTTTATCGTCATGACCGATGACAGTAATTTTGCATTGGGTGCAGTTTTAGGGCAACAAGTTGAAGGCGAAAAAGATCACGTGATTGCTTATGCCAGTAGAACATTGAAACCTCATGAAAAGAATTACTCTACAATAGAAAAAAAACGCTAGCGTTAGTATATGGCATAACTACATTTCGACAATATTTAGTTAACAGAAAGTTTTTAGTGTTGACAGATCATAATCCATTGCAGTGGCTCATGAAGCATATAGATTCGGCGAGAAAATTAATAAGCTGGTCTATAGCCTTACAAGAATACGATTTTGAAATTAAATATCGGACAGAAAAAGCTAATGCAAACGATGATACCATGTCACGTATTCCAGTTGAGGAAGAAACAAAGTGCGAAAATGCAATACTCGCTGTAATGAGAGCGGCATGTAATATGAAAGAACTGCAAACTAATCAAGAAAAAGACGAGGAAGTAAATCAATTACTGAAGCACGCGGTTACGATCAAAAAGAGAGTGATTATAAGTATGTGATGGAAGAGAACCTTAAATGTGTCATTCATGAAGGACTGCTCAAATGTGCTCAAAAAAAACGGTAACTTATTAATAGTAGTACCGACGAAAAATCGAGAAACATTGTTATTAGCATATCAAGATGGAGCGCTTGGTGGATATCTATCGTCCAGAAAAACATATTCTAGACTGAGATTTAAATATCATTGGGAAACAATGGAAGGAGATGTAAAGTAGTGGTGCAATACTTGTAAAATATGCCTAACTCGTAGAAATACAGGAAAGAAAATCAAGGTTCCCTTGAAACCAATGCCAATCCCATCGGCACCAATGGAAATGACAGCAATGAATATCGTCGGACCATTGCCAGAAACAATAAATGGGAATAAATATATTGTAGTCTTCTGTGATTATTTAACTAAATGGCCGGAAGCTTACGCAATGCAGAATCAGAAAGCAGAAACAGTTGCTAGAATATTTGTTGAGAATATTATTTTCAGATATGGCTCACCAAAGAAATTATTAACTGATCAGGGTACAAATTTTCAGAGCGATCTATTTAAATCAATTACGGAATTAGTACGTCACCGTATCACCCGCAAACATATGGACTAGTCGAGAGGTTTAATGATACCTTAATTAGAATGATATCATCCTATCTAAATCGAAATTTAAAGGATTGGGACCAATTTATAAAACCATGTCTGTTCACATACAGAAATTCAGTAAACGAAAATATTGGAGAAACACCGTTTTATCTGATGTATGTGAGTCGAAACAACATGCCTATTGATTTGGAATATCAACTTCTAGTCACACAATATATGGAAGTTCCAGACTATAAAGCTGTGATGCAAGAGAGACTGCAATCGGTGTGGAAACAATCAGGACTCAAAATCAAATACAATCAGGAGAGTTACAAAGACCAGTATGATAAACGAGCGAATGAACATGGTATAAAAGTGGAGATTTAGTGTATTTGAACAAACCCGAATCAACAAAAGGACTGTTAACAAAATTACAAAGACCATTCAAAGGATCATATACTGTATGTGGTACAACAGAAACCAACTTAAAGTTACGACCGATCAGAAACAAAAGAAAGAAACAATAGTGGTGCATGCGAATCGTTGTAAAAAGATTCAATCAGAGGGTGAAGTGAAATATTCGTTGAGGTCAAAGCGAGATAAAATAAATGATGGGCCGAATATTATACAAAAATTTACAAAAAACCCCACCCCATTGAATTATATGAATAAAGTATTGTTCGTGACATTAATAATATCTAATCTATTTTCAAACGAGGTAGAAGTATGCCAAAACCGAGATTGAGGTGCTTTGAAATATTCATACATATTCAACTCTTACTCAAATTGTATGATTATATCTTTGCAAAGAATCAGAGGAAATCGAAATTGATAATCTTGTGAGTTATTTTGAACCCCCAAAAATACTAGGTTATCATAAAAATATGTTGATTGCACGGGATTTAACTATGAATTTTAAATATCCCTGGCTGATAAAACAATATGAACCTCAAAAGGATTCTGTAAGAAAACTGCATAGTTTAATTAGATTGAGCTTGTGGACACAAAAATTAAAAAACCACGTCGAAGTGGAACTCGTTATAAATGGAACAAAGGCGGATTTAGATTTTGGTGCGTGGGTGGGGGCGAGGAAAATTTTCAAGGGGCACCACAAATTATGAGGATGGTACTACTCATTTTCCCGAGTATTGAGTGAATACCAATATTATTATAAAGCATTAGATTCAGTAATTTTTTTCTAGTAAATTTATTGATGTAACAAACATACCACTTTATTTATTATTTAAGTTGCTTCCTGCATGATTTCATTGAAGCAAAACGATTTATAGTCGATTCAAAGTCAATGTTCTCAGCCAGTTCGCGTTCTATTGAAATTAATGCTAATCCAGACAGACGTTCGTTTGTCATTGTTGATCGCAAATAATTTTTGATGATTTTCAGTCTACTGAAACTTCTTTCAGCAGTAGCAGATGTAACAGGAAGAGTCAAGTATATTTTATAGAGAATTGCCAAATTGGGAAATCCTGGCGCCATCTGTTTTTCAACTAAGAAAGGCACCTCTTTAAGTTGTAGTTCACAAGATAGTAATAGGCGTATTGATGCATACACGTATTTGAAAGTATCATATGTTCTAGGATTGCTTCTTCAATATTAGTATCGTTTTTGTAAATGTCGCATAAATTTTGAAAAAATTCTTTATTTTCTTCTGATATTTGTGATGGATTAAGACAGGAGAATAAAGCAACAGTGTTATGAAAATCATTAAAACGTTCATCTAGTTGTATTACAAGTGTATCCAAGACAGTGAAATACGTTTCACATTTGAAGCATGTAGTTGGATCATCAGCTCTTTCATCTCTGTTAAGTTCACCTGCCGTGCGTTTCTTTTTTGCAATTCGCTTTTCTTTAAATTCTGTTTCAACATCTAGTAAGGAACAATTTTTGATAATAAATGATTTTACAGCAACATTTAGACTTTCAAAAGCTTTATCACTTCTCATATCAGCAAACTTATTTCTGGCAACATAAATCAATTGTTTTGCAAACGCAATATCAATGTCCTTTCGTTGCAAATAGTTTGATAACACAAAGATATTATCTAACAGCTTTTGTAGAAATAGCATCAGAAAAACAAAAGAATATTTTGTAATCAAAATAGATAGTCCCATAGCTTCTGCTCTGACATTTCTTTTGTGTTCTTTTGATTCCCCAAAATTTATATCTTCTAGAATAGATATAATAGCAGAGAATGATCCAACAACTGAATTAACTGCATGCTTTCGGCTTGCCAATCTTGTATCAGAAAGTCGTTTTAGAGTATCTACTGTCGATTCATATCGAGACTTCTGATGTTCTTCGAGAATATGTAGTCGTGGTAGACTTGATGTAAGGAAAGTATACAACTTTTCTGTTGTACCAAAAAACAACTGAACATCACTGTTAAGAGGCATTGCTGCAATAGTCACCAAATTCAATGCATGAGAACAACAGTGAACAAAGATGGCATTTGGTGAAAATGTCTTTATCTTAGTTTGAAGACCATTTTTAATCCCAGACATCACAGAGGCACCATCATATGCCTGTCCTCTACAAAGTGTAATGTTAATGTTTCGCTTTTGTAACTCCGTTAATATTATATTAGAAAATGCTGCAGCATTACTGTTTTCCAAAGTGTAGAAGTCTATAAATCGTTCAACAACTTGTCCTAATTTTAACACCAATCTTAAAGAAACTGACATCTGATCAACTCTGGATATATCAATTGTTGAATCAACAATTAGGGAAAAGAATTGTGCAGATATTACTTCCTTATCAATATTTGCGGATATTTCAGAGGCAAGTGATTGAATTAAGTTATTTTGCACATCATGACATAAATAAAGTTCATTTTTCTTTTCAAACTTTAGATGATTGTCCAAAGTGGAATCATATTTAGCCAATAAAAATAGCAATTCACGAAAATTTCCAGTATTACTACACCTGTCAGAGCCAGAATGTTCTCTGTGTCCTCTAAATGTTCTTCTATTTGTTGCCAAACTGTATTTGGGAGATTATTGATCGCTGCCCATCCGTGCATCACATAGCCGGAAGCTTACAGTGCCAATCCACCACCCTTGGCATCTTGAAAATTATTTGAGTGGGCCATTGTGTCGAAAAGGTAAGACAACACTGCCTTAGATGAATAAAACGTATTAAAACACATGTTATGGCCCCGATTTCGGCATTCAATTTTTCAGAACCATTAAGGAGCATTTGTACACGTAGCAGTGGATTTTGAAGGACTTTTTGAAAGAAAATCATTTCGAGGGCGTTTCCGTAATAAGAGGAAGATGTGTTTGTTTGTTTGTATGGAGATTCGCACAGTATACATAGAAATGGCTTATGGATTGGACACTCGTGCATTCTTACGAGCGTTTATAAGATTTATACTAGAAAGCATTTTTTAGTTAAAATAACAAAAATCATTTAATAGAGAATTAATTAAGCAAGAATCTTAATACAGGAAATATTTTCAACTTTGATTATACCTACATTGAATAATTCTTAATATTTGGGAAATTGAAGGTGCAACTCCATGGCAACTATATAATAGAAATTATTAAAATAAACTCAAACATTTTTTTCATTAAAATATTCTATGGATCAACTATTTATTAGTACATCAAATGACATGAAATAATTGAACGCCTAAAAGTAACTATCTGAACCTTTAAACTGGCCATTTCCATTGATTAGGTGGTGCCTCTTCTACCAGTGGTTCCCACGGTCGCCATTCCAGAAATTTTCGAGTAAGGTTCAATTCATTTTCAGCCTGCAAAAAGATTCCTTAAAAAATTTTGATTTGATTATGAAATTTTTGAAGAATTTATTTTCATTAGAAATATCTTTAAAACTAACGTTTCCTGATAACATCAAGATTGATGGTCTCCTATGACTAGAGGTGTCATATTGGCATTGTCAAACGAGTAAACTGGATAATATTAGTCAAAATTAGGCGCATATGATTTCGAAATACAATCGCTTTGATTAACACGTTGACTACTACGTATGTCTTACATGTTTGTGACCCTTGCAACCCAAAATGGAATTTTTTTGTCCATTGAAAAAAAATTTTTGTAGTTACTTTGTTTCAATTTTTATAAATAGTACAGTAGATTTCGTCACGAATGATAAGCACCAGTCACAGGACATGGCGTTGTTCGTAAACTTAAAAGAACTTTTTCTCCATTTTCACTTCTGATTGCTTTTCATTTTGCAATGACATAAATAATAAAAACTTCTTTATATCAATTATTGATCTAACTCTAAGCATATCTTGAAATATCAACCACAGATTCTCGATAATACCAATATTTATTGTATATTACAATTACAACCGATTTGATTTTTGCTAATACAAAAGACACTACATCAAACCCACGATGAGATAAATTCCACTCTAATACAAGTTGATACGTAAATCAACTTATTGAATTTTGTTTTTTGTAAAAAATCAATGGATTTCAGCCATTTTTGAAATGGCTACAAAGTAAATGATTTTTTAAAGTTATAAAGTATTAAGGGTCGAATTATAATTTAATAAGGAAATGAGATCATTAGTCAAGCTCTTAAATATAACTTTTGATCTGCAATTTCATATATATATATATATATATATATATATTATTAAAAATGTTTATGAACAGTCAGGAATAAATTTATCTTATCATTTATTTTTTGGAATTAATTCAAAAAAGTAAGTTATAGTTTTTTGGAGTAATAAAAATAATTAATCGCCATAAATATGTATTGTTTTAAACATCTTGAAAAAAATCTTAGAATATATACAAAATGTTTGAGTTCAGGATTATTTTTTTAAAACTTATAAAGAAATTTACAATTTATGCTTTTTTGTTCGGATCTCAGGTTTTGTATTTTTTCGACAGAAATATCTGAAAACTTATGAAATATTAAATTAATTTTTTAAATAAATCTTACGAAATTAATTTTATATTTTATATAAATCTTACGAGGATATATCCTCGTTCACGTGAAAATTCGGAGCAGAATCCTCAAAATATAAATTAAAAATTTTTCCGCAATGGTTTTTTTCTGAAAATGTCTATAATTAAGTTATTATAGGGGTTTGTCTAAACGCTGATTGACTACATGTTGAAATTTTGTATACTTTTTTTTATTATCATGTGTTTGCGTGCATTATTTTATTTTTCTACCACTTTTTAATTTTTTATAGTGTAGGGTTTATCTCACTGCACGTTCAAAAAAACAACATCAAAGTAATTTTGTAAGTATTTATGTTGTAAGATTGCTGATTTTTATTTTATATTATAGAAAATTTATCGTATTTGGGCTTATCGTAGCACACCCAATTCAATGATCGCTGAAATGCGTCTCGGTTGAGCCTTCTTGATATGTTTGTATCAATTGATTTGTTACTTCAACTTTTATTTCGATTTCTTTAATCTCTATGATATATTATTTTCAAATGTCGCCTTTCAAAATTGTGAAAAATCTGTTTACTATTTTTCCACTTCTTTAATTTTCTCCAAATTTTCCCTCGGTTTTCTTCTGATTCCTCCATTTATGCCTAAGCCTTTTATAAGTTATTATTTCCTGGCAATCGTAGATAATCTGTCGCGATAACGTAATTTTACTCCATTTGAGTTTTTGTTTAAGTTTTAAATTTGCACTTCTTAATTAAAAAAGACCCTTTTGTATTTCAATGTTTGATTTTGTTGTTTTCTTTTCAATTTCTTTTTCTCACTCCTGGTTCCAATAATTTTGATACAAAACACGCTTTTTTATACATTTCCCCTCAATCATTTTGCGCACCCTAATAATTATTTGATTTTATTATTTAGATACCCTCATTGGCGCTAACTAGTTTACGTTTCAGGTTAACTTATTACCAGGGAAATATCATTTTATGGATGCATGAAAATGTACATGGTCAGTGAGAATTTATTCGATTTTCTCATAATCAACGTCAAGGTAATGGAAATTTGTCATCAAATTCTAATTTTAAATATATCTTTATGAAATATTTCATCGTAATCATTAGACATGCTAATATAGATGACTATTGGCCAACATATCATGGTTACCATTGTGTTGGTTTTACTTTAAAACCAGCTGTTTAATTAAACATAATATATTCCAAATTTATTTTGATTATTTTGCGAAGATCTTATAAAATCAGTTTTCGTTTATACTGCTGTTTATATTACTAGAACCTTAAAAATTCGAATTAACATCGATATTGATGATGAAAAAGTTCAAAACACCACGGAGACGATTTTCGGTGATAATATCCATCCTATAGTAAAATACTGTTGGTGTAATGAATTAAACCAGCCTTCGTAAAACCTTTTTTTAAATAATTTATATGGTCTTCAAACAATTAAACATCACAATGGCAGAAAAAATAGAGCTAGAAATTTTGAATTTCGAAAATTGCATTATACTAAAATCCAATATGAGAAAAGAACTTATGGAATCTAAATAAAGAGCAAAGGATACAAGATAAAACCAATCGGTTTTCAATTCAAAATACCTAAATGAACCATTGTTTTCGATCATGAAAATCATAAAATCAAAATACAGCTCTGGGAATCAGTGACGAACATCTGATAATTGTCATTGAACAGGAACCAATAATACTCTCCTAATTATGACACATTGGCCAATGAAATGATGTGTATTCATTTTGCATAAGAATATAAATAATAATTTTTGCATGCTTAAATTATACTTTTAGAATTAAATGTTTTTATTGAGTATTAATTAACCATATGCAATTATAAATTTTTCTTGCAGAAATGCACGATGTCCGCCAATTTAGAGGAATTTTCCAGTAAACAAAGAGATTGAAAACCCCCGGATTGGACTATATTTTGCGAGATGATGTTATAAATTAAATAATAATAAACTACAGAACATTTTTAAACATTATCATTTTATGAAAAGATATAAATTATAGACGATTTATACACTGTGGGAAAATATGGCAATCAATATTATAATATTAAAAGCCTTAATGGACAGAATTGCAAAATTAATATTTATTTGAGAATTTATTACATAACAATATTTTACAAAAAAAACAGCTTTAATAAAATAATTTAGAGGGATATTGATATCAAAGAAATGTTGACTTTTAAAGTAAAATAATTTTACTAACTTGAATAATAACTTCTTCAATTTGTCCACAATTTATTTTCTTTTCCAAGTCTGTTACATTTGGAGTCTAAGTAACAAGTCTAAATAAATAATAGCCAAATCAATGTGATTACACTTTCAACAAATTCTAATTTCTGTTTTACGACAGCTTCAGTGTGTATTCTATATGCTGCATCTGACGGCATTTTTGTCAGCATTCTTAAGATTCTTTTATATGTTAAAGATAAATCCTAAGAATAATTTTATTTTATTTTAAATTCTAATTTAAATAGACCCTATGGGGTGTTTGAGCTACAGCTAACTTGGTAAGATTCGTTGTCTAAATAAATAAATAAAATAATTATTAAATATACCATTTACTAATTTTGTTATCTTGGACATTAAAAATAATTAATTTAATTATTAAAAGAAAAGGTCATTATAAAATATAAAAATTTATTATCAACTCGAAATATTTTAAAATTATCAAAGATCCTTAATAAAAGGAAAATTGACTGTACTTTTATTTATTAAATTTCTAAATATATTTTTTAAAAGTTAACTGAAATTTGTGCTAAAATAATAATCTAAAACTCTTATGTGAGAGTTGTTGCTTTGAGTAACGCGTGTATTTAAATGAATTAAAACTTATTTCATTTTATGAACTAAAAATTTGTTTTTATTTCCACGTGTAAGAGATATCTCGGCATAAACAGTTGTTTGGTCACAGAGTGATGTTGATATTTTGAAATTTTCAGTAGAATCAACTTTGTACAAAGTCTTACGATACATGAAGTAAGATGTCATCTATGAATGAACTTTTTGTGAATTTACTTATGTCAATGATGTTTAATTATAGGTATTCAAACGGGTTAATTGTTTTTTTGATCTCATTTTAAAGATTTTTTCGAAATTTTTCCGTTCTAAATCTAACACATCTCACAAGATAGTGGTAGAGGGAGATCAGAAGCGGATCTATTGGTTCGTCATTCGTTCGCCCGACGCCAGAAAAATCGACCTAAAATGAATTATACATACGGCTAAAATTCTAAATATCGAGTAGTACAGTGGGCACTTTAAATTATAATGTGTGGGGTTTATGGTTTCAATAACCTTGACCCCAGATGAAAGTTTCTTTCCTACTCCCAGTGGTTACCCGTTGCTAGGCAACGTTGGAAATGTAACCATGGGTTTTGAGGTCGCCAAAGGTGAGCGCCACGCGGGAACTGCTCTGGGCCGACCTCAAACTGGGTCCAAAGCACTACCGTTAGAAGGTCTACGTGCGATTTATCATTCCCGTCTCTTACTGATGATAGATGGTTCTATTCACGTCTTTGGCTCGCAGACTGATTGACGCTGTTTGCGTGGGTTTAATTCAATCAAACTGTATCAATCGGAATTCAAATCATCACTCGAACACGACACTCGACAAATTTTATTTAATAAAATATTCTGTACTAATTTCACGCCTTCGGGTCTTTTGCTTGAAAGGCCCGTCGTTTGGCTCGTTCGGCTCTACCGGGGCGGTGCTTAACTTGTTTGGCAGCAGGTTTCGAAGTTTACGAGGCTTCTCGGTATGCTAGCTGTGCCGGGGCGAAGACTAGGGGGTAGGTCACTGTCGCTCCTTCTTGACATACGGATAGCGCCACCTCTAACCCCCTAAGTTGTGTCTTTAGACTCTGGTTGAGCTGTTTTTCCTCAGCCCAACCCTTCTGCATCGCCGTTAATCTTTGATATAGACTTTTAGCCTTGCTCGGTTCCACCCAAGTACTCTTGGTCAATTGAACTTCAGTTGTCAGTAAGGTGGAGGTCTTTAATTATCATTTGTGCCTTTGCCAGTTCTTGTTGCAGAATCTTGTGGGAATTCATGTCTACAAAAGAAGGGCCAAATCAATTCATCGTTAATAAGGGTTAATTAAATTTATAATGGGGTCCTATATCTTATGGCGTCGGATTGCGACTGGTATTTCCCTATTTTAGATTGAATTTCTATTTAGCAATGCAAAAAAAATAACCTAACTAAACGCATGTATTTAATGCATAACCAAAAGAATCCTCGCGGTGAGTCAAATCTTTAATAGTGTCGGTCGGAGCTTGTTCGTGGTGGCCCCCGAGCGTATGGGTGCTCGCGATGGGCATTTGGCACTTCATTTGTCCGTTCTCCTCTTCCTGTCCATAGTTGACGTGGGACTACCACATTGATCGCCTCCGTTGGCCTGTTCAGTCTGGGATTGTCCAAATTGAACGACGTGTTGTACGGAGGGGCGTACCCGTCCGTACTCATCCAGGTGTCGTTGTGCCTTGCGGATTTGCTGGCTTGTTTGTCGCTGATGTTCCTCCAAGCGTGCGAGGAGGCGTTCCGCTTGACCTCTTATCTCCCGCGCCGGATTTCGACCGGGCTCTTGTTTGATCGCAACGAAAGGAAGGTCTATGTCATCACTGATTTTCTGATCTTCTCCTCGGGATTCTCTGACCGGTGAGATTGAGAATCCCGCATCCCACATTGCTTGCCGGCACCGTGCAGCTGAATGTGCCGGGAAGCATAGTGTAACCCAGGACGCGTCAATCCACGAGTCCTCTGGAAACAATAAATAATACATTAAATGGGCATAACTCGTCATTCAGGTATAGACGATAGAGTTGGTGGTCAAGGTCCCCTCAGTCATGGGTCGTTTCGGCGGTCGCAAGATGGGCCTTAGGAGTTTAATTTTAGGTAGGGTCTTACGAGTAGAGTCGGCTCATTGTTTCGATGAGTTGCATTCCCTATTCAAAGAAGGAAAACTAGCATGGTAGAACATACACACTTGGGTTAGAGATATTTGTTCCTGCTCTAGCGAGCAACTTCTTTCACTAATGGAAATAGAGGAATGATAGACAGGATGAATGAAACCTACAAACAAACCATATAAACAATCTTACGGCTAAATTCTTAAATATTAAATTAGATTAAAGAGTAAAACTTCTTGTCGCTGAATTCGAAACTTTTCGTCATGAAAAATCACTTTATTAAATCTTAAAATGTAAAAATTATTATTCAACCAAAATATATTTCAAATTTAATTATTCATTTTGATAACTCTTTTGAGAAAACGAAACAATTATTATCCAAAAGTATATTTTAAATTTATTTATTCATTTTGATAGTCTGGTTGAGAAAACACGAAAATCATTATTCAAAATTGTATTACTAATTTACTTGTACTTTAACTTATCGATAATTTAAGCCAATATTCTCATTTCAGCGACAAAAATCAAATTTTTCCGGCCCACAGCCAAGACACCTTACAAGTAATTAAAATCAACATATTATTCAGATTCGTGTAAGTGCGTGGAATATCGCCAATGATCTGTGCCCGTGAAGACCCGGCGTGAGGAACGCAGGGATCGGAACGTCAATATTATCCCGTATAGAAGAAAGGAGGAATAAGGAAGTGGTCTTTTGGCTACTTCCTCGTTTCTCGATTTCTGTAAACTCGACCTAAACTACTCTACACACGGCTCAAAATCACCACACCGAGTAGTCCAGTGGGCACTCATTAAAAATAATAAGAACACAATGCGCCTAAGGTCAACCAAAGGAAAGGTGACGGGAATAAAGAACGAAATCGTTGCTAATTAAAATCAACTCTAGTTTCAAACTATTACCATAAGTTGTTCGAATGATTAATAGGAAGGTAGAGTAATTTTAAATACTGAGCGATCGCTACGAACGTACCACATTTGATAAAGTCAAATAGGGGTCACAAAGTCATATAAACTATGGGTCCCAGTGGTTGCTAGGAACTAGGATGCAGATTTACGTTAGAAATCAAATAACATATAGAGGTTGTCTCGTGTTAAAACCAATAAAGTAGTCATCGTAAGTTATTATTATTCCGTTGAGAATCGATCAAAACTATTCAAGTAAGAAACAAGATAATACAGCTGTTCTAAACCACAGGAATAACCACATTAACGTAGAGACTCAATAAAATCCCTCCCAATTTTATGCTTGGAGATTCTCAACCTAATGTTTACAGAATTTAGGAAGTAAATTAAATATTATCCTTTAAACATCAAAGATAAAATTAAAAGACCTTTAAACCTTTATTCAATTAAAAATGAGGAACATCCACTTACCAAATCAGCTTCGCTACACCGCAAATAGGCATAAAATATCTGAAACCAATAGAACACCATTAAAAATCAAAATCACACCGATACGATAGACTTACGATAAATCATGATTACAACTCAAGACTCTAGACGATGAGTGTAGGGACCCGACGAAGAAACTCTGACTGAATTTGTCTTCTATAAAATTTTATGAGGAAACCACAACAATCCCTAAAAATTATACCGAAATTAATTAATTAAATTTATGTCATAACTTACCAGACGGTTAGAGAGAATTAAAAATTCAAACATTTTCCGATAAATCGACCAGGTACTCAGCAATAGGAGATAAGGAAGATCCAAAACCGCAGACGCATCCAATACTAAGGAATAAGAATCTCCTGTGAAATGTCCAGGGGAATTAGTTAACTAAATTCATATGCAGCATGCTCTAAATTAATTCGACATCATCTAAAGAAAACTCATTATTGTGGAGATTCGTTAAACAAAACTTACCAGGTAACACATCAAATCTGAAACTCCAAATTACAATTCCGACTAATCTGAAACTGAATTAACAATTTATAACCTATGAGATAAACCAAAATTACCCTAAATAACCTCGCCGACATTTCCGCCGATCAATCAACATAAACACCCACATCGATTTTGTTACACTGCAATTGACCTTTCATCCATATTCAGCTACACTGATCACCACACACACACAACCAAGGTAGAACGGAAGTAGTGTGTTACGCTCCTACACGCACACCCCTAATATATTACATGCCGTCGGGGAAAGTGCATCATTTTTAATCTAGCTGAAAATCATGCAATCACCAAGCAACCAAGAGGAATATTTAGAACCCGATTCCCTAGATGTCACAGAAGCCTTTCCGACGAGTAAATATTTTGATTTTATTAACGAAATTTTAATTATACTACCCGAGTATTAGATAGAAAATTCAGATCCAAAACAGTATAGTCTTCCACCGCCAAACGAGAACCCGAGAGAGTCAGTAGGTAAACCCTCTGGATTAAACCTAATTCGATAACCTGAGTGATTATGCACATCATAGTAAATCATGGCCTCCCGTACAAATTAATTCCGATATGATATATCCCCATTGCTTCAACTTTAAGTACAATAATCATTTTTTGATATTCTATTTGTTAATAAATATATTCACATCTTTAGTCTCACAAATCATTAGTATTATAGGTATTCTATTTGTTAATTAATTAAATGGAAAATCTTGTTTTTAACCACATAAATAAATGACAAGGTAATCGTTTGGGAATCTATTTGTTAATAAATATTCTAAATTTCAGTCACTTAGCTTATTAATATTGTAATCACTTTAGGCATTCTATTTTTTGTTAATTCATATTAAAATTTTAGTCTCATAAAATATTGATATTATAATCATTTTAAGTATTTTATTCGTTTTAATCAATTCAATAAATAAATTGTTGTCATCACATTCATTTCAGGTATCTGAGTTGTTCTAATAAATTGAATATAAATTGGCGGAAGAGAAGCAACTGGTCCAAGGCCTGAAGACCCAAATAAAGGAGCTGGAGGTCGCGTTGTCCGCCTGTCAAGAAGGGGCAGCGGTGACCTACCCACTAGTCTTCGCCCCTGCTCAATTGGCCTACCGCGAGGCGATTTCTACTCCATCAACAATCTTAACGTCAGCTCCAATTACAACAGCAACGAACAGTCATCGACCTGGACGTAAGGAGCGGGCTAAGCGCCGAGCCGCTCGGTTTTCAAACAAGCAGGGACTATCATAGGTCATGTATTTAATTGATGAATAAAGTGGGATTGAGATTGTAAATTCTATGTACACATTGTTACATTTATATAATCCTGGTTGTTTGAAAGGGTTTAGATAAGAGGCATCACCCTATTTTGTTTCCAAACCAACGCTATCGAAAAAGCAGGGTAAACGATAGAAATTTCGACATAAGGGGACCAAACGACTTAAAGTGAGCACAAGTCTTCTAACGACGGCTCGTTGGACCCAGGGATTTGTCCGAGCAATTACAGCAATAGTAATATCGCTCACTTTTTGCGGACAATCCACCCACTCGAACACATTTCCAACGTTGCCTAGCAACGGGTGCCGAGTGGTAACGAGAGAGTATTTATATGGCGTTACCTGGGTAGCTAGAAAGATTTAAATGAACGTCCAACCTCGGTAACCCACCAATTGTTCAAAAAATAGGAAGGGATATTTCTGCTTCTATGGCCATTAGAATATGCAAAATTTAGTCGAATCGTCATAGCAAACTCCTAAGCAAAGAAATTATCAGATCTTATTGAAGTAATATTTTGATTTCTAAATAAACTATAGTTAAAACTTTCAATCTCACTTTAGATCTCAATAATTCCAATAAAATTTAAATCCCTCATTTCCCAAAAGGCTGCGGAAAGTGCCTATCAAACATAACAAACCAAAATACCATGTTTTTAAATTTTACTTTATTAATAAAAATTCTTACTGCACATTTTATTAAAATGAAATTGTTCATATAGTTGACGTGCGTTTCTAGTTATTATCATCTAGCATACTATTCATTGAAGATATATTGTTTACGAGTTCGAACAGTGGTAACATGGGATAATTGGCTGCCTATGAGATATTGAAAGTGTAGAGCCTGGGTTTCGTGTGATAATGAAAATTGTCGTGGATAATAATCTCGCAGCTTAACTTAAAGTTTATATATTTTCATAGCATGGTCGGTTTCATTGCCGTCGCTCTTTAGTCTTGGGATGGGCTGGGACCGTTCTGGATGATCTCTGGCGTTTGATGCGTCTAATTAATGCTCGAGGAAATGTTTTATTCGCCTGATAATAATATTAATCCTTATTTTCAGATGTTCTCCGTTTCTCCGAGCTTGGTCGGGATCTCCGTGATGCTTCGTCGGACTTACTGGAGTATCGTGAGTTTACCGTTCCTGTTGTGGAATTTTTACAACTTGGCGCTTTCGACATTCTGATTTTTTATTTTTTGTAGTTAGTGCAATCCAATTTAGTTCTTATATATGAATGGGTACGCACACGTGTTGCCGGCGAATTAAATTATCTACATGACACACCTACTGGTTTTGTAGTCGGACTGCACGCGTGATTTGTCCTATCACTATTTCATCTTTTCAGGAATTATGAAGTGGCTATATTTACCTACAGTCTACTATTCTTAAATCATTTCTCTTTATTCCATTTAGTGAGGTATTTGTTAGTGTAGTATTTTTTTATTTTTATGCTTGCTATTACCAGAGTTAGCAGTCGGGTGGCCAATTCTTCTAGCCGGTTCGTACCACTTCGTCGCCATTATTTACACTGCAATCCAGTTAACAGAGCAGCTTCTCCATAAAAACATCAGTTGATGGCAGTGGATGTGCATATTGTTCATTAGTTATATTGTTGGCCTATTTGTGAATACCCTATTGATCTACAAGGATTTGTGAGTTTGTTGTTCCGGATGTATTATTCAATTTTATTACGTAATCATTCTAGTTATAGGTTTTCCATCGGTGAGTTATTATCCGCTGGTTAATTCGTGGTTAGCTAATCCATTCCGTCATTACTGGTAGCTCATTCCGATTTCCATAAATGGTCTGTTAATATATTTATTAATACACTTGCTATGGGTGATTTAATCTAAGTCTTTTAGTTAGGACATTTGTAGTGGCAATCCATTTTAAACATTTCCGTATTCAGTTGATATCTCTATTCATGCTGTTCGATCTAATTACAGTTATATTCACTTAGCATTGCAAATTATTTTAACACGTTGACGGACAATTGCGGCTATAGCCGTCAAAGCGAAGTTCACAATGTGGCATGACTGCTATAGCCGTCCAAAACGAAACGGTCGTTTTTAGACACTACGGCTATAGCAGCATAAATGTGCACTTACTGGTGTATACGTAGAAGCATAGTGTCGTGTTTTGAAAACATCTTTTTAGGTTGAAGTTCATATTTCACCTGTTATACGAGTTGCAGATTCAGTATGCACGTATAGTGTCAAACATATAGTGTCAATTTTCGAACTTCGCTTGTTCCTACTGTCCGTCAACGTGTTAATTAGTGTATTCTAGATCAAGATATCGGCTATCCCGATTTATCTTATTTATTTTTGTCTAATTTTGGCTCATTCTATTCATTTTATATCCAAACAATATAATGTTGTCGTTACTTATTTTATTTGGTATATATTCAGTTAATCGATTTTCAATTTATCTTATTCAGTTTATCTTTAATCCGTATATTCGTTGTTACTAATTATTCTATTTATTTTCAGTTAGTCTATTTGTTTGGGGTTTATGCTAATTATTTCAGAAATGGTCACCCCATCCAACTACCCATGGCCAGTTTCTACTGTGGTTTGGGTCGACTGCTTCTATTTATTAAAAGTCTTCCTGTCAACCTATGGCAGGCATCTTACATGTAAGCTGCTATGTAGATGGTAATTCTCAATCGCTATCAACGTATATGTTTTTTCATAAATAAACGATTTTGCTTGTTCTAGTAGCATGATTTTCTATAGCATTTATTAACGTTATTAGCTTTGTCTACATCTTATCGATTACCTTTCCAGATAGAGTTGTTAATTCATGGATAGTTCGCCTGTAAGTCAATATTTACATTGATCTTAAATTCGCCCATAAATTCATCAGTATTCCTTCATCCCTTTAAAAGTCATTCTGTTAAGGAGCCACTTCTCCCAAAATTTTTCCTTTAATTTGGTCATTAACTGGGGTCGCCGTAGGTTGTCTGATAATTATTATCGGATTCAATTTAGTTACACGGATTAGTCCTATTTCGGAAATTTACTGGTTGAGTTTAATTCTTTTAGACTGTGATATTAATATACGTATGGCGTATTCGTATTACAGTGGATTTTTATGTCAAACTTTTGTATTTTTTGAACGATTTAAAGTAATAATTTTCGAATAGCATTTCCTCATTTAGGAATTATCATAAAAATGTTGGATTATCGTCAATTTAGAGAGCGTAGTTTTAATTCATTTGATTTCTATTATACTTCAGAAGTTTGGGATTTTTCTGCTGAAATCAGTATATAATTTCAAGTTGGTGATTATGGCGATTTTAAACATTAACTTGAATTATGAACAACTTTCTAATCATTATTTATGACTTGAATACATTAGAGTTTTACTTTCAATGTTTCTTTAAGATTATAGCAACGATTTTATTGACATCGCTTTCCCCGTATTATCCATAAATTGATCCTAGGATAGACTTGTGTTGATGTTAATAGTTTAAGAGTGTCCACTGGACTACTCGGTGTGGTGATTTTGAGCCGTGAGTTGTAATTAATATGTAGGTCGAGTTGATAGGAAATGAGTGCCGACGAAACAGCCAAAAGACTATTTCCCCTTCACCCTTTCCCACTATACGGAATGATATTGACGTGTCAGCTCCTGCGTTCATCACGCCGGATCCTTCACGGGCACGAGTCATTGGCGATTGTACACGCACTTAGACGACTCGATTGTGTGTTTGATTTTAATAACTTGTGAGATGTATCGGCTGTGGGCCGGAAAAATTTCGACAGAAAAAATCTATTTTGTTTTAATAAATATATTTTGCCATATCATTTACATCATGGTTGTCCATAATATTCACACATTGTATATCATAACTTTCTCTCCCCACGCCGAAATCCAAGCAGAGCTCATTCGAGGTTGCAAGGACACGACGTGGAGAGAGTATCAAACAATTTCTCACTCACATCAAAATTTCAAGATCTCCACTGGTTAGATTAGAACTGCTTTTCAGATTAAAACTGAATCGACGAAGATTAGAAATTATATGAAAATGAATCGGTAAATATACCTATTATACGACTCTAACCTTGCGTGTTGTTTTTGATTTAGTAAAACAAAATTTGACCTTGTGATTTTCTAGTATATTCTAATCTTTAATTTTTTAATTTTGTAATTTTATTTGACAATTTTTCTTTTGAATTTTTTAATTGAATTGTTTCCAATTCAATTATTTGATTTTTATTTCATTTTCATAAAATTTGGCATTTTTGTTAAATTGTCAAATTTCGGTCAAATTGTTAGGTTTTCATGTTATTGTTGTGTTTATTTCGTATGGGTCATGTTGCACTTTGTTATTATTTTAATTTATTTTTGTGTTTTATAATTTTATATTTAATTGTTTTTTCTTTCTCATTTTAGTAGGGTTAGTTGGTGTTTTAATAGGTTCGATTTTAAATCTGCATGCTATGTTTGCGTGTGTATTACCGATTCATTTAAACATTTACAAGGCCGTCTGTGTTTTGGCCCAACAAATGTAAACACAATGAATACCCTAAGATCAAATTGAAGGTACGGGAAGTGTGGAATGACGTAAACCGCTGCTACTATAGCAATCTTCACTTTTTCTAATTAATAAACTTAAATCTAATATGGTTAGATAAATCTAAAGTTGAATGTTGAATACTAAATTTAATCGATTAGAATTAAAATTATGTTTTTTTGAATGAATTAAAATATTAATATAAACGATTAAAGTAGATAGTATTGATAATATTGAGATAATATTGATAATTATAAGTAGTTAAAAATCAAAATCAAGTTTATTAGATAAAACCATGAAATTATACACAGCAAAGTAAAATTAAATTCATTTAGGAAACTAAGACTAATGTTGGGCCAGAACCCAAATAGCCTTGAGAATTGTTTAAACGCATCAGTAATACAGCACGAAAACCCAGCACCAAGATAACTTAAAATTTAATATACAACACCAACTAAACATTTTAAAATCTAAGAGAATATAAATAAATATAAAATCAAAAACATAAAAGTAAAATAAAATCAAAAACATAAAAGTAAAATACAATAAATACAAAATGCATCAAGAACCGCACGAAATTTACATAAAAAATAACATAATAACAAGGAAATTTGACCGTAAAATGACTATTTATATAAAAGTAAAAATTAATGAATTAAATGAATAAAAATAAAATATTCTTGGCTGAATAAATTTAATTAAAAATGTTGGGCCAGAACACAAACGGCCTTGGAAATGTTTAAATGAATCAGTAATACACACGTAAATACAACATGCAAATTTAAAATCGGACCCATAAAACACCAACTAACCATGCTAAATTAAGAGAGAGAACAATTAAATATGAAATCAAGAAACATAAAAGTAAATTAAAAATAATAACAAAGTGCAACAAGATCCGCACGAAATAAACATAAACATAACATGAGAACATTAAAATTTGACCGAAATTTGACAATTTACCAAAAAAATGCGAAAACCCATGAAAAAAGGAATAAAAATCAAAGAATTTGAATTGGAAACAATTCAATTAAAAAATTCAAAAGAAAAATTGTCAAATAAAATTGCAAAATAAAAAAAATTAAGAATAGAATATACTAGAAAATAACAAGGTCAAATTTTGTTTTACTAAATCAAAAATAACACGCAAGGTTAGGGTCGTACAATAGGTATATATACTGATTCATTTTCACATAATTTTAATTGTCATCATCAGTCTTAACCCAAAATTAGTTTAAAGCAGTCTTGAAGCAGTAGAATAAATTTGATGTGAGTGAAGAAATGTTCAATGACTTTCTCCACGTCGCACCCAGATAACCTCGTATGAGCTCCGTTTGAGGTGTCGGTGTGGGGAAAGGTTTTTATATTCGATGAATGCAGTTATGTATGCCAAAATGAATATGTATTATGACAATTATATGACAATAAATGATTAAATTAGAAACTTTTTGTCGAAATTTTTCCGGCCCACAGCCGCTCACGCACCGCAAGTCAATAAAATCTACACACAATTCAGGCTGTGTAAGAGCAGTTTATCTGCCAATAGCCTGTGCTCGTGAAAGTTCCGGCGTGAATAACGCAGGGCCCAAACGTCAAATCACAACCGGCATAGGGGAAATTGGGAGAAGGGGAAGTAGTCTTTTGGCTGCTCCTTCACCACTCATATTCCTATCATTTCGACCTAAATTTTAATTTCACATATCGGCTAAAATCATAAACCTTGAGTAGCTCGGTGAGCACTCTTAAAATCATAATATAAACATAATCATCCTAAGATCAAATTGAAAAGGAAGAAGTGGGGAAGTGAAATCGGAAATCGTTATTATGTTCTAAATATTTCGAATTAAAAATAAAATAACGATTAGAACCAATATTTAGCTGGCATAAACTTGAATTGCGACCAGAGATAAACTATGAACTAGGTAATCAGGCAGAATCGAATTTTGTTCATTAGTAAATTTACTACCAACTAGCTGTATCGAGCAAAGAGCGTATGGATAGCATTAATATATATTTTTATTATCGACAACTAACTAATGTATTTGTAAATTTAAATTCCCACAAAGTACCCAAAATCTTTCGTTGAGTAACGAATTTGCCCAACATTTTATGATTAAACAGAGTAAGAATAATATAATCCCATTCAAAAGTATAGACATATTATCATTTAAAATAGATTCCCCAAATAAAAACTAACCACTAGTCAGACTAATAAGAAAAATGAAATAATACAATTTCAGAAAATTTCGCATCAGAATAAAAATTAAATCGCATTAAATCATCCGTGATGTTACGGTTAAACATACCACGAGAATGTGGAACGACACATAAACTTGCATAATTTTTCATCCATTAGAGCAAGGTCGAGTTAAAATAGGGAGCAAATCGAAGGATGTACATTTGAAATCCACCTGCGACCAGTCATTTGAGAATCCCATAAAACAGCCCGAAAAAGAATCAAGGAAAATAGCAATATAGGGATATACATGCGTTCGAATCACAGAAGTAGTATCCGGCATCAATTTCATTCAGCGAGGAATAGTAAACTGATATCGTGGTGAGACGATGGAGGCTCATAAATTCAGTAGGATCGTGAATTAAATCTTTAAGACAATTGAGATTTTAATCTTTAAAATGATACCAAAACTAACCCAAGATTTAAATCGTACAAATACAAGTCTGAAATCTAGCAGCAAAATCAGTACTGAATTATCCGATAACTTGAAACCGGAAAAAATAAAATCCATACGACCCTGAATAAACAGAAGTCGTGGCAAGGCATACAAAATCTCACCAAAAAATCGAATAATGAGATAAGAAATTACCACGTGGAGAATAGTCACCCGACACAAATCGATTACAGTGTGGAAAGGGAGTAGAGAAAAACTATAACACACATGCTCCAAACTAAGTTAGAAAATAGGCTATAAATTAGCCTACTGACGACAATCTGTCAGAAATTTTTGATCATGAATTCACCAAACGACCAGAGACCGTACGGCCGACGAGACAGAAATTGCTCCTCACACCATCCAAATGAAATTACAATGGAGCGAAGAATGGATGCACAGAATGGTAAAGATTTGTAATTAGTAATATAAAATTTGTTTTGATAAAAACTATTTTCATGTACCTTGATTGTCCTGCCCACAAGGAGAAATACCAGACCAGCTGAACCATAATAAGAAAAGGTCCTCCCTAGCAGAAAACCTCGCAATAATCAAAAAATCAAATCTCATGAATTGTTTTTGATGCAAAATAAATAATATACGCTCACTTGAAAATTTCTATCACAATAAAACTTATTCGAACAATTTAAACACGAAATTCGTTATATGAGCAAATCACCAGCTCTCACACTATTCCGCAAATAATGCCAGTCTCATGAAATTTTTGTCTGAAATGAATGGTTGTTCAGTCGAAAAGTCCTGGTAGGATAAACTCGTGCGAGCGACTAAAAATATTAACAAATTGCCAGTACCAATATTATGCAACGAATGATGCCTACTAATTTTTTAATTTAAGTAGTAATCAGTCTATCACCCTTCACCATGCTGAAATGAAGCCTCGTTCAAGCAAATATTTACCCAGTTAGGACCATTTATGTTCGACTATTACATGCACCAGCTGCCCGAGAGTCACGGTAGATTACTGAAATCCTCCCAAATATTAGACAAAGTGCCACAGATTTTCACCCAATCGTTTACACTCTCCATCAGAATTTCTATTGAGAATGTAAAATGTTCCCTCTGAAATCATAAAATTCCAACCGACGACTCAGACGGCCTACAACGTAATAACCACGCCGACGCCCTTGACGTAACTTCCACTAGATCAATTAGACGGTTGAACTCAACCCATACTATGATTATTTTAACGAACACATTTAACGCTCTTGCTTGTTAGTTATTTATGAATTTAATTTCATTCGTTTTAACAGATGTAGACAGGCGATGTGAGATGCGGGATACTCAATTTCCCCAGTCAGAGAATCGAGGTTCGGAGAGCAAGGTGGGACAGAGGACATCGAACTGCCGTATGTGGCAATTAAACGAGAGCCTGGGCGAAATCCGGCTCGCGAGCTCCGGAGTCAGGCTGAAGAACTTTTGGCACGCCTAGAAGCCCATCAGAAGAGGACCAACAAACAAGTGGAGAGAGCTCGGCAGCAACTACGGAAAATCAATGAAGATATCGCGGAGGGTCTGATTCCTAGCACGGATTGGTATGCCCCTTCATACGGCATCTCATTCGAGCTCGATGATCCTATAGTGAACCGCCCAATTCCATCAATGACTGTATCAATGCCCAAGAAAATCCTCCCGAAGGAGATGAGGTCAACAATAAGAGAACACGGAGCGGAGAGGGAACATTCATACGCGCGAAGACAAACTAGACCGAACTCGAAAAACTATTATGCACGATCCCTTTTTAATTGAATTTAGTGAATAAATTATTCGGAATTTATTGTTCTGCATTCTTACATCTCGTTTTCCGAATGTGTTCCCATAGCGTACTCCTGTAGATATATTCTTAAAATAAAAATTTATAATAAATTAATTCTATATTAGTCAAAGTAATCCATTGATGGTTGTTCGTTGTAGAAATGGATTCTAATGCGATATTGAATGCAGCCCTAAAAAATGCCCGGAAGGAGAATACAGATCTCCACCGACAGTTGCTCGAAATGACCAGAGAAATTTACTGCGTGCAATCAACATGGGTGAAGCCATCTAAAGCGAGGATCCTGTACCAACGAGTAACCGACGCCCAACGGGGATGGGCTGAAGAGAAGCGGTTGACGCAGGCCATGAAGACACAGATCCGCGGGCTAAAAGTGGCACTAGCGGCCTGCCAAGAAGGCCAAGCTCTCACTTATCTCTTAGTTTTTGCACCGGCCCAGCTGGCATACCGTGACGCCACCAGCGCAACTAAACCGGTGATAAAACCACCTCAACGACGTCCACGAAAAATCGAACGCGCGAGACGACGAGCAATGTTGTTGACAGAGCAGTAAAAACGAAAAATTGTTATAACAATAAATTTTTTTAGTTAAATTGTTTACGCGCTTGTTAAAATTTATTAATTATGTGTTGGATGATGAGAGTAGACCCATCTCCACATTTATCCTAAACAAGTACTACAAGGCGGGGCCTAGCAAGTTCAGGGTGAACATATATGCTGAGGAACGGGCATAAAAAAACAAATAAATACAGAATCCCAAAATCAATGTCAATTCCTAATATGCAGATCATTCAAATCCCAGCAGAGCAAATCAATATTCGATCTATCCCCGACAAATCTATCCCTTGTGCATCAAACAATGACAATTATTAAGTATAACAATTTGACTTGAATATTTTAATTTGAACAATCAATTTTTATATGTTATTTGAACAATCAATTTTTATATGTTATTTGAACAATCAATTTTTATATGTTATTTGAACAATCAATTTTTATATGTTTTTATTATTTTTGGGTAGACCTGTTATTTTATTATCCTGTGTGGAATTGGAACAATTAATTCTTATTTTTATTATAATTTTTATCTTGGTTACGCTGTATTATTATAATTAAATCTTTGGGTTGGGTTTTACTACTTCTAACAATATAAATTGAATTAACAAACAGAAATAAAATAAATTCATTAAATAAATAATTTTTGAAATATAACAGATTAAATAAATAATAAATTTTTTGAAATTTTAAGCAAATAATTTTTGAAATAGGAAACAGATTTTATTAAATAAATAAATAATTTTTGAAATATAACAGATTAAATAAATAAATTTTTTTAACTAATAAATTTTAAGCAAATGCGCATGAAAAAAAAAATAAAATAAATAAATTTACTATGTAAATACATATTTTTTTTCAGTATAAATACTGAAGAATTTTCATTCAAATTGCCCTTAAAATTTTACCTAAAGAAGTGATCTTAAAAAGGAAATCTTTTTTGAGATCTTAAATTCGAACAGATAACGTTCTACATTATTTTTTGCACGCATTCACATAACACGCACCGACATACATTTTAACAATTATACAACACGCACCCAATTTTTTATTTATCAATTGCTTTAAAACAGTTTGTATCTATTTGAAAGAATTTGAATCTTGGAATATTTGGTAAATTTTATTTATTAATAAAGTATATACATATATTTGACTTTGTCTTCTGATTTATATAAGTAACCAGTGCAAGTTGAGACTCACTAAAATCGAGACCTCAACATATGGTTAAGAATATCCTACGCAAGATAATAAAGATTAAATCGGAGAGAGAGACGACGGATTACACTTGCAAGTGAATGGGACCAGAAATAGAAATCGCACACATACCTTCTATCGGTGGTGCGTTGAACCCGCTATGGGATCGGGCCTTAGCCGTTCTTATAGGGCGCTCACCTTTGGCGATCCCATAACCAGTGGTTGCATTACCAACGTTTCTTGGCAACGGGTAACCATTGGGGGAGAGATAATAATTTTCAAATTGGGTCAAAGTTAATGACATCCCCTTACAAAAACCCCATAAAAATGTTAAACATAAATTACCAATTTAAATTAAGAAATTAATAAAAATTTAATTTAGATAACACAAATAATTTCAAGCTCGAATTTTGTTTAATCGCAATAAAATTAACACGCAAGGTTAAGGCCAAATAATAGGTATATATACTGATGTGTTTTGACAGATTTCAATCTTATTTTTCAGTATTGATTTAAAATCTTATTTTTCATTGGTGTGAACAACTAGCTGAGAACCGTGGTAAGTGTTTTGTCTAAGCACAACGGCTGACAGCTAGCGTGCGATTATTGATTGTGAACTAATGCCAGATGAATTGATGAAATGGTTATTATGATTTTGTGAATTAATGCCGGATAAATTAATGATTAGTTTACGGCGATTTTTATGAATTCTCATTGTCGTATTTGACCGAATGAATTTATATACGATGTAGTATGCCAAATAAAAATTTAAAGCCAACAATCTTTATGCATCGAGGCTTTTATTCAACTCCAATGGTAAATTTATTTATTTTTTTTTCGGCCCACAGCCAAAACACATTGCAAGTCAGTAAAATCACACATAGTTACCGAGCAGTGTAAGTGCAGTGTAAGTCCGCCAATAGCTCGTGCCCGTGAGAGATCTCGCCGTGGGTAACGACGGACTCGAACGTCAAATCATTGAACCTAAATAGCGAAAGGGGTAGCTCGAGGGTCGGTCTTTTGGCTCAACTTTCTTGCACTCAATCTCGATAAAATCGACATAAACTGTTTAACCACAATCGGCTAAAAATCACTAACACCGAGTAGTCCAGTGGGCACTTACTAAATGTAATATGAACATACATAGATCATGAGGAGAAAGAAAGGGAAAGGGTAGTGGGTAAAATTGCGAAATCGTTGCAACAGTTAAAATGAATAGTCATCGGAAAAAGATTGATCCGAACGACCAAAATTATGGAAAATAATGTTTTAAATAATATTTAAGAATTAAATAAATTGTGTTGAATTGAGACGAAAAATATGGGCAGAACGCTGCGCAAATTTTCGGAAATAGTTAAAACAGTTATCGTAAAACTGTAAAATAACGGCGGAACGCTGCTCAAATTTTTCGAATTAATGAAAATACTTTGTCGAAAACTGTAAAATTAAGGATGGATTACGGCTAAATTTTTATATAAGCAAAGTATATTTTTTAAGCCGAGGAATAAGGACGAATCTTTACGAAACATTTGATAATAATAAGGATAATAGTAAGGATAATGATAATTATAAAATAACAATAATTATAACAGTAATAGTAATAATAATAATAGTAATAATAATAATAATAATAATAATAATAATAATAATAATAATAATAATAATAATAATAATAATAATAATAATAATAATAATAATAATAATAATAATAATAATAATAATAATAATAATAATAATAATAATAAATATAATGGTAATGGTAGTAATAAGAATACTAATAATAGTAATAGCAGTGATAATGGATTAGAATAATACATAGTAACCATGATAATACTAGTAATAATAATAGGAACGTTGTAGTTATAACAGGGATAAGGTTAAGAAAGATACTGTGTGAATACTTACATAACAAAGGGTTTACAGGGAGAGTAAAATCATCAACACGGACAACGATAAGTACGACTATGGGAATAGATGTAAGGATAAACGAGATGACAGCATGCATTAACATTTGAAATCGAGCACAGGCCTTCTATCGGCAGCTCGTTGGACCCATGGATCGTTCGGTAAATTATAGTATTAGCAATAGTGCTCACTTTTTTTGGACGATCTATCCACTCGAACACAGTTCCAACGTTGCTTAGCAACGGGTGCCGAGTGGTAAGCGAAAGATATTTGTAGGTGGTTGTCTGGGTAACAACCATATAGTTTCAAAATATCAACACCCAGAAACCCACCACTAATCAGAAAAACCCGAGTAATGATTTAACGACAACTCTTAGGCGATAGACAAAGTTTTCATTCAAGCATCAAAAGTGAACTAAGGATAACCTCAGTCGGGAAATTCACCCACAAAATCACTGGCGAAACGCGATAAGGAAAATTTATGTATTATATGAATAGGTCCATGATTTAAGACTAAGGTAAACTAGTCAGTAAACTAAATCCAGGTCACAAATGTTAACCATTAGAATGAAGTTCCTATAAATGTGCTGTTTGTAAGTACCAAACATTAGTAACTTAAAAATTTTTAAATACTGAGTAAATTACAATTAATACTACAGAGAGTGTCTATAACTCAATAAGTCAATTACAATCAGTTACGAAACCCAGCACGCGCTAACATAATAAGACAAAGCCACAACTAAATTATTTACTTGAATAATAAAAACTCTCTAACTCGTACATATCTACCTTATAGAATCGAGTGCCGATCCAAATGAAATCATTCACAAGAAAGACATAATATCCATCGAAACAAGAAGTATATAAAAAATCATTATACAAACTTTTCTTCAGCTAGAACCAATAGAAATAGTAGTTAAAGAATGAGGCATAATATTGCTGGGCACTGATGGGTAATCAAAAATGTCAATCCAGCCAAAGGGTAACTACTTCCCACCCAACGCCTGCATAAGAAGTTTAACCGCTAGCCACCCGCCAAAAATTGACGTTGGTACTGTGTGCTAGTGGGTTGAATATTAGTAAACGGTGAGCCTCTTTTCAAACAATGCCAATGCCCTAATATTCAGTTGGGTTCACGAGTTGTCGTAGAAGACATGATGCTGTAATCTTAACGGTCCCCGTTTCAACTATTTAACTATTTTAAATTTTTTTAATATTTAACTGTTTAGGAAGAAAATAATTCAATTGCCAAACCAAGATTAAACAAAAATAAGATTATTATTAACAAATCAAGTGTATAAAACATTTACACAACTATCACAGCTCAGTTCATACGGTATTTAAAACCCGTTCGTATTTAATATATGGCCCACCAATCGAACTTTGTGCAATTTAAACAATCTCTCACGTTTAAAAATTTCTCTTTCGGTTTCTTTTCGGCACTTCCTTTGGTTGTCGTGAGGTTCCCGGAGTGAGAATCTTCACTCCAATATCCTTTCTGTAACATTGTGGATGACTATCGCCTCTTGCTCGGCTGATAGTATAGTACCGCTTTGGACTACCCCGGTTTGAATCTCGTCTTTAACTTTAAATCCCTAATCTCCTTCTCTTGTTCTTGGGCCTTCTGCTCGGCTTGTCTCAAAGCCTCATCCTTCTGTGTCAACTTGATTTTCAGAGCTTCTATCTCAACTTTTAATTTGGCTACTCCTTCGGGTCAGAGTCATGTTTCTTCCAGGTGCCTGCACTTGCGCACCAGAGCTTCAGCTCTTTGATTTTGGACCATTTAGTCGTAGTGATATTGAGCGATGTCCTTTCGAAACTTTTCAATCATATGTCGGTTCGACTTCACTAAAATAAATAACAAATAGATAAGTCCTATCTCTATCAACATTTGGTTATGATTAATTTTATAAAATGAATTTCTGAATTTGCTTAAATGACTTTATGGAAGCACTCCTTCCAGGGACCTAATTATACTATCCGGATGAGGGGAGGTATGGGATGTACATATTTTATCCGCCTGATAGTTTTGTGGGCGGTATCTACAACAGTGACACCGGCCAACGCAGTAGGAACACTGTTGGGGACACCCTGGGTTTCCGCTAATTCCTACTAGACCAGACAATACTGAGGATCGTAACAATAAGGTTATTACTTGCTATAATAATAAATAGATCATCATTATAATATCCCTAGTAATTGACACATTTAATAAAATGATTAACTGTAACCACAATAAAACAAAAAATTTTTAAATTAAAAATAATTATAAAATCAATAATAATAATATTAATAATAATAATAATAATAATAATAATAATAATAATAATAATAATAATAATAGTTATAATTAATAATAATTAATAATGATTAATAATAATTATAATAATTAAATTAATTAAATTAAATTAATAATAATTATAAAAATCAATAATAATAATAATAATAATAATAATAATAATAATAATAATAATAATAATAATAATAATGTACTAATAACAATTGTTGGGCCAGAACACAAATAGCCTTGAGAATTGTTTAAATGCATCAGTAATACAGCACGAAAACCCAGCACCAAGATAACTTAAAATATAAACATTTTAAAATCTAAGAGAAAATAAATAAATATAAAATCAAAAACATAAAAGTAAAATAAAATAAATACAAAATGCATCAAGAACCGCACGAAATCTACATAAAAAATAACATAATAACAAGGAAATTTGACCGTAAAATGATCATTTATATAAAAGAAAAAATTAATGAATTAAATGAATAAAAATAAAATATTTTTGGCTGAATAAATTTAATTAAAAATGTTAAAAATAAATTACCAATTTAAACTAAGAAATAAATAAAAATTTAATTTAGATAACACAATTAATTTCAAGGTCGAATTTTGTTTAATCGCAATAAAATTAACACGCAAGGTTAAGGCCAAATTGTAGGTATATATACTGATGTGTTTTCACAAATTAACACAACTACTTGGCAGTATTATTTCCAACTTGATTGAAATATCGATTTTCAGTCTCACTTGGAGACTGGTTGTAGTAGCGTGCGCTACAGCACTTGTTGATTGGTAGATTGGTGCTGTAAATTGTGAACTTTGCTACTACGAATTTTCAATATAGGATGAATTATGCTACGAATTTTCAATATATGATGAATTATGTTACTAATTTTCAATAGAAAATGAATTATGCTACTATGAATTTCCAATATAGGATGAATTACGAATTTCTATTATATGCTTACAAACTTCCGACAATTATTTCATGTATTCGAGACTTTTACCCGATTGGTACGGTAATTTTCATTCATTTCTTTTTCGGCCCATAGCCAAAACATACAACAAGAAAGAAAAATTAAACATAACTAGCGAACTGTGTAAGTGCGTGTATTATCGCCAATAGTTCGTGCCCGTGAAGGCTCCGGCGTGAGAACGCAGGAGCTGGAACCTCAATATTATCCGTATATAGGGGAAATTGGAAGGTGAATGAGTAGTCCTTTGGCTGCTCCTTCACCATCCGTTTCCTGAAAAATTGACATAAATATTTTAACAACATTCGGCTAAAAATCATTAACACCGAGTAGTCCAGTGGGCACTCCTTAAATATAACATGAAAATACATAGAACTTAAGGACAAAGAGAGGGAAAAGGTAGCGGGGAAAATAGCGAAATCGTTGCAACAGTTAAAATGAATAGCCATCGGCAAAAGATTAATCCGAACTACTAAAATCATGAAAAATAATGTTTTAAAGAAGTAAATAAAATATGTTGAATTGAAACGGTAAATATGGGCATAACACTGCGCAAATTTTCGGAAATAGTTAAAACATTTATCATAAAAACTGTAAAATAAGGGCGGAACGCTGCTCAAATTTTCCGAATTGATTAAAATACTTATAGAAATCGGTAGTAGCGACGGGCGGTGTGTACAAAGGGCAGGGACGTAATCAGCGCAAGCTAGTGACTTGCGCTTACTAGGAATTCCTCGTTCAAGTGGAATAATTTCAATTCACTATTCCTGACACGACAGTGATTTAGCAGGTTACCCGGCCATTTCTAGCTAGGAATAAAACTCGCTGTTACTGCCATTGTAGCGCGCGTGCGGCCCCGGACATCTAAGGGCATCACAGACCTGTTATTGCTCAATTTCATTTAGCTAAACGCTATTTATTCCTCTAAGAAGTCAGCATTTGCGTTAGAACACAAATGTACTATTTAGAAATTAATAAAACAAAAGTGAAATGTTGTTCGATTGTTAGCATAATATTCTTATAAACTGTAGGATAAGGGCGGAACGCTGCTCAAATTTTCCGAATCAATTAAAATACTTATCGAAAATAGCAAAATAAAAGTGAAATGCGGCTCAACTGTTGGTATAAGATTATTATGAAACTGTAAAATAAGGGCAGAATGCTGCTCAAATTTTCCGAATTAATTCAAATACTTAACAAAGATAGTAAAGTAAAAATGGAACGCGTAAAATAAGGGCGGAACGCTGCTCAAATTTTCCGAATTGATGAAAATACTTTATCGAAAACTGCAGAATAAGGATAAAACCGTAAAATAAGAGCGGAACGCTGCTAAAATTTTTCGAATTAACAAAAATACTTTATCGAAAACCGGAAAAATACAGATGGATTACGGCTAAATTTTTATATAAGAAAAATATTTCTTAAAGCTGAGGAATAAGGACGAATCCCTACACAAAAATTTGTTAATAATATTGGTAATAATTATAATAAATATAATAATAATAATAATAATAATAATAATAATAATAATAATAATAATAATAATAATAATAATAATAATAATAATAATAATAATAATAATAATAATAATAATAATAATAATGATTATGGTACCTATAATAGTAATGATAAAAATTATGATGATAATAGTAGTAATAATAATAAATATAATGGTAATTATAGTAATAAAAATAATAATAAAGGTAATAGTAGTAACAATTAATAAAGGTAATACATATAATAGTAACAATGATAATGCTAGTAATAATAATAGGGAACATTGTAGTTATAATAGGGATAAGGGTAAAAGATATACTGTGGGAATATTTAACTTATCAAAGGGTGTACGGGCCATAGAATAATCATCAACACGGAAAACGATAAGAACAATTATGGGAATAGACATAACGATAAAGGATATGAGAGTATAGGTTAACATTTGAAAGAGATAGGAGAATAATGGGACCTAAGAATCGAAATCGAGCACAGGCCTTCTATCGGCAGCTCATTGGACCCATGGATCGTTAGGTCAATTATAGCATTAGTAATAGCGCTCACTTTTTGCGGACGATCTACCCACTCGAACACAGTTCCAACGTTGCTTAGCAACGGGTGCCGAGTGGTAAGCGAAAGATATTTGTAGGGGTTGTTTGGGTAACAACCATATAGTTTCAAAATATCAACACCCAGAAACCCACCACAATATAATTTATTTTTAATATGGGCTGCACAATTTACTCGTAAGATTTATAATAATACTTCTAAAGTTTTAATAGTATGAATAATAATTATATTCATTATAATAATAATAATAATAATAATAATAATAATAATAATAATAATAATAATAATAATAATAATAATAATAATTTTTATAATAATTATAGGTATAATAATATAATAATAAAAATATTAATAATCCTGATTTTCAAGAATTTAAAATTTGTCCCTGTCTTCCTAAAAGAATTATACTATAATCCTTAAAATGTTAATTTATTAGTGTTAAAAAATAGGATAAATTAATTTAATTAACTATATAGTAAAGTATAAAATTTTAATTCATATAATATAATTAATATCAGTGTATATAAGAATTTCTTATTTTATATTACGGGTTCTCACCATGACCCTTAAAAATCAAGAGTTTAAGGGATATTTTGATATATCGCTTATTATTAATTTAAGAATAACCTAAATTTATTTCATTTCGCTTGCCATTTATTGCCATGGCAACTTATTATAGAATTTTCAATTCCCCTCTGGCATGGTAAGTTTATTATTTTAAACTTAAATTAATCCGTTTCAGATTTTAGACTCCACCAGTTCCCCCGCTATACAGTATAACGCAATTCGAAAAGCCCTCTCAAATTTCATGACTATTCAAATTAATTTACATCTTTTGGAATTTACAGACTTACACCATCAACGTAATTTTATTTTGTTTTCAAAATGGATAAATTTTTGCGTCGTTCCTTGTAATTCTCTATATTTCAATTTCCAAATAAATAATTTTATGGTTTTGATTTTTAATGATTTCAGCATTGCTTTTTTAGCTAAATAAATTTATAAATTAGTTTTTATTAATTTTCGTTGTTACAAATTCTTAATGGTGAGGTTAATAACAATAATGTTACAATAATCAAAATAATAACAATAACGATGATAATTATATTTTAATAATAATAATAATAATAATAATAATAATAATAACGAAATTAATAATACAATAGCAATAATAATCAGTGGTAATAATAATAATAGCAATAATAATATTATTATTAATAATAATAATATTAATAATAATAATGGCAAAAATAATATTAACAATGATACTAATATTATTATCAGAAGTAATGATAATAGTGACTCTGAAGGACCCTAGTAAAGATAAATTTGGGTTATAAGAATTATATAGGGCATAAGCAATAATAATAATGGTATCAATACTATTAAGGATTTTTATGTAATGATAAAAATAACAATAATAATAATAATAGTAATAATAATAATAATAATAATAAAATTAATGCTAACACTTTGTTATTAATAGTAATAACTATAATGATAATATTAATGATTTATAATAACTTTAATAACTATAATAATGATATTATTAATAATAATAATAATAATAATAATAATAATAATAAATTTTATGAAAAATTAAGGTAACGATTAAAGACTGATATGAAATTAAGATAATGTGGGTTTAATTTATACAGTTCGTATGGCGACCCCCGTTTCAAAAATAAATATAAAATTTGCAACTTTGATATTAACTTGGGTAACTTATGGTAATAATGTTAAAAAATTGGTAACTGTCACAATATTAATAATGTAAAATCTGAATGTGATGACAGACAATTACATATCTTAGGTCTTACCTTGGGATGATTTTATCAAATATGGCTATTTGTGATCGGTTGTGAGATAATAATTCAGAATGTCTTCTAAAAACAACGATTATTCGATTATTTCTTTGACTAAAATTTATGTAAACTAGTAATTTGTTTTGATTTGTCGTTCATCCTACATTCGGTTATTAGCTTATTTCGCCTACATGAACTTCTTTATTTGACTTTCATTGCAATTTGTTAACCTTTATATTTAAACCTTTCCCAGGACCTCAACACTACTCTTCGAGAGTTGGTTGATAGGATTTAGGAATGGAGAATACTGAGCGGTTCCAGTTACCGCCTTCACCACGGGCTCCCCGCTAACCACCGGTTTGATCCGGGGTAGCAAAAATTTCATTTTAATCACATATGTGCTTGGAAGCTATGGTGTGTACGGAAATAAATTTTTAGGGTGATCTTCCAGTTTAATCCTCGTGATGGTGGTTCGATAATAAAAAGAATAATAGAGCAAATTATTGCGAACGTAAAATAATAATAAAAAAATATATTTTAATCCAAACTTTATTTTTCATAGAATAAAAAAATTATGTTTCCGTAATTAACAAAAAAACCCTGTAATTTTAATAAAAAAACAAATAAAACTTCCAATAATAATAAAAATAAAACAAAGGATTATTTTTGTCTTCTTTCCGAAACCGTAAATCGTAATGAATAAAAATAATTTAAAATTTGAACGGTTAAAGTAATACGAGTGAGTAAAAAAAATTAAGAGTAAAGAGTAAAAAGTAGAGTTTTTTGCTCGACCAGCATTGCTTTATGTATCACGATTTCCGTGTGTGTATTTTGATACGGTAAAACAAGGAATTTTCCAGAATATTCTAAAATTATAATTTTTTAATTCCTTTTGATTTATTATTAAATTTTTACATTTTTTTGTATAAAATTTTTATTTTACATTTTTCTTTTTAAATTTAAGTTTCCCGTTCAAAAAGGCACCGGCATTATCGTGCTGGTCAAACAAATACAGACTTAATCAGTTTTAGCCCAACAATATATCTAACCAGCATAATGTGAAACTGAATTATGAATCCTATCTACTATACACAGCTTGAACTTTCCATTTCGCACTAACTTGTTAGCATAAACAATCGATAATTCAAGTTAAAATAAGGCAAAATAACCGATAGTTAAATAATATCAATCTTCCGAATATTCCTATGGCTTCTCAACAATCCCCTTATCTCTCCATGTCACGGCAATGCATTTCTTCTTGTTAAATCCGAACTCAAAATTAACTCTTACTATATATAGACAAAAGAAAACAGTTGCAAAGTTTGATATTTGTCATTTCCTAAATGCTTATGTAAATGAAATTTTCATTAATGTTAATAAAATTCAATTCAACAGACGGTTCTTACTTTGGAAGTAAACAACCCCAAATGTTAGTAATGACATTAGCGAAATAGATTTTTCCATCATAAATCCAAATGAGATATCCGAAATCCACACAGTTTTATAGAATTACCGCGCTACAGTGAATCGTTAAATGACAAAACAAAATGTTTTTTACAACTAACCTATGAGTCATAGTCAGACCACTGTCATGCAGAACCTGTAAGATTTATGGTGACAGTAGTTGTGACTCCTACGGTTTCTGTGCATTATTGATTTTTCCGATTTTTTTTGGGTTGACTTAATTTGTTTGAGTACTTGGCGTTCATCAGATAATTGTTTGATAGTTGTATTGATGTACTACGCCCTTCAATGATAAGAATAATAATCACAATAATGATAATAATTGGTGGTAACAATTTTAATAATAAATGGAAAAAAACTTTAACAATAACAATATTAACCCAATGTCGCTCCCATGGTGATTGACCTATGCGGGATGCCTCATGACCGATCCTCATTATGATCAATAATACGAAATCATTAAAACTCATAATTAACCATTTATCGTAAACATTATTTTAATTATCATTTTTGTTTACTATTATACATAAATTGCAAATTATTCATTATAATTAATCATTATCATATTCCAATTGTTAACAATCTGATCGTCTTCATGCATACAAGAGAATAAAATGGTTTTTCACCAACTAGTTTAAGATTAGTACTTCTGTGTGGGAGGTACCCGTAGTGAATAGTTCGCCGGGTCAGATCTCCTTTCCAAGAACCTCAACATCAAACCTTCAGTCGAGAGCGAATGATCATGAGGAAGGAGCAAATAATATACATATAAAGAAAAAAGAATTTAAAGACTAATGAGCAAGAAAAAAGTAAAAACATTATCCAGAATAATAATCCAAAAGAAATTTGAGCATTGATAAGAAATATGAAGAACTAGAAAAATAGAAATTACAATCTTAGTAGTCAATCAATGAAGGTATCATTTGGTCAAGTGCTGCATGATAGAAATCAACGATAAGTACGTATGTTGGCATAAAGTAAATTCCTAATTAGAAATCAAATCTAAAAACATTAATTATTACTTTAAAAAGAAAAGATCCTTTTTGATATTAAATTTTTAAAAGTTTATAGAATCTTATTCAGGCTCTAAACGGGTAAACGTTTAGATTTTCAGGTTATACTTGTAATTTTATTTTATATTTTCCAGTAATCTTCATTAAGCAGAAATTCATGTTTAATTTCAAGTTTTCTAAATTAATTAATTTTTATTACGATATTTATTACAGGTCGACTTTACAAGTTAGAAGATTTACCACAAAAACATTTGTCTCAAGACATGGGTTTATTTACAATATATATATATTCATTTCCGGATTGCCTTTCGGTAATTTCGGTCATAGATTTCTTGTCGCAGCGGACGACGTGCATAGGTGTGGTTGTCATCTCGGTCAATCAAATTGTCCAGAATCTCTGGTTGTAGCAGTTTCTTAGGTACTGCCAAGTGCACGGGCGCGTCGATGTTGAGAAGCATTGAGTTAATTCTTTAGGCGGAAGTTTTTCTAATCGGATTCCAATTATTATTATCATTAACGTTAATTTATTGCTTCGAGATGACAACGTGATGGGTTTGGATTAATTAGTCCGGCATGTTGGATTATGGAGCCTAATTTATTATCTCGTTAATGGGATTTATCATGTTGGATCAGTTCATGTGAGGATTTGTCGTTAACCCAAGCTTGGTGATAATGTAATTTAATACATTTATTTAATGATCTCTTTTCTTATTTATTGATGCCCTAATTTGTGCTTTGTGTAGTGTGATGGTAGATATAATTTGACGTTAGTTATTCAGGTTTTTCCTATACATTTATTTTTTCATTGATTTCTAAGGGTCTTACGATAGTTGGGTCGGGGTCGATCGTCTCGCTATAAATTTGGTCTGAATAAGCTCGGATATTTTATTAGTTTAGTTTTCAACGCCTATAACCTCGGCTGAAATTTTGATGCGGGATTTTAGCCGACTATTAATACTAACATTTGCATGAGGGTTTTGATTAGGTTACGGCTCTAGTTTCGACTCTGTTTCAGTTTGATGGGCGTAAACTCCTCATATCTAAATGGTTTAAGATGGTTATTTTTATGATATTATTAACGTAACATAGTAGTGGTTTGAAGTTTATACCTTCGGCTCCGCCATTACCAGTAATTTGGCTCTACTAAACTTATTTGAGCGGATATTTCTGCTTAACCATAGCGTTATTAACTTATCGTTTGCATAATAGGATTCAATTATACTATATCATTAGGATTTTTGTCGAACCCAAAGCGTAACTTCTATCAATACAAGTTAGTACCGTACTCTTCGTGATTAGAATTTTTGCTTTTGCTTATTACAATTAAAATAAACGTCATGGCTGTTGCATCGATTTCCGCAAGCCCCCTTCCTTTCAACCAAAAGTTGACCCTAAGGTGTACGTGTGTTCATATTAGATTTTATGAGTGTCCATTGGACTACTCAGTGTGATAATTTTAGCCGATGTGTTTTTAAGCTTTTAGGTCGAATTTTCGGGAGATAGGTGAAATAGAGTCAGCCAAAAGACTGATTCCAGATCTTCCCACTGCCCCTATAAGCGTATGAATGATTTGAGATTCGAGCCTGTCGTTACGCACGGCGAGGTCTCTCACGGGCACGAGCTATTGGCGGATGAACCGCACTTACACCACTCGGTAGTTATGTGTGATTTTAATAAATTGCTGTTTGTGTGGCTGTGGGCCGGAAAAATTTCGACAGTAGAAAACAAATCGTTAAATATCGCTATATAGCCCGTTGTACTTTTTTACCCTGCGAAATTGTTCCGTTCGAGGCGAGGAACCTCACGGTACTACTGGAAGGCTGGAATAGGCCTCTCATATGAAGAATTGGGTCAAATCCGCCTTATCAAGGGCAGCCCTCCATATGAACCGTCAATTCCTTGTTAGTTTCAAAGTAACTCATAATAGTTACCCGTGGTTTGTACTCATTTTTAAACGACCGGCACAACGAGAAGGTGTATAATACCGTTAACAAGGAGTAACACCTCAATTAAGAGAGTCATAGTTATTCCCGCCGTTAACCAAAGCTTAGTTGAATTTCTTCACATTGACATTCGAAAAGCATTTGGCAGTAATTCTTTGCTTTTATGTAAATTGTCAATTTTCGGTCAAATCTTCATGTTATTCTCTTATTTTTATGTTAGTTTCATGCTAATCTTGGTGCTCTTTGTTATTATTTTACTTTATTTTTGAGTTCTTGATTTTATATTTTAATTATATCTTTCTCATATTTTAAAGTGGTTTAATTGATGTTTATTGGTCTGATTTTAAATCTGCATGTTGTATTTGAGTGCTATTTTCTATTCATTTAAACAAACTCTAGTGCTGGCTTAGAAATATTCTATAAACAACACCTTTAAAACGAAATATAGTGATCAAGGGATCGATATTATTTCAATTAAATTAGTTACAGAGGGACCCATAATTAAAATGAGCTTGAATACCTTCTTGGTAGCTCATGAACCCAAAGGTTTTCTAGGGTATTAGCAGTCATGGTAATATGGCTCACCTTTTATTAGAAACCGTCCATTGGAATACATTTCCAACGTCATGTTGACGAATATCCAATGGATAAATATCTTGTGCGCGCAACTGGTGGGAATCCCTTGAAAGTTGACCGCCGCACAGCTTAGATAGCCGGAAGAAAAACAGCTCGTACAAGAACAGAAAACGCAAATCCGTAGCTTAGAAGTAACGTTATCGGCTTGCCAGGAGGGAAATGCCGTAACGTACCCGCTAGTGTTGGGCCAGAACGTAAACGGCCTTGAGGAATGTTTTAATGGATCAGTAACACACACGCAAATACAACATGCAATTTAAATAAACCCTAAAACAGCAATTAAATCCTATCAAATATGAGAAAAAAGGGGAATTAAATATAAAATAATAAACATAAAAATAAATTAAAATAATAACAAAACGCACCAAGATTCGCACGATACCTACACAAATATAACAAGAAAACACAAAAAATTCGACAAAATTGAAAAAATTAATAAAAGTTCATTAAAGTGAAATTTAAATCGGAAAATTTGAATTAGTAATAATTCAATAAAAATTCTAAATAAAAAATTATAAAATAAATCAAAAAATAATAAAATTAAAGAATAGAATTTACTAGAAAATAACAAGGTCGAATTTTGTTTTACTGCATCAAATTTCACATGTGAGAAAAATAGGTATATATACTGATCCATTTTCACATTTAACTTAACCATTTTTCAAACCATTTTTGAAAACCTTAAAACCAGTTTAAAAACCATAAAACCATTTTGAAGCAGAATTTGGTTTTGAATTATTGATTAAAAATCTATTTTTGAAGACAAATTTTTAGGTGAGAAATATTTATGTTGGAACCCTCTTTCCACGTCACATCCATTGCAACTCGGTAGAGCTCTGCTTGGACGTCGGCGTGGGGAGAGAGGCATTTATGTTTTATTTTATGATATGCTATTTTATGCAATTTTATGGATTGGCAATGAATGGTAACTATGTTCATTTTTGTTAGTAATTAATAAATATTATTGATATTCATAAATTGTTTTATATATAATTTTCATAAATTAAACTGTCGAAATTTTTCCGGCCCACAGCCAACACATCACGCAAGAAAGCAAAATCTACATAGTACAGATTTGTGTAAGAGCGTGGAAAATCGCCAATGATATGTACCCGTGAAGACTCAGCGTGCGGAACGCAGCGGTCGTAACGTCAATATTTGTCCCTATAGCTGAAAAGAGAAATAAGGAAGTCTCTGGCTGCTTCCTCGTTTCTCATTTCTGTAAAATCGACCTAAATTTGTTACATACGGCTTAAAATCATCACACCGAGTAGTCCAGTGGGCACTCAGTAAATATAATATAAACATAAAATGCGCCTAAGGCCTATTAAAGGGAAAGGGTACGGGAATAAATTACATTAAAATCGTTGATATAGCTAACTTGAATTAATAATGTGAAATAAACTAATCATTGGTATACTAATTTAAAGGTAAAAACCATTAGATAAATAATTCATTAACTCAATTAAATTAGATTATTAATTGTTGGCTACAGACAAATAACTCGTCGATTAAGCTGAATTTGTTTCATTTTGATTAAACTTAAAGGACTTTTTGCGTAAACGTACATACTTTGTTGGTTAAAGTAACTTAATTAAAACGATTAAAATTAACGTAGTTTAGGGACTAAGAATAAAATTTCCTTATATTAATCTACTGATTAAATGACATAAATTCCTTGATCAACAATAATGTGTTAATTGAACTAAAGAACGATGTCGATTAAACCAAACCGTTCAGTGATTAAAAATTAAGAGTAATTTGAATAAGAGTAAAATAAATTCCTTTAGTAGAGATTAAGCAAATCCTTGAATAAGGATAAAGTAAAAACTGGATTCATGGATTTAATAGTATTTGGGTTAATATTAAAGTAATTTCATAGAGTTAAAGTAAAGGTTGATTAAATTAGTTGAAACGAAAATATAAGAAAACCGAGTAATGGAAACCAAAATATGTTTTTAAAACCTTCCCTTAATTAGAATTAGAATAATTTATAGATAGAAATGGAGTTTTCTTAAAAAATGAAACAAGTTCAGAGATTAAAGCAAAGCGATCCCAGACGAAATAGGCGAATTATTGTTTAAACCAAATTAATATAATTACAAGAATCAACGTTTTAAAAGGAGAGAAAAATTTTATTTTAACATTACATAAATTGTTAACTCACGAGAAGGCTTCACATCGATTTTTTCTCTTTGAATACATAAAACTCCATATAACGAAAATACTACAAAGATATAGAATTACATCCACTTGGAGGCCTCAATCGGAATAAGCAGTTTTCCTTAAAATGGCGATCAGACACATTCATATTAATCAACGTAATAACTTACCCGAATTATTTTAGCTAGGTTTAGATGTATCCGTCGATCAATAATCCTGAAAGTGAAATACCATGAACTTAATCACAGGAGGTAAACAAGTTAACTCACTTCCTTTCAACCACTTAAGCCGCATTGACAAGATCCGCCGGAAATCACATGGAATTGCCAAACACACGTCCATGCTTCATCGATTTATCCATTCGACATCCGGTCTCTCCCATAAACGTTCAGATCACCTGCTTATAAAGTTGTTCAATAAAATTGGATGAAAATTTAAGTTAACTTACTGAAATGCTACCCATAATATCGAGTCTATAACACCTTAAAATTAACATACCTAATTGGATTAAAACCAAGTTAATTAGCAGACTTAGCTCACGCATATTATTAATTACACTAGCATAAATCACCCTACAGAGGAGTGCACACTAAAGGACCAGGTCCGTAAGTTAACATAACCTTCTTACTAATGTCCCATCGAGTAAAGAAAAACAATAGTCACGTTTAGCTTATCAAACAGAAATTCGCAGATGTGAGTGAACCCCTATCCACCGAGATGCCAGCAAACCAATTTTCATAGTATCAGAATGGTATTTGATTGTTATGATCTTGAATGGATGCATAAGAGCGTCGGAGGAATTAATCGACGAGATATAGCGCCCCTAAAGCTTCTAGATAAACCGTCTACCCATTTCGAAAGAATCACAACCAAGTATAAAGCTACTAGAATTCGATAAGTTAGTTTGAATGACACCCTTAACAATAACGTAGGCACCATTTATTTACTAATAACTTAGAATGGGTGAATCAATCGAATCTAATGACAATAATGTTTAGACATGTCGCCCAAACGAATAGCCAGTCGAGAGACAGACAAACAGGAACAGACAGGAGTCCCGCCGACTATAAGAATATTCGACCAGTTGCAACAACCGTGGCCATACCCTACTACCTGGAGGATATTACGCTTGGAGAAGGATCCCTGCGGTCTCACGGGACAGCAATATCCGGATGCGGAGACCTACATGAACGCACAGGACCTCCTCACCCAATGGGAAAGGGTGCAGGAGCAGGTGGATCTACAGGTGGTTAAGGCGAGGATGTATCTCGCAAACGTGGTGGAAGACATCCTCGCCGGGCGGATTGCAGTCGCCTATCCACCTCGCCCAGTCCGTGATACCCGACGACCCTATACCGTGGCGGCTCTCAAAAGAAGCCTGAAGAGACATTGTCCCGAAGAATGAATTGATAGTGATAGTCTACATGTAGTAACTGATTTAAAATACATTAGAAATTATGCGTATTATTTCTTCTTATAATTAGAATTATTCGTGATTTTGTTTAATGAGATAAATGATGATCTAACTTAATCAATAATAAATTAAAATGATATCTTTGGTTATAGTGAAGTCTTCCCTACAAATCCTACAATCTGAACTGGACCACGCGAGACAGTCAAACGCGGAATTACTCGCCCAAATTATTCAATTGACCCGAGAGATGCAGCAGATAAAAGCATCATAGTCGGATCCCGCAAAAACGAAAGCGGTCTACCACCGACTCACGGCGGCCCAGAAAGGCTGGGCAGAAGAGCGGCAGCTCAATCAGAGCCTGCGCACGCAAATCCGGGGACTCGAAGTCGCCCTAGCAGTCTGCCGGAAGGGGGAAGCGGTAACCTATCCGCTCGTCTTCGCCCAATCCCAGATGCCGCAGAAAATTACTCAAGCAGCGGAGCAATCTATTTCCCCAACTAATACTCGTCGACCGGGACGCAAGGAACGTGCCCGACGTCGAGCAATCCAGCTTCAAAATCATTAACTCTTAAAATTACGCGTGTTGCTAATTAAATAGAGTAGTCGTGTTCTTAATCAATTTGTTCCTATGATATATTCGTATGCCAACGTTAACTTAAATATCCGCATCACGTCACCCAACCTTCGTTTCATCTTTCCGCGTACAAATAAGAACCTAATCTTGAGTGACTACGAGGGACAGAGCAAAGCGAGCATAGGTCTTCTATCGACAGCTCGTGAACCCGAGGGTTGTCCGAGCAACTATAGTACTAGCAATGATACTCAATTTTTGCGGACAATCCACCACTTGAACACATTACCAACGTTGCTTAGCAACGGGTGCCAAGTGGCAGTTAACAACATTTTGTATGGCGTTACCAGGGCAACTAGAAGGATAAGCAAGATCCGAAACCCTGTAACCCACCACTAGTGTTAACACCAGCTCAGTTAGCATATCGAGAAGCAACTGACACAACCAAGCCGGCAATAGGAAAACGTTCGCAGCGACGCCCAGGAAAGGCGGAACGCGCTAAACGTCGTGCGATACAAACCAACACTTCACATTAATTGATTAGTGTACTAACAAATAAATTATCAATGTTATTTCAATTGTTCTTTTTTCGTGTGTTTTAGTAATTCGTTAAGTTGTGGAAAATGAATTCGTTTAACTGAGATTAGAAACTAGGCTTCGTGGAATAATTCATTTGAGAAAGTGTAACGCATATAATGAAGGGACCGAAAGTTAGAAAACCGCACACAGACCTTCTATCGGTAGTGCGTTGAACTCACTATGAGGCCATACCTTAGCAGTTTTTCAGTAGCGCTCACCTTTGGCGGTATCATAACCAGTGGTTGCAGTACCAACGTTGTTCAGCAACGGGTAACCATCGGAGGGCAGGAAACGTTATATGCATGGAGCCAAGGTTAAACACCACAAACCCCACATTGATATGAACATAATGATCAAATTCTCAACAATTAATAACCGCATTGCTGAGAGACTCACATTGGCTGACATTTCACCTGCTAGCACACATACCCAACGTCATTTTTCCTACGGGTGTATAGTGGTAACATCTTGTTATGTGAATAATCAATAATAACTCTGTTAGTATACCTGTTTGAATTTTATTTTGTTGCCATCAGTACCCAGATACATCTGCAGTCATAAGAAATTGTTGGGCCAGCACACAAATAGCCTTGAGAATTGTTTGAATGCATCAGTAATACAGCACGAAAACCCAGCACCAAGATAACTTAAAATACAATATACAACACCAACTAAACACTTTAAAATCTGAGAGAATATAAATAAATATAAAATCAAAAACATAAAAGTAAAATAAAATAAATACAAAATGCATCAAGAACCGCACGAAATTTACATAAAAAATAACATAATAACAAGAAAATTCGACCGTAAAATGACCATTTATATAAAATTAAAAATTAATGAATTAAATGAATAAAAATAAAATATTTTTGGATGAATAAATTTAATTAAAAATGTTAAAAATAAATTACCAATTTAAATTAAGAAATAAATAAAAATTTAATTTAGATAACATAAGTAATTTCAAAGTTGAATTTTGTTTAATCGCAATAAAACTAACACGCAAGGTTAAGGCCAAATTATAGGTATAAATACCGATGTGTTTTCACAAATTTTCAGTCTTATTTTTCGGAGAAAAAATTTCATTATAGAACTGTATAACTGGTTGTATAACTGGTTGAGAGCCGTGCATTCAGGCAATTAACACGGGTAAGTGTTTTGCCTGAACACGATCACTCTCAACTGGTGCAATATTATTAGTTGATTTTTTCGAAGAGAATTGATGGGTAATTTTTCAATTGAATTTATGTATGACTTTTCAGATCAAATTGATGGATGATTTTGTTTTTCAAATTGAATTTATGGATAATTTTGTTTTTCCAATTGAATTTATGGATGATTTTTTGAATCAAATTTGTGGGTAATTTTTCAATTGAATTTATGGATGATTTTTCAGATTAAATTTATGGATAATTTTGTTTTTCCAATTGAATTTATAGATGATTTATCGAATTAAATTTATGGGATTTTCGAAGTAAATTTTATGGAATGGATACAATGAATTTCAAATGTATGTAGCCGATGTAATATGCTGAATAAATATTTTATATCTACAGCCTTAGTGCATCGAAACTTTTATTCCAAATGCTATGGTAAAATATTATTTGTTATTCCTTTTCCGGCCCACAGCCAACACATAACGCAAGAAAGCAAAATCTACATAGTACAGATTTGTGTAAGAGCGTGGAAAATCGCCAATGATATGTACCCGTGAAGACTCAGCGTGCGGAACGCAGGAGTTGGAACGTCAATATTATCCGTACATAGGGGAAATTGGAGGGTAAATGAGTAGTTTATTGGCTGCTCCTTCACCATCCGTTTCCTGTAAAATTGACATAAATTTTTAACAACAATCGGCTCAAAATCTCTAACACCGAGTAGTCCAGTGGGCACTCATTAACTATGAAATGAACATAAATAGATCTTAAGGACAAAAAGAGGGAATGGGTAGCGGGGAAAATTGCGAAATCGTTGCAACAGTTAAAATGAATAGCCATCGGAAAAAGATTAATCCGAACGACCAAAATCATGAAAAATAATGTTTTTAAATAAGAATTAAATAAATTAATTTGAGTTGAGGCGGAAAATATGGGCGGGACGCTGCTCAAATTTTCCGAACTAATTCAAATACTTAACAAAAATAGTAACGTAAAAATGGAATGCGTAAAATAAGGGCGGAACGCTGCTCAAATTTTCCGAGTCAATGAAAATACTTTGTCGAAAACGGTAGAATAGGGATGAACCGTAAAATAAGGGCGGAACGCTGCTAAAATTTTCGAATTTACAAAAATACTTTATCAAAAACCAAAAAATATAGATGGACTACGGCTAATGTTGTATATCAATAAAAAAATTTAACGCTGAGGAATAAGGAAGGATCCCTACAAACTCTTAATAATAATAACGATAATGATAAGAGTAATTTTAATTATAATAATAATAATAATTATGATAATAATAATGATAATAATGATAATAGTGATAATCATGGTATTTGTAGTAATGATGATAATAATTATGATAATAATAATAGTAGTAATAATCATAGTAGTAATAACAATAAATATAATGGTAGTTATAGTAATAAAAATAATAATATAGGAAATGGTAGCAACAATTAATAAAGGTAATACATATAATAGCAACAATAATAATGCTGGTAATAATAATGGGAAACATTGTAGTTATAATAGGGATAAGGGTGAAAGATATAATGTGGGTGTATTTAACATAACAAAGGGTGTACCGACCAAAGAATAATCTTCGACATGGACGACGATAAGAAGGACTATGGGAATGGACATAAAGATAAATGATATAAGAGTATAGGTTAACATTTGAAGGAGATAGGAGAATAATGGGACCTAAGAATCAAAAGCGAGCACAGGTCTTCTATCGACAGCTCGTTGGACCCAGAGATCGTTCGGTCAATTATAGCATTAGCAATAACGCTCACTTTTTGCGGACGATCTACCCACTCGAACACAGTTCCAACGTTGCTTAGCAACGGGTGCCGAGTGGTAAGCGAAAGAATATTTGTATGGGGTTGTCTGGGTAACAACCATATAGTTTCAAAATATCAAAACCCAATAACCAACCAAAATTGATCATTAATTAAACGAATTAATAACTAATTTTTGAAATTTTATAACAAAATATTGAATAATTGTATCTAATTAAAAAATAATTTATTCTGTAAAATTTTACTTTAAATTCTTAAGTTATTGCTAAATGAATATTGAAATTTTTCTTAGTTTTAAATTTTGTCATTCTGCTAATTTTAGTTTAAATTTTAATAAATATTTATTTTAACCGTATTTTTTAAATTAATGAAACTTAAAATTTTTGAACTATTGAATTTAATTAATTAATAATTTATTATATTTTCTAGGAAAAAGAAGCACAATTAATTAATGAAACACCATTGTAAATATAGTTGTCTTTTAAAACTCTTATTTTCTACTTTAAATTAGAAATTATGAAGGCCAACTATTAAAATTTACGAATGTTGTCAAAGGCTTTCAGTATAGATGGTTTGTTATAAATAATAAGCTCGGTACTCTCGATTATTTTGAGGTAATCTTACAATAGTTTTTTAATTTTGTTTAATATACTTTAGAAAGAAGAACATAAAAGGACTGCTAAACCTCGAGGAAGTATATCTTTAATTGTAAGTGATCGATCTGCTTCAAGTGATTTAACTTTGCTTTTATGAAATTTGAATTAATTCTTCAGTAATGTATGTAATTAATAAGATAAAATTATCAATTTTACACTATAGAAGTTAATTGTAAATTTTTTATTTATTTTTAATACACCTGCTCATGAAATAGATATTTATAGAAATAGAATTTTTATAAATAGCATTAAATAGTTCTTAATATATTAAATAGTTCATATAAATCTTCAAAATGATTCATTTTTTGGCAAAGACAAACTTTAATCTATCTCCTCTTAAATACATAATTGATTGAAATCATTATCTATAGCCAGGCAACTATTTGAAAAATTAAAAATCATTTGCGTATCCTGATATTTTTATTTCTAGAAATTCGTTTTAGAGGAATCAGTTATATATTGTAATATTGCCTCTCTGGGCTATTTATATGTTTGTATTTATATTTTAAAGCTATTCAGAAAATGGAAGATATTCATTACGTATTTTCATGTTAATTACAAAAAATGTAAAGTACACAATGTCCGAGTCTTACATGACTTTCTATTTCTACCACGAATACAAAAAATTAGTGGTTATTCGTCGTTTTAAGTGTAATGGTAATTATATAAACTCTTCGCATAATAATTTGATATTTTTTAATTAGTTAAAATTATTAAAATTTTAAAATTAATTTATTAAGTAATAAGTTTAGTCATTTAATTAGACAATCTGGGTTTTATGTAATGCTCCTTAGTAAAAGTCGAAATAATAATTCTCACAAACATAGTGAAGATGGAAAAAAATGTTTCGATGTTTAACACAATTAAGACACAAAAGAAGATTTTTACAAGCGAATATAATGCACTACAAACTTCCACCGATTAACAATTTAAAAGTTTTTATAATGTCGTTGGAAAATAAAAAGAAATGAGAGGATTTAAGAGACTTTTCTCATGAATTAAAATGGAATACCGTTATCATTAGAGTCAATATAAATGGAAAAACAGTTCGATATTATCTGTCATTCTGGAAGAAAATATTTTCATAACATTTAATACTTCTATCGATATCTATTGCTTATATACTTACAATTTACTTAGCTCCTAGAAATATTGGGTTTTAATCGCAATAAGCGATTGAGTTTATTTGAATTTTTTAAAATTACTTCATTTTTCATTTCTAAAAAAAATAGAAATTTCGTATCGCATCTCGTATAATTTCAAAATACCTCGTCTCGTGCCAACTCTATTCACGTTCTTAATTAATAGCTTACCAAGTAATCTTTCAAAACAACTAAGGATGTCATCAGCTTTGTGATTCTTAGTATTGGAAGCAGAACTATTTATTAAATGTGGATAACAAACTTTCGGAAATAATTGCAATTTTCAACTAATGTTTATCATTTGACACATCGCCAGTATCGTGGAGGAAAAAGGGTGATGAAAATTAGTCACGCATATCAATTGAAGTAACTAAATTTGCTAAAGGAAAACACCTAACGATTATTGCTTTGGAAGAAAATTATAAATGGAAATATTTAAGAGATATGTGATGTATTAATTAAATGAAGTGTTATATGAAAGATTAGCTCCAAAGGAAATATTATTAGAAATAGTTACAGATAAATGGAATATCAAGGTTGTATTTAGGACAGTAAACCACTCATCGATAAACTGGATAATTGAACACAGTCATCGGTCAACAACATACCAAAAATCAATAATGTCTCCCTGTCTAGAATTATTGTAACTTTAAGCCAAAACTGAAATTGTCAAACTACAGTTAAAAATCGATTTCAATCAAAGCAAAATCCAAGATGGATAAAACAGAATCTGAATCAAAAATGCGTATGAAGATAGAAAGTCTCGCATATCATAAAACCACTATCAAGTATAAAATTTTTGGTCATGTGTAACGGTTCTGATACGCTGCTTCACTGGGGGGACATAAGGAAAAGATGAATTTCTCTAAATGTGTGAATAAAATTAGTATTAAACTAATAATTTTATTTAAATATAATGAAAATGTGTTCAAATAGAATTTTAAAAACTTCTCATTTACAAATAATTACATGGCATTTTCAGACGAACCTAACAGTATTTAAATATATACTCATTTCTTAACAATTTTTATATTAAAATTATTTTTTTATTAAAGTTTGCCGAAGTTTGTCCAGCGGCAGAAGATTATCAAACTTTTATTATCAATGCCAAAACTGGAAATTATTTTAAACTTAAAGGTAGTTGATAAATTGATATTCTATACCCCTATTGAATGTTACAGCTTTAAATACCAAAGACAGACAAGAATGGATTAATAATTTGCGAAGTTCGATATCTTATTTTAATAGAAATTTACAAGTGAGTATCAGGGGTTTCGTTTACTGAATAATGTCTGATTTTTAGAATGGCCGATTCCCTATTGGTCCTAATAGTGTTTCGTTTAGATTTAGAAATGGAATGGATGAGAATTCAATTTTCTATTCTACCAATTCGTTAAATGCTCCAGTGATAACCGATAATATATATGCAAATAGTAATATATCTATGATTTGTACAACTGATGATATTTTTGATCCGTTTCGTGCAAGTTCGTCTTATTTAACCAGGTAAATACAATTAATACTGAAATAATTTGCGTATTTTAATCATTAAATAAGAATAGTTCTGTAATTTTATTTTAAATTATATATGTATGTATAGCGAATTATAATAAATTTTTACACTTGGATCATTTGAAAACTTTTGCAAATTAAATTTTGTTAATTGTCAATAATTAGCACTTTCCTCTCAATGAGAATTTTAAAGGAACTCACTATATGAAATGCTTAATCAAGCGAAAAATGCTCAATAAAAAATTAATTATAAAAATGAAAGAAATATCTGATAAATTTAAAAGGAAATTTAATATTTTCTTCCCGTGAATGTTTGCTTTAGGATCTTTATGTATGTAATCGATTTAATAGGTAGACATGACCGCACTGGCTCACTATGAGTTATTGGGCAACAACCCCCCCCCGCCCTCCGTTGGCGATAATATATTAGTCAACTTTTAAATTTTGCACAAACATATTTTAAAGTGCTATATTGATTTTTTGTGTAGTGTGAAATTTTGACTATAATCAGAGGCACTCTTTATTTTTGACTATAAGGCACTTTTAAGTAGAGTGCTCATTTTGCATTCTAACAATGTGTTAATATTGATTTTTGAGTGTAATTTTTGTGTTTAGAATTTTCAGTTTAAGATGGTTAAAATTACGAAAAACTTGATTCAAGTGATATGGGATTCATTGTCTAATAACAAGCGTGGCATTAGGATGTTTATATTGTCATTAAGGCAAATGTTTTATTCAACCGAAAAATAAGCTGAATGTCATTGAAAATTCTCTGAAAGATACTTGTATATTGTGATTCACATATACTTTTTATTTGATTAACGTTCTCATTATCCATAATCGGATTCTGTCCACCGTAAATTAATCATTTGCGCAATGAACGTTAATCATACTTTTGAAAAACGTCTTTATCTTTGATATATTTGAAAAAAATGATAAAATTCAAAGCAGCCTTGTTTATGCAGTATATTACCCTCAAATCTATTGAGCAACTCAGTTGGCTTTGTAAGTTTCGAATTTAAATTAGAAATGCTGCTCTTGACATTTGAATCAATTTGTTCAATGATACATTCATAATAGAGAGTCAATCTTTCGAGGTTTTACTGTACATTCATTCGCTCTAGAGCTGATTCAACATTTGTGATCATATCTCTACAAACTATAACGGATAAAACAGGATTTCTGGATGAATATCATTTTTTAATATATTTCTATTTTGATATATTATAATATTATTGTGAAGTTTGAGATATTAATAATATGATAATTAAATAATTACAAGTCAGATAAAATCTAAATTTGTAATAATTAATTTTATAACCTTGTTTTTGATAGTGGTTTTCCCACTTTAAAACAAAACAATAATTAATCTAAAATGTTTTAACATTGTAACTTTTCATAAAAATTCAAATATGTTTTTTTAATATTCAAAATATGGTATTACATCACCACAATTAATATTTTTATTGAAATAAGACATGCATATTTGGAGAAGTATTTAATAATACATAAAAAAATATACATGTTTCGAACAGATTTTGTCATCAATGATTTAGTTATTACCATATTTTGGAGTGTCTTAAATTGAGAATGAAATTTGTTTATTATATTTTCGTTTATTTATAGATACTACTTTTTGATATATCCGATTTGCCAATGAATATAGCCAATTAATATTAGAGGTTTGTCTTTATTTTTCAATATCTACTTTGAATCGTCTGATAGCTTTTGAAATATTTCTTCATTCTCGTACTTCATTTTTTATATAAAAATCTTGAACTAATTGCAGGAGTTCTTTCATTAACTATATTTGTCTTCAACCCTTCAGAAATAATTATTTTTTTTCATTCTTTATTGCTTCATTAAATGATTTTGTCTTTAAATATTTTGTGACTTCAGAAATTCTTTTGGAAACGAAATTGCTAATAAAATTTCTAAAATATTAGTTTACTTACTTCAATTTTGATTCTCGCTGTGAAATCTATTGTTTTTTAATTTTCTTAATTTCTTATAGCAAATTTCTGAAGAATATAAGATATCTTTTAGCCTGGCATTAAAAATTCTTCATTCAAATTTATACCATTTTGAGATATTTGTTGAAGTTTGTCATTTAGGCGGATTTTTTAATCCTTTCAATACTACCATCAATTAAGGAATTTTTCCAGCAAGGCAAATTGTTAATACAACAGTAAATTGTATTTTCTGATGACCTGTCGTTAATACTTTTGTATTTTTTCTAACCTTTAAACAATATTGTTCTAGAATTCATCATGTCCACACACATCTGTGTTTCATCCATATTATATATATTTATCGGACATATATTTGTGGATTTTAGTTTGAAAATCTCGAAATACTTGTGAATTTATTTTCTTGTTTCATCAACTGGACGATTATCTTCTTACCCAACACTAGTAATTTTCCAAACTGAGAAATCGTTTCTCATAAAATTCCCAATTCATCTGTTACTTCCAATAAAATTATTAATTGAGAGAAGAGGCTGTTTTAATAGCTTGTTCACCTAAAGTATTGTAAGTAGTTAGATGTTACGCTCTGTAGTCAGTTGTTATTAAATTAGTTGTTACTTTCTGAACGCGTATTTGGAGATGAAGGAAAGTCTCTCCAATGTATATGGCATTCCACCAATTACATGAAAACTTATTTATTACTAAACATATTTATTGATTTTAACGATTTCGGCACTATTTTAGATATATTTGAATTGCCTTATGATTTTGTGACAGAAAGCTCAAAATTTTTGAAACCTTCAGAATATAGTATAGGCTCACCAGGTAATCAACGGTTTTCGTAGGCAGTTTTTCTACAAAAGCCTTAGAATATTCATTTTTATTCAAAACAGAAACGATCTTGCGTTTATTTTTGTTGGATTTTTCAAACGTATAAGATAATGACAAAAATCTAGGAATCAAACTATTTTTATAATATTTAAAGTTACAAAAATTATTACAAGGCCTGAATCGGTTGATTTTATAATTTTTTACTTTATTTATTATTTTTATTAATTAATATTTTTTCAGAGGAAATCAAGATGAAATAGTTTTTAATAAAGAACCTTTTAAAAATGTTAGTAGTTTAATTGTACAAATGGAAGATATATTTATGAATATTGTGAAAGATATTGATGTAATTTTAAAAAATTATCTTTTACTCACATAAAACTATTTTAGATTCTTGCAGTATCTGGATCTCATGGAATCCGTTTTGATCAAGTACGAGTTAAGAAATAATTTATAAATTTTTTATTTAAATCTAAGTATCTTTAGAAACTAAGTGATTCTAAAGGAAATTTTAATATGTATTCTACAAGAAGTTTATGCATTATTTTCTAAACAATGTTTTAATTCCTTATTTTTATTAACTGCCTATTCAATTTTTTGAGATTATTTATAACTGCAAAATCAAAAGATAAAAAGTTTAATTTATTTATTTGATTAATAAAAGGTAAATGTGATCCCTTCATTATTTTGCTTTTCCCGTGTTCTTTTAACAATACGCTTTGGAATAAATTACATATTTGCAGATCAGTCTAGAAATTGCTGATAAAATAAATTCAGAAAATCAATATTTCTTCCAAAATCAATTTTTGGTAATTTTGAGAATACCACTTTCATAAGAAATGTACTAAAATGTTATCTAACTACCAGGGATATATCCAAACTCATGTTATTTTTTATAATAATAATTTTATTGATCCTTTTATTACAAATTTATTTCAATACTTTATGATGATGAACAATGTTGAGAGATACTTCGTCCTTGACATTTCCACGTATAGTTGTCCATACAGGAAGCTCTTGTCTGTCAAATCCAAGCCCATGATTTTAAACTGGGAAAATTGAATGCTAAAGATAGCACAGTTGATCTAGAAATGGTAGCCAAAATTAAAAGTTCAAATGTTACGTCACTAATGTTAACCGTCTCGGAGGAGTTATTGTGTTTAAGACATTTGGCACTGATAAAGTGGTGATCCTTCTATGGAAAATTTTTTCAATTAAATAAGTATAATAAAAGACAGCGTCATTTGAAAACTCGTTTTACGATATATTCTGACAAATTCACTGTCATCATAAGGTAAAAAACCAACTTAAATAATATGGATTCAATTTATATATTTTGAATAAATTATTATTTTTTAAATATTTTAATAAATTTTTTGTTTAAAAATTTTCATATTAATTATAAAATTTATGTAAATAAAATAAATTCATTTTAAAAAAATCACAAATTAATATTAAAAATTTAAACTTTTTAACACAAACAATATCATTTTATTACAATTTTACGTGATCAAATTATTTCAAAACTTATAATTTATATTTTAATTTATATTTCAATGAATTTTTCCTTGGCGGTAATTTTGAATTTCGGTAATATTTTCCGCATTTCTTTTACATAATGCGACGAATTGCTTATATATTGGAAAGTAAATTTACAATTTGAAATCAAAGCTGCAAATTGTTATGAAATTAGTAATTATTTTAGCTGACTATTACTAACCATTTTGTTCCTAAATGGTTGAACGATTTTTAAACAAATTATTTCAATCGGAAATGACATGATTGGAAATTTCATTTTTTGAATCTCTTTAATTTTGAAACAATGTTTTTATTTAACACGGATTTTAAGGTGCAAGGATTTAAGAGGCAGTCCTGAAATTTTTTTAAAATACGCTACATTGATCTATAGTCGAAAAAGAAATGAATATGAAGGAAATTTTAAATGATCATGATAAAGGTAATTGATTTTACTATTGGTAGATATTTCCCTAAAACTTCATAGTGTAGATATCACAGATTTTAGATCACAAAGTATCCTGTTATGTGTAAATAAATTTCCTTATAATAATGAAAGTAAAACGTATATCTGAAACCTAATTGTTTGGAAAAATTGATGTTGCTTAGAGACTTGTTTAAGAACTCTTCTGAAATTTCCAATGTGTTTTCCGTTTATTGGACATATGTACAATACATATTCGTATGTTTTTAATAATAAAGGAAATATTTTTAAACAATAAATTTACCTTTTGGAAAGATATAAAATATTGATATTGTCAAAAAATCTACGCAAGAAGATAGCAGTAATATATTTGACCCTATATTCAAGAAATTAGCAACAAATGGCATGTTTGTAAAACCTCTACGTTAACTAACATATAGACTTCTTCTATAAACATTAGAATAACACAAAATCAAATTTAAAGCTAAACTAGAGTTAAATTTGGAATTTTGAACGGGAAAATTGAAAATATTACTGTTGATCATGAAATGATAGAATGGCAATTTATACATACTTATGATTGAGATAAACGACAGAAGGCTTACGAAATTCGATGTAAAAGATTCAGTTTGATCTTTTATAGATTACTTACCAATTATTTACTCCTTCGGTTTTTAAGATTTAATTACTGCTGAATTTTTGTTATTTTCGTCAATGTATGCCAATAAAATTGTTTTCGAGAAAAAATATACCAATAAATGACAAATTGACAAATAGTTTCCAGAATATGAATATGATATTTCTTTTATATCTTATATATCTTTTCATTTTTGGATGCAGTTCAGAAGTCGACTTTGCTTTTCACTGTTTTCGCTTTTCAACCATAACGTATTATGATGACGTTTTATGAATCATGAATGTTCTTTTATTTTACATGCTTTTAATTCAGATAAAGCCGTATTTTTTAAACATCTAACGAAATTGACTAAGTACACCATATTCTTTTGTTACGCGGTTGTTTTTTACGCGATTTCAGATTTGCGCGATATTTTTCTTAGCTACGCTTTCATTTTTATTCACTTACGTGATTTTATTTTCGCCGAAAATTCAAAAATTTCAGTTCAGTTCTTTATAAATCTAAAATCGCGTAAAAAAGAACATGGTGTATTGTTATTTTTTTAAAAATTCAGTGCGTGGGAATTTTTTTTATATCCTGAGCATAGTTTCTCAATCTATCGAGAACTCTAAAATTGATGACAGATTTATCTTGAAAGTTTATTTATTTTAATTTATTTTAATATTTATTTTATTAAACTCTTAAAGGAAATATCGATAGTGCCTTCAATGCATTTAATATCTAATATAAGTAAAACAATATGAGATAAGGACATAAATCAAATGGTGTTTCTATTACGATCTTCATGTCTCGAGATAATTTTTCAATTGTCACTATCAATATATTTCTTGAATGGATTTCTTCAAATAATACTGTTTTAAATTGAATATAATTACAACTGATAGTTTGTGAGAGTAGTAATTAAAAAAATTGACGAAAAATATGAAAATAACTTATTTTAGGATGTGCCCAAAAACGATTGCTAGTTTTATTAGTAGTAAAGTTCTAATGTAAATAAATGAAATGCTAAAAGTTATTAGTTTACAAATAATACCCGAATAATCAATAATTGATCAGATTTGTTTGTATTTTGCTTCCTCATCTGAGAAATATCCAGAAATTATTTTCTATTTTTATGTAGCTTTATTAGTAAATTAATAGTAAATTTGCTACATTGGAAATATTTTGTTTTCAATTTTATGAATTCAATAAATATGAATTGGCATTGGCGAAATCTGTTGAAAACCATCTGTCAATGAGTTAATTATTAATAATTATGATCATTATATGATTTAATTACTTAATCTGTATTATAACATTATTGATTAAATTTTATTCATCGTTTAATGTTTTAATTATTTTTCTGAAAAATTTGCACTAATGAATAAATAAATGTTTTTGATGTTTGTTTATTAGTTTAGAAGTAATATTGTTCATATTTCCCCTAATGTAATAAAGTAAAAAATTCTTTGCAAAATTGTAATTAAAAATTTTTAACACAAATCAAAAATTTTTAACACAAATTAAAAATCGATTATTTACTTATATTTAAATTAAAACTGAGAATTTCGGTTATATATATAAATACATAAATTTTACAATCTGAAAACCGTCTTATCCTAGGGCCACCCTTAAATTACGTAATGTAATTTTATCCAACTTTTGGCACTTTCTCTTCATCATCACAGAGTTATACCAGCTCAAATATTACACGAGAAAATATCATGAAAATATTAAATGTATATTAAATTGATTGGCTAGCATAATATATCGACGCGTTCCTGATTAGAAGGATTAAAATCTAAAATATGACGGTGTACGTAAAAAATTTAATTAATCTGAAAATTAAGAATTGTTGATATATCAAGTAATGTCATGTGACGTCATATTACTAAAACACTCCCTCCCTTTCGTCCGAAGTTATCACAGATCTATGACTCCATTTCCATAGGCGCATGACGTAATTTATTTTTTGTAAAAATTTTAGCTCTAATTATTATAATAATAAATTATTTAAATTTTAGAATTTACTACTTACAAAAGCAACATGTGCTGCAACAATTGACTGTATGAAAAAATGTGTTACTTTGATTCGCAATAGAAGAATTTATAATTCAGTAAGTTTTTTTAATAATAATATTAATATTAATAAAATGGAATTCGATGTTTGCGAATCTAAATCTAGTTTTTAACATTATTTTGAAAAATTTTATATTAACATTTATTATATTATAAATTATTAATATTTCTATTTACAAAATTATAAACAAAAATATAATTAAAGAATTTACGATACATTAAGTGATATCCAGTACAATTCCCAATAGTATACTAGTTTCGAGCTAATGACTATCATCAATACCGCTCAGATTTCCAAGTAAGTGTAAAGACAGTGTCAAATTAACACCGTTATACCCTTATCCAGATGCGCTGGATATCAAATAAGTTTGGCTTTAAAGTAAAAAAAAAGACGAATCTTTATCTTGAACCTCCTTTCACTTGAAACCATGGTAGATGCAATCTTACCTCTGTGAACTACAAGTTCAACACAGAAACTGGTAACAAGCTATCAGACTACCAAAAACACTTGAAAAACTTAATTTTATTGATCACTGTCTGATTCTTATCAAAGAATATACGATACATTAAGTGATATCCAGTGCAATTCCCAATAGTATACTAATTTCGATCCAATGGCTCTTATCAGTACTATGCTGGAGACGCTTATATTATAATTAATTAAACTGTTTCTAAATAGTTATAAAAATAAAATTTCATTCTTAATTGCATATTATACGAATAATATAATTTAATTGGATTTTGATTTTCGTCTGATTTCAAATGTAAATCACTATTTCTACAATTTGCAATTAATTATTTGCTTATCCAAGTGTATTTGAGAAATCTTTTAATTTTTGTTGAAATTATTGATTATTTACCGATTATATTTAAATCCCAAAAATTTAAAATAAATTTTATATAAATTTTTTACATAATTTTTTTTATTAATATATTTTCAATTAAAATATTAGATATTTTCACAATGTCCCCGACAATTATTAAACCTGATTTTTATTTTATCCCGTGTATTTATAATTATCGTATTTATTATGCTATAATCGACTAATGTGTCTTTTGTTGTGTTACATTAATTGTAAATGGTGTCCTTGCAATTAAAAGGAAATTCAACCTATATATTTCGATAGAACTTATTTATAATTGATTAATAGTTAATCAATCATTCGTTTTTTTGTACACAATAATCATCCCAAAAATCTTCACATTCAAATTTTATTTTATTTCTATATTTACCAGTCAATAAATTAGAATTTTGTTTACTCAATTCCAAAACAGCTATTTTTGCCGGTTCTAAAATTGAAACAATTTCTTTTAACAATTCAATATTATCATTTTTATAAGGTGCAACTCCTAGCTCGACCAAAGCACGATTAACTGAGTTTATTAATTTTAAAAATCGCTCAGTTGCCAATACTAAACTACTCCATCTAGTTTTTATATCTAAGAGCAAGCAAACAATTCCCCTCATTTTGGCTAGTATATTTTTTGAAAATTTCGCTTCTTAAAGATGATTTTCTAAAGAATATTATAAATTTTCTCATTTCATCTATAGCGATTTTATGTGTTGTTCGATGCTCCATTGTTTCTAGTTCTGAATGTAAAAAATCGCCGTTTTCCAGTTCATCTATTATTTCATTAGATTCCGCTTGATCTTCATCATTTTCAAAAAATTCTACATCATCATCTTCGATAGCATCGACATAACAAGGTTTATTATGTTTTGAGTAAAAAGTTTCAAATACAGCTAGGTAAAAAACGTGGTTATAGCATAATTGGCTTTCAGATGATATGATTTTGCTGTATTTCACCATTACGTTTGCCCCATCGTGCGCGGAAGCAACTATGTCAGAATCAAAATCTACTCCGAATTCTTTCAATCGATTGAATACTAGTTCTTCGATTTTTTCAGATGTGCAGCTTTCTATAATCGGAACCAAACCAAAAACAATTTGACTCGAAATAGATTGCAGTGTGACATTAAGATATATTCTTAAAGCGATATCAGTCCATTCATCGACCGTAATTGTAAATTTTTGTCCTGATTTAATTTTGGCTTCCAAACTATGCTTAGTTTCAGTTTTTTTTCTCCTTGAAGAATGATAGAACGTGTTTTCGAACTGTCGATACGCTGGTTGGCATTTTGTAATTACGACTGTTTACAAAGCACCGAATTGCGTCGCATTTGACAATTGTACGAAATGGAGTACAATCTTTTGCTGCGCATTTTGATATAATTTCCTCCAATGATTCTCTTCCTCTACTGATAAATGTTAACATGCCACTAACTTTAGGTATTTATCTAAAGTAGTTACTCGGTTACTTGACGAAATTACCCGGCTAACCGAATAATGGAAAATATCTGAAAATAGACGAGTACTCGATTACTCGTTTGGAAACACTAATTGATTTCGCATTTTCAAAAAACTAAAAGTAGACATAATTTATAAATTAAAAATGTTAAAAACAAACTGTTATTAGAATGTAAAAAAAAGATAAAATAATTTTTCCAAGTGTATTTTGTCTCAGACCTGAAACAGGATAAAAGTGTGTTTTGTAAGTATTAAATGTTATAGCTACAACGTAACCAGTGTATCAAGATATTAGAGCAAGATAAATGTTTATAGAGGTAAACACTCAGTTTTATTTTTATCCTGCTTTAGTTCTTAGATAAAATACACATTTTCTTTTTTTTATTTTTATTACGGTCAAATAATAGTTGTTACAACTTTTTTATATATTAATAATTATTTCGTTTATTTTTTAACTATTCGAAAATTGTTATAATTTACTTATCATAGTAACTGTTTCTATAATAGTTATTTCATGTTACCTTATTACAATGTAACATGAAATTTATTCAAATAAATTTATATTTGTTCTGGTTATGCCAAATTACATTACAATAATTATGACTGTTACATAGTACTCAAATTTCACTTTATTTAGACTTTCATTTAACTATGCATGTCTACTTTTTGAATTTAATAATATGTCTAAAATAATATTTCTAATCATTTTTAATTATAAAGAATAATTCAATTAAAATTAGAAAAATGTTGCATTTTATGATAAATGCATTGCTGTTAATCTATTTAGATCCTAAAGAAATTATTTTTGAAAAGTTTTAATATAAACGATTGATGTTAATTATTAAAGTCGTTCTTGAAAAAACAAATTCGATATAAAATTCAATATTATTGAATATTAAAGAGAAACAGATAAATTTTCACTTTTTACACATTTACTTATTTAACCTACATAAATAAATTCTGACATTTTACTATTTCTAATAAACTAATTATTAATTGATGGGTAATTTTTCTATTAATCAAATATTTCGAAATTCTTTTGTTTTTTTATTTATTCATAGTTGTAAATAGTTTTCTTCTAGATATTTTCTTCTAATATTATAAATAAAGTTAATGATTAAGCTTTGAGTGCTCCAATTTTAAAGTAATAACTAAACAAAGATTTATATTTTTTAAATTTAACAAAATTGTAATTACAAAATTAATATTTCATTAACTTTCATTTTTATAAAAAGATTAAAATGATCTATGTAAAACATATTTTCGGCATTGCACTTTTTAAGTGTTACGGGTGACGGATTTACTCTTGTTTTTGTCACTGTCATTATATGCTGCCGTTTGCGCGAATTCGAATTATTTCATCAATTTATTTCATCAGTCATTGTAAGAGACAAAGTTCAAACCCAAAAACTGTTTTATTTATAACACTGATAAACATGTAAAAATATTTCAACATGATTGTTACACTATCCTTACATAATTAATATTATAAATATGCCAATATAATCTAGGCCAATCACATGTAGGACATTAAAAAATCCATTATATGGATTTATTTAAAGTTTCTCTTGCTTATTTATCGTTTAAGAATGAATTTTGGTATTTCAGAGTAGCCAGTAATTAAATGCAAGTTATTAATACTTATAAAATTGGTCTCTTTTAGTAAATGAACGATACCAAATTTCCGAGACGATTGAAATCAATGTAGAGTGACAAATTGATATGGGCTGATGAATGTGAAGCAGTATTAAAAATTGCTTCACGAGTTTTTATGTATTCTAATTTTTAAAAGAAATTAATTCTTTACACAACGGGATCATTATTATTACAAATAGATGAATATTGAATAAAGAGTAGTTGCTTATAAATATCGCGCAATGAGTGGTCATTAAATCGCATGTATTTTGAGAAAATAATAATTAGTAATAAATTGTTTTACTCTATTTCAAACATTTATATGGAAAAAGTTTATTTTTAAACTATACTATACTATAAATCTAAATAGTAATTCGGAGCTTTACAACAGGGCTTCTTAAACCATGGGTCGCGACCCCATTTGGGGTTGCGTAGCAAAATTCTGGGGTCGCGAGAGATAAAAATACAATTTAACAGAAAATGTTTTTTAACTTGTAAAATTATTGTTACAAAGATAAAATAACAATTATCATAGATAAATATATCATAAAATCTTCTAGTTCGGAAAGATTGCTTGTACCTGCATTTCTATAAGGAGTATTGTAATAACTTGAATAACATTTACTATGAATTAGAAGATGTTATAGGAATTTTAAAAAAATATAAATTTATTTTTCTTTTATATTTGTATGGGGTCGTCAAGAAACTCGCAATCATGAATTACAAAAGTTTAAGAAGCTCTGCTTTACAATCACAAATGGGTAGTAATTTACTCTTGTATTATATAAAATAAAGTTACCACTCCAAAAGACTTATCAAAACAATTTTCGTCATATTCGACTAACCAAACATTTTTGAATCACTGCTCAATGACTTTGAGTGTCTGGCTTGAATTGGATTTAGTTTGATCGATCTGGAGTATCTATCTGACACTGGTATTGATATTTCTTTATTCCAATCCCGCAAAACCATTCTTAATTGAACTTTGCTTCAAATTTTTTGAATCGTCAAGTTTTGAACTTCCTTTTCATATGCAGCCACGAGGCAATTAGATTTATATCCGAATACACAACCTAGACCATGATGGCATTCATGTATAGAATTACGTCATAACTTGCAATCACTTTTCTAGAAATGAAAGATTTATTAATGAAATAATTCCCTTCTAATTCGATCTTAGACTTGATCACTTAAATCATCAAGGATTCAGAACCATCGCCAAAAATACTCGTGAGATCGGTGGTGTGATCGGGTCAATCAGAATCTAAACGTTTGTCGATCAGTGACTTGCCGGTCATCTTACCATAAGGATTTTCATTTTTTGGGGCATAGTGAGACTACTGAAAATTTTATATCCCTTTTTATTTTTGGATGATTTATTTTATAATTTTCGTTTTAAAATCAATTTTTATTTCCACTTCGAAGTCAGACTGGATTCAAGCGTAATACGATATCGAATCAATTCATGTTGATCTCTATCACCTGACTTCAACAGCTATTTCTGCTGGCAAAGATTTAATTATGATATTTATTAAAAAGTTTCCTGTATTGGATCCCAAATTTTTCATCGCTGATATATAAATATTAATGTTATCTTCAAGCTTGCAGAAATATTCTTCTGGGAGATTGCTGAATACTCGCTATAAAGGTCTTTTGATTTCTTTGTTTTTACTACTTTTAAAACCAGACAAGATTTCTATTACCATTAAATTCGTGAGGCCTGCAGATCTGATAAAACTTGTCTAACCATTCGTCGATATTCAAATTTTCGTCATCGATACATACACATTTTTGATCATGCTCGAATAGATTGTATGAAATAGCTAAAATTCAATATTCATTTTCGGTCAATAACTATTATATAAAAGGTTAAGTAAAGAAAATTAATTTTCAGTAACTTTTTGATAAATGCTCAATAACCTTTTAATTAATGATCAACAAGTTTTTAATAAATGGCCAGTAGATATCCGTAAACGGTCAGTGATTAGAAGTGGAAGTGGCATGTTACATAAATATGTAATAAACACCAGCTCATCTTCGAAAATAACAGCAAAAAGTACGTATGTAATTGTTTTTGACCAGATTATATGCATTTGCTTGTTATAAATATTCGCTTTTCCTTATTATTATATACTCAAAACGTGCAATTTTGTTAGTGCTTTCAATTTAATATTATGCTCCTTTCATCCTGGTCAACTAGCGTATTAAAATATGAAATTACATACACTATTCTAAAACAAATACAGTTTAATAAAAAATAGATATTAATCTGCTAGTAGTGCTTTGGTTGAAAGCTTTGGTCTACCCCTAAGTCTGAGAATATTGCTAGACGACAAAAGTTTGATAATATTGTCAGGCGACAAAAAAGATACATATTATCGTGTGTAAGCGATGACTATAATATAAATTATAACAAATGTCAAAGTTTTGCGTCAACATTTAATTTCAATAATTTTAAACCAAAGTTTTTTTAATAATTTCAGTATTTCAGAAAATTTCACAAAACCTCAGATTTATTATAATAGTATTTTCTGCTTTTAAATACTTTAATATTTAAAAATAACTCGATTTAATGTTTATTTCTTATAGTCCTTGTCAAAAATTTGTTTCAAAAAGCCATCTTTGACAAAATTCATGAGCTGTCAAACTATAACTAACCATTTATTTAAAACGACTAACTATTTAATTTAAATAAATTACTAACCGTTTAATTTTATTATTGACCACATTCATACTGACTCAGTGGATACTACCTGTTTATAATATGTACTGACTGTTTTTTCAATTTTTTGACTAAAAATTGAATTATCACATCTCAAATCTATACGCAAATCTACCGGATCCAAAAATCAGTTGAAACTAAATATTTTCATTGATTATTTTATTCAATCCTAATTAATTTACTTCATAACTAGTATTTCCACAAATTATTTTATTATTTTATATCTTCATCTAAAATTGTCATTTATTTTATATTGTCATTTCTGTAATGAATACCAGATGACGTATCAATCGATAAAGTATATTGTAAAATCTTTCTTTTTATAATTAATTTTCCCACAAAAATCAACAGGAAATGTGAAATCATATTTACTGAAACATGATTTACTAAAATTTGGAATTTTAATCAAAGTCAATCTTATGCATAAAGTCGTTATTGAGTGGTATTGTGTTTTTGCTGCAAATGAAACTCTTCTACAAATTCTGGCAGAAAAACCACACATGAATTTTTATTTGTCCAATCAGAAAATTTTGTTTGTTTGTTGATTGATTTCGTTTACAGTTCTTTTGAAAATTATTGTCCAGAATTATTTGCATTACATTCACGTTTAAATGCTCACATTTTAACAACTGAATTTTTCATTACCAATAATTCATCATGAAAACTATCAAAAAATTATCAAATCGATTTAATGTTGTTCAGAAATTGGTAAACCGAAAAGTTGATAAACAGATTACAAGTCCGCATTCCAGTAACAATATTGTTTCGGAATCTAAAAATGTCGGATCCGTTAGTTCGCTTCCAGCAGCTATATGTTCTGAAGATAGCAAAATAAATGGAGATGATATTGATATCAGTAAAATTTTATCTGCTCAATCTCATGACGAGTATTTTAAACTTGCTTTTGGAATCTTTATTTTAAACTAAATTATAGATTAACAAATAAAATTTCTACACTCGTTTTATCATCCAATCAATCTTCTAGTATTAATCACCATTTGAAATTCCTCTTACCAATAGAAGCAATGGATTTAGAATCGTGCAATCCCATCGATCTCACACAATCAATTGAAGATTCAGAGTGCTATGATAAGATACAATCCGAAAAAGATATCACTTGTTTAGAAGAAAATAAAAGCCTCATTCAACATTTAATATCACAAGTTAAATTAGGAATGGATTTGACTAAAGTAAATTATCAATTAATTTTAAAAATAACTAGTTTCTTAGGTGACATTGCCTACTTTTATTTTGGAAAAACGATCATTATTAGAAATGTTTTCTGATTATATGGCACATCCAGATCTCTTCTTAAAGTAATTTACCTTTAATTAAACAAAAGTAATGTTTCTATTTATAGAATTTCTGACGAAATAACTCCAGAACGTAGATTTAAAGCTTTAGTTGTGTGGTACGTTACATCATTTCATGCTGGGCGCAAAGTAAATACTCATGAAATTTATTAATAATTATAATTTTTTATTTATCATATTGATTAGATTTATGAAACTAAAGATTTTATTGATCTATCTTCTTTTATTTTGATTTTAAAAATACCAAATCAATAAAGCATTAAATTTAAATGTGTTAAAATTTGTTCTTGCTCTAGGAAAAATTTAACGAATTTATTAAAATTTCATTATTTTTAAGCAGTTATATTAATTGAACAAACCATTCAATGTAATCTTTGTATTATTAAGTTTCTTGGTAACCATGCATTTCATTACGGACAGCCATTTTATCCAGTGTACTAATTGTGCTTAGCACAGGGGTGCCAGCAGAATGGTGTCATCCGAGAAAATAATAAACAAATCATTTGTGTTTAAATTAATATATACATAAAAAATCTAAATTTTCCATTTTTTAAAACTTTTTCATTACTTTTATAAATGCAATTTTTTTTTCAAATTTGTTTTTATTTCTGTAAATAAAAAATCTGAAAATATTTTTCAAGGTGTCTTATAATTCTTTAGACTGAGATTTTAATAAATGTTATGTGATAATTTTATAATTTTTATCAAATTTAGATAAAAAATAATTTGTTCTAAACAGAATTCAATGTGAAATATGTTATTATTATTATCAATATTCATTAGGTTGCTATTTGATTTAAAGATATTTTAACTATTCAAACAAATTTAAAATTAAACATATTTAATTCTGTTTTTTAGCAATAGATAGGCTCCAAAAAAATCCTTATAAAAAGACATTATCTAAATAGTAAAATATTATTGATTCAACATCTTTAAAACCTGTAAAAAGTACTTTAAAAACCCCAAATTTAATAATTAAGTGCATTCATGAAAATTTATTTCATATATTTTTAAAACAAAAATAACTATAATTTAAGAAGTTCACAAATTCAGGAACTAAAAATTAAAATTAGTTAGTGATAACAACAATACAACTTTATTTGCTGTCGTCATCAGATATCACTGACTCAAAGACACTATTTTGTACGTTATCATCACGGACTTATATTTAAACGAGCATTAATTATATTAATTATAATGAATGATCGTTATTTATATTTACTGGGCATTAATTATATTAAACTACATTTTTTGGTTATGTGTACATTATTAATTTGTAATTAGTAGTATTTATTCAAATTCAAAGTTTTAAATGGCTCAATAACAACACGTGGCACAATATTCAAGCGATACAGAAGAAGAGATAGACAACACTCAAAACAACATAGTTTCTTACACAAACGTTCAAAACAAACTCGAAGAAAATGGGTGACTTTTCAAACCTACGAGAACAAGGAACAAGCTTTAGAAAAAGGAACAAGTCAAAAGACGTTCGAAATAATGCCCATTCGCTATTCATTTGCTATATCGCAGTGACAGTGAAACTTTAACTATGGTTTTTTACAAATGATGAATATCAACATGAACAACCAGCATTAAAGAAGAGACAAAGAAAGAAATTTGCTATTTATTCAAACTGAAATTCAAACCAAAGAGAGTCTTAGAACTTCTTGTAGAAAAGTCATTACCAGTTCCAAAGAAAAGCAACTACCAATAAGTTTGGATGAAAGTGTGTTGATAAAAAAACTATTAAGTTTGATTGAAAGCAAAGGAGATAATGGAAGATATTGCAGATTTCAAAAGATACGAAACAATTTAACATGGCAACGCAGTTGTTTTTAAATGAATGGAAAAATGAAACTATATTACTCCAATATTTTATAAATGAATGGTTGTCATCAAAAAACGTTTTGTATGAAGGCGTGCAAATGTTTGCACCAAGCACCAACTGTGTTATAAAAGATGACAATACTCTAGGTGAACGTTTAGTGCTTTCAAGATTAAAAAGTGATCAAAAGAGCTCTGTCCAAGAGATATAAATTCAAAATGTTACAAGGAGTAAACAAATATTAAACTTTCACATTGGACTGATGGATACGATTTGGCAAAGGCAAACAAAGAAGTGATTTCAATAGCATATACTAATGTAGAGACTACAAAATAATTTGTACCAACTGTTAAAAATAAAGGCGAAACTGTTAAAATCTCAGATAAAGATATAAAACGCTATGAAAATGGTCGATTTAATACATTTGAGACCTTCCAAGCTACACAAATTGGCATTTGGAGAAATATGGAGAAATATGGAAGACAGGTACTTGTACCTACCCTATATTTCTAAAGCACTGTTTTTCAAACATGTGATTGTTATGGCGATCAAAATAATGTATTGCGAACCACCACCACAGGCAAAAAATGATATTGGAACCAAGCGCAAGAGAGAAAGACCTTCGAAAGTTAAAACAGCTTTACTAAGACAATGACAATGACAATTGATTAATGTATTTTTTCATTTAAAAAATTAAAAATTAAAATATTTTTTCTTTTAATAAAATAATGCTGAAAAATAATATCTAAAATGTTATTAAATTAATGCTTATTCAATGATTAATTAATATGATTAATGCTAATTTAAATACTAGCCATTATCACGTTCCAATAGTGAGGTTCTCCTTGTGATATATCCTGATTGGCTATCATTGAATTTAACAATGAATTTGGCTATTAGCCGTTTTGATACAGTTTTTGATATCTCTGTGTAATTTGAGCAATACAAAACTTCAGGAAATGGAAATATTTTCCTTAAAATTTAAAATAAACAAATATATTAAATAAAGCGAAATCGTGTATAAATGGAATTGAATTTTATTTTTTGAACCATGTAAAAACAGTTACATGTATATATTTTTACTCACCAAATTTCAGTATTCTTTACTATCATTTTTATATTTTAAAAATTTTAAAACTATTGTAAAATCATTTTTAAATTTTATTGTACATAAAATTTGTGTTTATCGTTTTTTGTATTTTAATTTGAAATTGATATCGCAACCTTTTTGAGATTTCTTTAATTTTTAACTTTAGCAATTAATTTAAATTTTCCATCGTTATCGCCGACCGGGGCTATCTTTAATTTTGCCGTCCATGCAATTATGTAATACAAAATTTGGCCTTCCACGAAACCTCTCTTAAACAGTATTTACGAACTCTTAACGGTTATTAATTAAATATTTATAAATCAATTTTAATATATTCCATTCTGAATATCTGGTGAAACTTTGAATTTTCAGAATTTGTTTAACTGTTGTTTATTGTTTTCACATATTCAACTTAGCTCTCAGCTATTATTGAATATGCATTTTTAGTGCATTCAGTTAAAATCTCACACGTCACAAAAATGAAACCCCAACAAACTGCCTCCAAGGGATGATTTTATCCCTTACTACGTCACTGTTAAGAATTTTATGTATTCGGTTATATTTTTATTGGTCTGAAATATGATAATCGCCTGATAGCTTTTTGTTCAATAACGTATTATTTTTCTTTGTTACTGTTACTGTGGAGATTTAATTTATATTAATGGGTATATATCAACAAAGTTTCATATTAATTTTGATATTTAATTCAATGAAGTTAAACTTTCTCACCAAACTGAAAACTTAATTCGAAGTTTTTAAGAGTCAATGAATAATTAAATAAATACAACTAAAATGAGGTCTTATATCTACAAAGCATTGCAGCTAATTTTAGATATTAACTTCATTAGTTTTAATTTTAATTTTTTAATCTATTTTTTAGGCTTTATGTAATATAAAGTCTAAAAATACATGATACACAATTTCTACTTGGGCAATTACCAGTTTTTACACATTTTACACTTTCACTGCTTTTTTGTTTTTTTTGTGGTTCATTGGCCCCCGTTCTCTAGTGACACTATGCAAAACCAGAACTGGGATTATGAGTAAGAATAATGAATTAGAAGTTTTTGAATTAGTATGAATAATTAGTAACAAATATATGCATGAGACTCTTAACTCCTTTTTATAAAATTGCATATGAAACACAAAACGATGTAATTACGCAATACACATCCACTCGGTGATGCTTTTATATTGTTTTGATATTGTCACTTTTATTTTCTCTTTTTATTTTTGTCCTATTGCTCTACCATATACTCAAGTCAACACTAAAAGTTTTCAGCACTAACAATAATGAAATCTGATTTACTGTTTTTGAGAAAACAATGTAAAAAATTAAATGTACGTTTTAGTTTTTTGCTCTTCTTGTATTAGTCGAATAGTGTGCATTAAATTCAATAAATATCTAAAATAAAAGTTTTCTGTTTTCACTGGTGCTTTTTTAAATACATAAATAGTTTTTTTAGCTTTATGATTTCATCAGTAAATATAAAGAAATATTATGTATATTACTTAATTTGCTATAAATCAAAAATATATACCTCCGTTAAAACAATGAGCCTAACAAGTTATGTGGCAACGAAATTATTTTATTGAAACTAACACTAAAATTACCACTGCTCCCTCCAGTCGTACACAAAACACGTCACTACTCATTCCTAATCTTAAAAAAAAGATTTTATTGAAATAGAATTTAGTTGAAAACGCTTTAAGTCATTAGCAATTTTAGTTAATTTTTTCTTTATAGCTAATTTATTTTATCCTTTTTATCATTGATTTATTTTTCGTGCTTATAACTAAATAAATAAATATAAAAGAAATGGTAATTGAAAGATAAAGGAAATGAGACTTTATTGACAGTATTCATACAATATTTTACTCGTAGAAAATGAGAATAACCACTTGCCTGACGAAAAGGTTTTCTCAACATTAATTATGTGCAGGTAATTTGTCTGCAGTGCAAAGTTTATTTGCGCTAATATAAACATAATTACGGATTTATCGTTGTTATAAATGATGATTTAATATATTTATTTTGAAACAGCTTAATTGATGATATTTCAATTCCAAACACTAATGAACTATTTGATGCACAAGGAGGGGTAAATATTATGGTATAATTGAATTGGGAAATGTATATTATAAATTTGAGTTAAAGTATCAAAATTGAAAACTGAATTTTTCACTGTGACTAAACAATATTGCATAAAGCAATTAAAGAGTTTTTAGGAATAACTAGCTATTATTGGAAATTCGTAAAAGATTAGTGTGAATTCCAAAAATTTTTAAAAATTATGTTGGAACAAAGAAAGGAAACTAATTTGAACTGAGTACCATGAGAAGGCTAGAGATATGTTAATGCATGTCAAGGTCGTTTATTTTACTACCTTATTGTACATTAGGGTAAATTTTCCATTCATTAGAATCACAGTAAATTAAGGATTCTAAATTTTTATTTATTTTTGATGCTTGTAGTCACTGTTGGTATCAGAAGATGCGGGTAAGTCGCCACGACGGATAATTATTATTTCCAGTAGAATATAATTCAGAAAGATTTTAAAATTCTGCTTTATTTCAATTTATGGGTGAATATTTGAAAAGTTATACCACACGCGATGCTTCTTCATTAATTCCAAAACATTTTAAATTAGAAAAGTAGATTTATCAGTTTCTATTTTTAAATAATTATATTCAAATCTAATAATAGATCTCATTTACTCTTACGAATATGTTTCAATGGAATTAAATGTTTGATACTTAAACATATAATGTTGATTAGATCACAATTCCCTTATATATATAAAATGGAACAACCAAAATATTTGATATTGTGTTCTCATCAGTTTTAGGCAAACTATAAGTATTTTCAATTGATATCTTTAAATATCAACTTATTGTCTCCTTTGCTGGTGTTCCAATATTTCGTCTGCCGAAACTTTGCATACCGACATTTCGTCCACCGATAATTCGTTTAATGAGGATTGAATCTGAATGCTGAAAATACACAATTTATCTGGTTTGGTACCTGGAGCAGGTTTTAAAATGTGACTTGCTATCCAATATAAAAATTATTTTTCTGTAATTTACGTCATTAAATAATTTTGGATTGTCATAAATTTAATTTTGTGTGGTTGTCATGATGGAATCTGTGATGTTTTCACGGATACTGTCTGTTAAAGTCCAAGGGTGGCTTATGAGTACAGTAGAATTTTACTCAAATAATTTTCAACTGTAGAAACTAGTAAAATGAATAGCAGTGTTAAATAGAAAAAAAACTTGCCTCGTTTCAGCACTCCACTGTAGTATTCGGTGTTCCGCAAATAAAAACTTGATTAAAATTAAAAACTGGAAAAATGTCAGCAATCAACAATGTCTGCAAGTGCAGGTCACATGACCAAAGAACTCAGACATGAATCTTTGTAATAAGTAAGTAGCAAAAAAAATATTTTGGCCGATGATTGATAAAAACACCAAAATTCACATTTTTGAACATTCAAATGCATTGAGCAAGTCCTAAATATTATTATATCTTTATAATATTTTGGTTAAGTGTCTCTATATGAGCCATCATCAAATACTGGGTTGGTGGAAGCTAAATACTTAATTTAAAATTTTTCCATTGTGGATGGGAACACCCTTATATATATATCAATAACTAATTTACTGCGAGTATTTATTTAAATTGTCACAATACCCTTAGTCGTTGGTTTTCACTTATTATGTATGTATTTTGTAGACTCATAAAAGTACAATGTCTTTAGAAATGTATTTCAATTTTAAATAAATAGCGTTCTAATTTGTGATACTTTTCTAATTATTTTCTCTTTAAATATAAAGTAATCCTATTTTATTACAGTAATACAGCATTTCTCAACCTTTTTTGTCCTTACGGAACCCATGAAAAATATCTTGTAGGGAACCACTTTAAGGTAGTGACTACATACTAATGCTTTTTCATTATGATTTAAAGACGATGAGGAAATGGTAGTAATAATTGTAATAGCTTTATTATTATTTTTACTTTTAACAAAATAAATTAAAGTAAAATGGTATATAAACAAAATATGCTGGCATGTGTTGTGATATAATGTTACTGTATGAATGATTTTTATTTTCAAAAGACGTTTAATATTTTCTTCTATTCAAATTTTTTTATTTGCCACTGCTATTCACGATTTTTCACGGAATCCTTAGCAATATCTCGTTGACACCAGACTAAGAAAAGTTGATTTAATATATGAGTTATGTTTCAGTACACTCCTGGGCCAGAATTGTGACTTCAAAAAATGTTCAAATAACTTTCTGAATTAAATTTTTTTGAATATTTCTCAAAAATAATTTAAATAACAATATATTTCTGTTTTCCCGGAATTTGTCCTTAATTTAAGTTTTTCAAGACGCTTAAAATGTGCAGAATTATTGTTATTTTACGCTTGGTCATTTTATCAAAAATTAGCCAAAACAAAATTTTTCCATTTTATATTGACTGGTTATTTCCAATGGACCTTATCGTAGTAAGTTATATTGTTATCGCGTTGCTGAATATATTTTACAATGATTTATTACAGCGGTTCTCAAACATTTTGAGTCACGGAGCCCTCCAAAATCATAATAATTTACACGGAACACAAAAAAAACACAAGAATTTTTACTTCACAATACAATGTTTAATCATGGTTTTTTTCATGGTGAAAGATTAGTTAAAATAAATTATTTTTCAAGTGTTGATATTGTACTAGAAATTATTTTTAAGCCACTCAAATGAATAATGATTTCAAGATTTTTACAGTCGGCTTACTTGCATCTCCATAACCAATAGTTAAGAAACAAATTAAATAAAGTAAAAGTTTTATAAATGTGATAACCTCAGGAAAATACAGCTAATGAAATAAGATTTTAGTTCGTTTCTTATTTCTTTTTTTATCTTCAATACACTACACTTGAAGTTTCGGACTTACTGACTATTTTTAGTATAAACTTGTGAATACATTATCAAATGCTAGTTATTCAGCATGTAATAAATGTAGTATGCAAATCGACAAAATGTTTTTTTTTACTCTATTGCTTTTTAGTTTTGTATTTTAGTGATTGAAGGTGTCTTCTGTCGTACCAAAAAGTGTGATTTAAAATACAACAGCAGAAACAAAAGGTCTTATCTAATACTGAATCATATTCAAAACATTTAAATCTGAAATATCATGCTGGTAAAAAGGATCTTGTCTTTTTAGAACATACATTTTGTAAAACAGGATATTTCTAGAGAATTGTCTATAAAGGACCACTTTCTTTCTTTCCAAGTCTAAAATTCAAATCCTCGTGTTGCGGTCTTACGGAAATTGTAGAAGAATATTGCGTGATATTACTTTCCTCAGGTCTAACAATATCCTTAATATTTTGCTGAGATGGAGAATGATGGAAAAGACTATATATGTTGGTGTTTTGGATAAAGAAGGGTTTAATGATCATCGGTTGTGGCTCCAACTTGGATAAGTTTGATTTGGGCATTGGGTTAGGTACAAATTACAGGGTGCATTGCTTAAATGTTTTTGCAAGGAGGCTTGCTAAATTCCATAATATAAACTAATAATAAATAAAGTCAGTTTATAGGTTCTTTAATAGATGCGGGGATGACACACACACTCAGTTGTTGGATAAGGCCTGAATACATCACTGACACATCCTACGTGCATTCTTAATTATTTTTATACAGGAAAAAACTGTGGGTGAGGTGTGCATCCCCCGCCAGATCTGCTTCTGATGGTTGCACATAAACAATTGTTTTGGGGTTTTATCTGAAAAAAAAATTTCAAAAATGTCCACGTACCGAAGAGTTAAATTTGATTATTTGAGTGATCTTTGATTTATTTCCAATAAAGTTAATAATAACTATTTAAACTTGGAATTTTTCTATGTTTCGGTTTTATATTTAGAGTACAATAGCAAAAAAGCCATACAATCCAATAATTGGAGAAACATTTCATTGTATGTGGCATGTTCCCAAAAATGATTCTGGTGACGATACTGAAAGGTGCCACCATTTAAACTTCTCAGCCGAGCAAGTTTCTCATCATCCACCTGTCACCGCATTTTATCTTGACTGTCCATCTAAAGGAATACGCTTAAACGCATCAATTCACACTAAATCCAAATTTCAAGGAATTTCAATCACTGCTCAGATGGTTGGAAAAGGTATTAGAATAATCTGGTTAAAATCGCATATTTAGTAATTTTTTAAATCAGTTACTATTACTATTGATAAATATGGTGAAGAATATCAGTTTACATTTCCTAATGCACATGCCAAGAATATTCTTTCAGTTCCGAAAATGGAATTTGCAGACAAAGTATCGATCACATGCTTAACAACTAAGTATTCTGCTTCCATAGTTTTCCACAGTAAAGTAAGTATTCCATTTAATTTTACCCATATAATAGAAGATTTTTTAACGAAAACAGTTGTTATAAAAATATATAACAATTCTAAGAATGCATTTTTATGCTACTTCATAAAATTTTTCTAAAATATCATTATATTAACGAGAAAAAAAATTAAAAAAACGTGCTTGTGATAATAATTTAAAATTTTGCATATATGTTTTAAACAATAGACTTAATTTTTCTTTAAAATTTTACTGATAATTTTACATCACATTGGGTATGCTCTGATTGATGGAAATGTAAATTCCTGTTAGGGTTGTCTACAGCCAAATTTAACACCAACCTTTCATGGAATACTTATGCCTATATTCAAAGTAGCGGTTGTCATAAATCTTGAACGAGGGCATATTGGATCACCAATATTTAATGAGAGAAATATAGCCAAACTCTTTTAAATTTGGAAGCTTTGTGGTCTATTTAAATTATGGATTCGTTGGATTTTTAATTAAAAATGAGAGGAAGTTAACCATATAAAAGGAAATTTAATTAATTATTGCGAATCTAAAAAAGATAATTTAAAGTTTTAATGTCTATGATGTACATGATGCGACAGAAGCTCTTTTATTTTTTAGTTTTAATATAACTTTTGAACCAAGCGAACTAATTGAAAAATTTATGGTGGAAATGAAAGGTTGTTTATTGATTTTTTAAACAATAGGTATGGAAAATTATGTCTGCTAAATGAGGGTCATTATTTTTTAAAAAATGCGTACGCTCTTTTCATTGTGTTTCTTAGTGTTTTTAAAAATTAGGACGATTTCCACTTGAATATTCTCTTTAAATTGATGCAAATTTCGTGTCTCGTTAACATGCACCATCTCCTTGAGGTTTATATCAAGGAAAATATCGGGTACAGTCAAATGTAGTAATCATAGCCGTTTTCAATTTCAAATTTCAATCGTTGCTCTGACTGTATGAGTGGTTGTCCAATCCTGCTTGAATCAGATGTTGTTGGCACCTTCTGTGACAAAGTTCTCAAGCACTGACCTATATCGTTCCACAACGATTGTTTAAACTACGCAATTTCTAAACTCGCCAAATAGTTACACGAGGGAGGGCAGTGGTGTTTGATTAAGCTGATGCCATGTGGATTTTTTCTTCAACCAAAACCTACAGTTCTATTCACAAATCCGTCTACAAGGAAGTGTACATGCAAAATTCAGGGTTACTTCAAAATATTCAAAGATTATGCTAATCTCGAATTTTCAAACATATTATATTATTAGTCGATTTTCCATTATTTTATATGATCAATTTTTTTATTACTACTTTTTCTTGAATTACGTTTAAATTTTTTTTTGACATTTCTTCTTCTTTTACAACTTTTAAGTACTTATGTAATTTATTGTAGAATCCAGATTATAATTCTGGTCAAGAGATTGATCATGAATCGAATAATAATGAGGTTTGATAATAACATTGCTGCTGTTTACTTGCTACGTTGGTATTTTTATTCATTTCATTTTTTTATTTCTTAAGCGCTAAACTAATTTTTTTGAAAGATGAAAAATTATTTTTTTTATAATAAGACAGCCTTTTTTTGAAAGTCTCTTTTTATGCATGAAATTTTGATATGACACAAAATAATACTTTAAATATAAATTTCAATTCGTTGAAATTAGTATTAAGTATCGAGCTAGTTATTTAATGTCATTTATTTTAGGATCAGAATTATAAATAAAATGTAAGCACCATTTGTCCATGGAGTTTTATATTCGGCAGGTCTTTGATTTTTGTGATCTTCAAAAACATACTAAATTGTAATACCACTCACAAATTTCAACCACTTTAATGACATGTCTCATGATTTCACGATGACCTCAGGGGTTCGCTCATGGATTCTCGCAGTAGTGGATTCTCATAATCCTTGGAACTCCGATTTTATTTTATAAATTACTTAAATCACACATTATCACGATTTAGCCTTCTCTCTGCGCTTAGAGTTTTTGTGTCAAAAATGGTATCGATATTCAACGATAAGGGTCTCGATTCATTTTATTTTAAAATATTTCCTTTGAAAAAAAATAAAAATTAACAAAGTCTAACAAAATTTGTTTACATTTGTAAGAAAAATAAAAAATATTGTATTCAATAAATTATTAATTTTATACTACATGGTCAATACATATTTTTGTTGTGTGTGTCAAAATGTGCGCGTCATTTAAATATCTGTACATAAATTTCGAAATTTTTATCAAAACTGTTAACGCAAAGGGCTTTGCTTGAAGTCAATGGAAATATCTCTTACCTTCTTATTGCACCTTTCCAGTTTAATGTTTTTTTCAAAAGTAAATAATATTCTAAAACATCTTCACGAAAAACACTTTTTCTCTAAGTATTCTTAAAATATACGTTATTCAGAAGTGTTTTATCTAATTCTGAGCTTATATCAATTTTTGGATAATATTATTTAATCAAGAATTTTTGTTTTATTTTAATCTTATTTTCTTTTAAATTTTTAGGAATTTTTTGTTAACTAATTTATTTTAATTTCAAATTTTAAAAATTTTCTGAACTTTTATATGAAAATTGTTGTTTCGTTTTAATTTAATGATCTATATTTATTTGATAATGAGCTAGAAGTGAAATAGAAAATATCTGTTCGATGGTGAAGCATATGAAAGGTTTTACTGATAATCAAGAGTAGATTAATACATTACTGCTTTTAATATATATTATTGGCTTTTTAACAAAATTTCTGTATTAAACTAAAAAATTTTGAAATTGTGTTTTCAAACTTTTTGATATATTTTTTAACGTCTACAAAAAATTGCGTTTATACTTAAGTAGAATTAACATTAATAATGAGCTAACATTTTTTTCACAATTATATTTTTATTTTCAACAGCCTCTTTTTGGTAACTCAATAGTAAATAAAATAACTGGCGAAATCAAAGATCCTGAAAATAAAGTGCTAGAAAAAATAACTGGAGATTGGAATGATACAATAGAATTTCAAGATATTTTATTGGTAAGATATTTTGAATTTTTTGTTAGCTAAAAAATTAATTACAAATTTAGTTGTGTATTATCTAATTGCTATACAATTTGTGAAGCCATTTTATAATCCTAAATTTCACATTGACTATTTCGCACGTGTAATTTTTATGAAGTGTAAATGAATAAGACAGGTAATCGGAAAAATTAAACTTTTTGACGGCACCGCTACCTTTTGTTATCGCTACCTACGTTTCATTGTTTTGGGCAAAATAAATAAAGTACCATTTAGAAAAACAACAGAAATCAAAATTTAGTTTATAAAAAAATTATTGAGATTGCAATTTTATTCGATGGAGCAAATTATCGTCATAATTATTTAATATCTTGGATAAGATTTCAAACTGCAAATCTTTCTTCAGGGTTCAAATTAATCTCACGCCCATTTGAGAGCGGTAGGCATTGATGATACAATTCTATATATCACTTTTATACGGTCTGGATAGAGTTCAATGGTTACAAATACCTATTTGACTTTCAGTTTCCCTATACCTTCTATAATATTAGAGGTTTGTCGAAAACAAAAATTTTAAATCCACAAATTTTTGGCACAGATCCTTTAATTAATGTTGAAAGTTTTTGCTAGCAAAAAATATTTTCTTGAAAAAACTTTAATGATCTTCTTTGTTACACAAAATACGGCAATTTTTTTTACTTAAGATTACATTTCCTTTTATCCGGTCATTAGTTTAGAATTATTTTAATAAAAATTTTAAATTTATGCTATCATCTAGTAGCATGTTTAAGGGTATTAATTTGAGTAGCAATTAAATAATATAATAAATAATGCATTCCTATTACCAAAATTATATTAATTGCGGTTTCCCCTACAACATTTGTTCTACAAAAAGCTGTTTCGTTACAACATTTTTGATTCATCATTGTTGTCGTCATTATCTCCAACAATTCCTTCATCATATTTTCAGTTTTCAAAATTTCAGTTAAACATTTGGCAGCAGTTAAAATAAATACGTATCAAATAAATTTTTAAGTTTCGGAGGATCCTCAGAAAAGTTAAATGTTAAAATGAAATTAATTAATAATCAGAAGTGAAAAGAGATACACATTGTATCAAAGATCCAAATTTGGAAAAACAATTGTTTGACAACAGAGGAATAATTGGAATTGATTTTATTATTAAATGCCGGAGATTTAATTGCGGAATATTGATGAATAGTTTCGAGTACAAAGGACTGGTAGATTGCATGTTTCCATTCAAAGAAATAATAGCAATAATTTTGCAAGGTTGCAAAGTTAAAGGTGTTAAGCATTATTCGCCTAATGTATTGCTAAAAGGTTATTTTTGTATTTGTAAAGTGAAAGTTTGTGTAATAAATTGTGATCGAAAATTAAAGCTTCTGATCAAGAATTTTGAATATAGTGATTATAAAGATGAAGCTTCAATATTTTTTAACTAAAATCCATATTTAAACTTTGATCTTGCCGAAACATTAATAGACATTAATGAATATTATGAGCCGGTTTCTTGATAAGGAATAAAAGCAGCTGACAAAGGTGCAAAGTTTTAGAAACAAAATTACAAATTGGTTTAAAGCTTATAGTTTATACTAAGTCCACTGTAAATTATAAATATTCTAACACACAAAACCAGTTTGAAACCGCAATCGACAGGTCGACTTTCATTCATTTAAATGACGTGATTTTTTTATTATAATTTAGACACAATTACTTCGATGTTCTCACATAATGTGTGTTTAGTCATATTTCTCACATTTTATTATCTGAGCAATGTTGACCACCATCATATAATACTACATAGGGCGCAGTATTGCTTTGGGTATGGCTCTGAATATACTCAATTAATTTTATATCAATTTAATTTGAAAAAATTCAAAATTTATTATTATTATCACAACTTTTGTTAGAATATCTTTATTAATTCGTAACTGATATGTATTCTAGAATAAAAGCATTGCAATAAATGTTGCTGATTTGAAATTATTCAAAAAATTTGTCAATCCAGAAAGTATTCAAAAAAATCATGAATCTAGAAAACTTTGGCATTTCGTCACTGAAGCATTAAATTCCAATGATATCGAAAAAGCAACTAAGTATAAAACTGAAGTATTAGTTTATTTTTAAAATCTAAATTTAATTCTCTTGTTGAATTAAGTTGGAAAATAGACAAAGACAAAGTGAAAAAAGTCGAAATACCAAAAAGATATCATTCCCTGTGAAATATTTCCGGCCCGACTTTGATGGACGGTGGATTTTTAAAAATGATTTAATGCACAAAACAAAAAATTGTGATTAAAGATATTACAACCAATGACAATTTTTATTACATAATAGTTTTATCTACATATTGTCATGATTATTTTGAAATAATTTGTGCAATCGATTGAGAAACTTAACTTGTGTTATTTGTATGAAAATATTTTTTGCCTTTCAAAAATTTAAAATTTAAAATATGATTTTTGACTGAAATACTTCATATTGTCGAATGTTTAACATTGTTGCAGTGACAACATCCATTTTATGTTACTGAAGAAAAGTAATTGTTTTCGATTTATATTATAAAATAATTTTTATGAATGATTTAACCCGGCGTATTATTTATTTTTAAAAATTACCTATCTTATTCCCTATAATTTTAATGTTATGATTTTCAAATATTTTTAAATTGCTTTTTTGAACTTTTTTTAACTAAACAATTTTAACAAATTGATGATAAACTTCGAAAATTAACAACCGATTCAAATTATTGAAAAATTTGAGTAATTTTGTTAAAAATAAAATAAATAGACGAAATATGCTTTTAGTCATAGTTTTGATTTTTCGTATGTGCTTTATTTTTATCGATATGCTTCATTTTAAGTTGTTTTATTTTCGAAAAATTATAACTGACTTGCAGTATTAAGCGCTTAAAATTAAACAAAACAAAGAAATATGATTTAATTATTTTGAGTCATTCATATAGTTATTTTCATTTTAAAGCGATTTTTTTAGTTGACATATTTTATACTAATTTTGATTTAGGAGATTTGAAATAAAAGTGAGCCATATTTAAAAATGGTATTTATATTTTCATACGTTAATAAAAAATGGTTGTTTTCTAAACCTTTTTCCAAATGATTATGATGGAATACAACCGGGACTAAAATGAGCATGTAATTGAAAAAAAACTTATGTTGAAATTTGATTAATAATAATTCTCAATCAATTTAATTTTAAGTATCGACTTTTACTGATAGTATTAGGAGATTTTCTCTCAACAAATTGATAATTCACAACAATTTTTCCCAAGTAAGATTGACTATTTGATAATGGAACGATGTGAAGAGCAGAATAGTTTAATTAAATAATCAGGTTTAGATTTTGGGAAATTGGTCATGGAGGATATAGATGACTGATTTTTTCAATAAATGCACAGGAGTGAACAGAAAAAACCAAATCGTGCTAAAACAATAATTATTCGTCAAGTAGGCCCACAAAAAACACAAATTGTCGATACTATAATCATTAAGGCGAGACCGTATTTCAAATTCAACAGATGTTGGTTTTATTAATATACTGGTATGCTCGTTCAAAGGAATTTCCACGTTTTTTAATTACTTCGGTGTCTGCTTAGTCTGGTCGGAGCGGTAAGAGGGTAAGCTGCGGGAAGATCGCCATAATTAAGGGGATAACATTTGTGTAAATGTTTAAGTAGGAAAATTGAATTTTTAATTTAACTCCTGCCCATTATTATATTATCAAGGGTACGACTAATGATAGACATTTAGGTCAACGAAACTTTAAAGTAGGGTTAAATCATGTACATTGTTTGATAATCATCGCAGTGAAAAATCAATATAAAATGATACATTTTGGCATCGATCTGTGAGATGATAATATAAAGATTTACGAATGGTGGTAACTGTGGCTACCATATGAAAGCAAATATGAGTGGTTAAACTAAAATAATGACATTATAATAATCCATTCATTTCAATTTACCATAGGCTAACGTTTATATGAAACAAGGAATTTTCCATAAAATAAGGGTGGGAACGCTGCCCAAATTTTTGAAAAATATTTTAATAAATAAACAGTAATGATTACAAATTGATATAGGAATTGTAGAAATAGATGAGTATGAACAAGCGTATAGATAGAAAGAGACGTAAGACCTTCCATCGGCAGTCAGGAACCCGAAAGTAAAAATATCATGAGGAGTAGTTCTAGAAATGGAGCTCACCTGCTCATGAATTTTCAGCTGCTATATACAGTACCAACATGAGCTTGCTCATGGGTATATAGTGGTATGATTAAAATTGTGGGGCGTCTGGGTGAGACAGCATAGACCCTAGGAAAAGAAGGTATTTTGATCGATGAGGATAAGTTTGAATAAGCTTTGTACAGCCTTAAACAAATTAATTACACCCAGTACACCAGCACCAGAATAAATGCCATTTTCTTCTTAAATTCATCTTGCGTATGTTTTTGAAGGAAATCATTGTTTTTAGGCGATTGTCTAAATATTTTTTCTGTATTTCCAATTTTATGATTACAAAGCGTAATATTTTCATTGTTTTTGTTGGATGAATTTTTTGATATGATAAGACCATCTGTAAATTGAATGTCTTCTTCTACAATATCTTTGCATTCATTGCTATCTTCAGTTGGAGGTTCTTTTGCAAAAGCCTCTGCTTCGAAAAACAATCGATTGTACAAAACTTTAACTTCGGCTAACTGTTTTCCATGCGCCAAACAAATGTGATGTTTGGTATCTACTAATCTGCCTATTTTTTTCATCACAACCACTCCGTCAGTTGTTATAGCACCTATATTGATAAAATTTAAACCTAATTATATTAGTTTTTTTCAACCATATTTAAGAATTTATCTGCAGGGAAATATCCTACCACCCGAGCTAGACCCAAATTCCAAAATTTGTTAACGGTATGTACATTGATTTTCATAAACCTATGATTTCTTATTGACGTCCATTCGTCAAACGTAAGACTAAATTGTTCACTTTCTCGGATACGCTTAGCAATTTCAGATTTGATTTCGTTTCGAAAAATTATTGGCAAATTTAATTACGATTGCACCACCTGTGCTAGGAGGACTTTGTACAACGTAACCCTTTGATGCTAATAGATTTGTTGGGCCAAGACCGAGTTTGTTTAAATGAATCGGAAATAGCATGCAAACACAATAATACAGATTTAAAATCAGACCTATTAACACCAAGTAAAACACCCTAAAATATAAGGAAGAATATAATTAAATATAAAATCGAAAAACCAAAATTAAATAAAATTATATACAAATGCATTAAGAACCGCACGAAATTTACATATGAGAATTTGAGAACATGAGAATTTGACCGAAAATAGATTAGTTTATAAAACCAGTACTTTGTACAAGGACTCACGTTAGATGAAGTGAGAAATTATTAAATGATTTTAAATTTATTCATTTATCGATGATAAATTATGACTATACTTATGAATGTAATTATTGCCAATGATGAAATATATGTATTCAAGCAGGTATATTATTCTAGTATATCATAACTGAAACAATATCGAGAATTTTTCCGGCTCACAGCCAAGAGACCATACAAGAAAGTAAATATACACACTTAACGGATCCGTATAAACGCAGTTCATCTGCAACGGAACTGTGACCGTGAAGGTTCGCCAGTGGTAAAAGGCGAATCTGAAAGTAAAATGACAACTTATAGTGGTGAAGGGAGATCGAAGGATGGGTCTCTTGGCTCGTTCTTCTTTCACCCAACGCAAGAAAAATAGACCTAAAATAAATTATACACACGGCTAAAATTCTAAACGCCTAGTAGTCCAGTGGGCACTCTTAAATATAATATAAACACAATCAATACTTAAGGTAAAAATGAAGGTATGGAAAGTGGGGAATAACTCAAATTGCTGCAACGAAACTTTCTCATTCACTAATAGATTAAACTTAAATCTAATTAAAATCAAATATTGAGAAGTTGAGGGATTAGAATTGAAGCTTCTTACATAAATTAAAATAGAATTACGACTAAAACTTGGAGTAATGAAGGGAGTTAATGATTAAAATAGAATTTTGATAAACGATTGAATAATTTTAACATTTAAAAACTTTCGAATAAGTAAACAAAAAATCAAACAGGGTTGAATAGACGTAATTGATTAGAATTGACGTTATGTTTTGTACGAGTTAAAATAATAAAGCAAGTGGTTAAAGTAAATAACGTGAAAAAATTCAACGCGCTAAAAATTAAATTAGAAGACAATAGGTTAAAGTTGATTTGAATTTTAGAAACTTAGATTAAACGAGAAAACATTTTGATTCGAATATACTCTTAGACGATGGATGAACTAACACAAACTAAATCAAAATATTTAAATGGGACTTGTAAAGAGAACAGTAAAGGAATGATTTAAATATTATTTAAGAACTAAGTAAATTATTTTGAGTTGAGGGGGAAAATATGGGCGGGACGCCGAGCAAGTTTTCTGAAATAACTAAAATACCTTATCAAAAATTGTAAAGTAAAGTGGTGTGCAGCTCAATTGTTTGTATAATTAAAATATTCTGATAAAACTGAGAAATAAGGGCGGATCCCTACTAAAAAATGAATAATAATAATAATAATAATAATAATAATAATAATAATAATAATAATAATAATAATAATAATAATAATAATAATAATAATTGTTGGGCTCAGAGCCAAAATTAAAACAAAAATTACAAAACCAATTTAAACAAAAAGGTGAAAATTATATAAGTTAAAACAAAATAATTAATGTCGTTCGGAAATTGTCAATATGGCTGCCGTAACATAAACACGCACCGCAAGAAGAGACCAAAAATAAAATAAAACATATTAATTAAAACAAATTAAAAATATAACAAAAATTAAATAAAACAAATAATTAATTAAAATTCGGAAAATGCCTACAGATGCAAAAAGAAACATACGAAAAATAAAATAAACTGCCAAAACCTTGCAAAATAAGGTTTAGAAAAAACACAGGCAGAAGAGGCGACCAGAAAACAAAATATCGGGGTTAAAAAATAATATTATGGAAAAATAATAATAAAAATAAAATTCAACATTGTAATATTAATATATCAAAAAATAAGGAAAAATATATAAAAAATTATAAAAATAATTTGAAATAAATAAAATAATTAAAAAGCCCTAAAAATGGCGAAAAATCGCCCATTGGTCGCACACAGGCACAAAAACACTATATATACGGCAGTCATTTTCACAATTTTTAGACATTTTTTAACAGACTGTCTTAGACATTTTTTCAGTCAGGTGACTACTAGAAAAATTTTTAGACATTTTTAGACTAGCAGTGAATCATTCTTAGACCAAATTTTGTATGCCAATTTATGCCAATTTTTCAAATCTGGTTGCATGATTGTGGATTGTAAGTACTGTTATTTTTTGTATAAATATATATTTCGAAGTCTTGTTACTTTGATTTTATTCTGGATGGTCGTGGAATCTTTTGGTGCCACTGACAAGTCCCCCTAAAATCTTATTTATAATAAGTATGGTAATAGATGGTCCATGGGACGGATCTCGGGCCGGCTAGTGGGTGAAAACCCTTAGTTGAGCTCGTGGGTCATGCCTCGTGGATCCCTCGGCAGTCCGCAGTCGGGTCTGGCGAATAAATGCACAGGACCGCTACGCAGGGCGCCGTTGTACACTCGGGGCGGCTACTGAAATATGTGGCCGGAACGAGTCGGAATAAAATTCGGGAAGTGCGACTTTAGTTAAGCGGGAATAAAGTTTTGTAGGGAAAATTTAAAACTTTGTCAGAAAATAAATCAGAAAATCAAATAGGAAAGGATAGGATAGGCTAGGAATGTAAATTTGAAAGTATTTTTCCAATAGTTGAATGATATGACCTGACAGAAGAGAGTAGCGTTTATTGAAGTGATCGCAGAGGGTTGTAACTACTTAAAATCATGGGAAATGTACCGGGAGTTAAAGAATTATTAATCAAATTTTAATGTAGAGAAAGATAAAGGTAAATTAGGAAAAATGTAGTCGATTCCGTGATTGAATAAATGAAATAGGAAATTTGCCGAAAAATAAGGGAGGAACGCTGCCCAAATTTTTGAAGGATATTTTTATAAATAATGGGTAATTATGATAAATAAGTATGGAAATTGTAGGAATAGACGAGTAAGGACCAGGATATAGAAAGAAGAAGACGTAAGACCTTCCATCGGCAGTCCAGAACCCGAATGTGAAAATATCATGAGGAGTAGTTCTAGTAATGGAGCTCACCTGCTCATGAATTTTCAACCTCTATGTACAGTACCAACATGGAAATCACCATGGGTACATAGGAGGGATAGAATAATAATCTTGCTGGCGTTTAGGGGGTGGATACACAAAAACCCTAGAAAAAATAAATAAAAAACCAACCCCATTCGCCAACATGATTTTTGGGGGCTCAGCCGGGATGAAACTAATGTCAATTGGAAAGTCAAAAATCAAGTGAAACTTAAAAATTTCAGAGAGTTTTAGCAATGAACCCGCAGCCAATAGTCGAGTAAAAAACTATGCCGATAGGATCGAAATAAGGATAGCGTGAACCTGGAAAGAAATTGCGAGAATGGCAAAATACAAAAAGTTAAATCATTAGAATAAATATGTCGGGACGACATTTTAAAAATCGATAGGGGATGACCGAACAAAACGCTACAATAATAATATGACATGCAACTCTTAAAAAAATTGAATAATTATGTTAATAAAAGCAACAAAGTGGTAAAAGTATCGATAATTAAAAATTGGAATAATAATAACAATAATAATAATAATAATAATAATAATAATAATAATAATAATAATAATAATAATAATAATAATAATAATAATAATAATAATTATAATGGTAATGATCGTAGTAAGAGTGATAATAGTAGTGGTAATAATAATAATAATAATAATAATAATTATAATAGTAATGATGGTAATAGTAGTGATAATGGTAATGATATAATAATAATAATAATAATAATAATAATAATAATAATAATAATAATAATAATAATAATTATAATTATAATTATAATAGTAATTATGGTAATAATAATGATAATAATCATCATGAGAGATAGTAATAATGGTAATAATAACTGTATTAAAAATTATTTCTGAGCTTTTGTTGTATAATAAAATTATTACATTGTACGCAAATATTGATAAAGTAATAAAGCATGGATAGGTAAACTGAATGATTGATGAAAATTAGGAATGATGAGGTAGAAGAATGGTATGATCAATGTATATAAAATAGGATGATTGAATGGTATGGAGTTTGATGAAGTAAAAATATGGAGTGAGAATGTGGAATGATTGGGTCTAAACAAAAATTAAAATAACAGACAAAAAATATATAAAAAGACAACTATAACAATAAGAATCAAACTGACGTGAAAATAATAGCAATAAAAACGATAAATAGAGGAAAATAGTATTAGGAGCAAACGGATGACGGAATAGAAAGACAGCGAAAAATAGCACAGAAAAATGAATTTCAACAACAGTAAAAATAGAAATATCAAAATGAAATAAAAGAGAATGAATAGAGCCAATGATGATATGTGAAAAATAAGATGCAAAGAATAACTTTATAACCCGAAAGTCGAATAACGAAAAATACAAAATGAATAAATATCGAAACAATGAATAATATCATCGATAAATAAATGGCGATAATAGAAAACAAAAAATCAAAAAATAAAAGGGGTAAAACCACTAATTATACCAAAAGAAAAAATACAGAGACAACGAATAACAGTCGAATGAGAAAATTAACGTCATTTAAGACATACAATTGTAAACTACAACCCAAAAACAGTAATTAATCGCATTATGAAAGACTTATATATGAATGGAAAGGAATAAAACATGAATGAAGGACAAATAAAAATTGGAGCGAATAAAATCAAACACAGTAAAGAGAAAGAATTGAAGAGCGCAAAACAGTTGAATGAATGCAGAGACAATGTCAATAAATTGAAAGTTACTCGGAACTAGCAAATGGAAGATCAAGCCATGGAAACAATTAAAAACATCATGGATAAATTATAACATGGGGATAACAGAAAATAGTCGAAAAATAAAATCTAAACAACGAATAGTACCCGATACACAATAAGGATGATAATGGTAGGTATTCAAACCGATATTGTTAAAATATATAACGAACAGCATAAAAGTCAAAAGTAAATTACAATAGTGAATGTATAAAGTAAAAGGATAAAACAAAATGCAAGACAATAAAAGTGTCAATGAAGGAATATAAAGATTATAAAAACAAAAACAATAAAATGAAGGGTAATGGCAGTGAATTGCAGCAAAAGTCAAAGTGTTTAAACAATAAACACAAATAACATTGAACAATTGAGGAACGAGAACAGCGAATAACATAACAAATGAATATAGAAAACAAAGAATGGTAACACATTTATATAATGAGATTGAATCAGAAGGAATGGGAATATCGACAAACGAAATAAAAAGGGAATGAATAAAAATCGTTGAATTATATACAAAATAATAAATAGCATGAAAGTAAATAGGATAACAACTAATAGTGGCAAATGTAAATAAAACTGATGCTTGAAAATAGCGAAAAGCACCAAAATTGACTTTGAAAATACTCGGCAAAATTTGAATAACAATAAAACAAATGAACATTCAGTGATAGTAGAGAACAACAAAATTACAAAATAAAATAGATATACATCAAGGAGGGAGCATTAAAATGAAACTAATAAGATAATGAATAACACCAAAATGGTAAAAATGTGTCGAAGGAGGTTGACCAATGCAGAGGCTAAAAAGCAATACCAGTAATAGACCAACAATTAATAAATTAATTAATTAATATCGAAAAGGATGAAATAAGAATACTAACCATAATTAATAGCAAGTTTGAGAAATTGAACGAGGAATAACATATTTGAATGTTATAATAACTGATAATTAATAATATCAAAAAATCATAAATTGAAATCGGAAAATATTGAAAAGAGGAGGTGTGTGAAAAGACAACCAGTGAGAACGTAGACCAAATATCAAGGGTACAAAGAAATAGTAAATAAAGCCGACCTAAATAAGCAATAGCACGCGATAGAACAACAAGTCAAACAGATAATAAGCGCGGTTAAAGATGAGATTCATAAAGGAGTAGAATACACACACGAATGTTGTATTGGTCAAATAAAGTGAGAATATAAGTGGTTATGCTCCCCTGTGGTCACTTCAATACTGTCGAAAATGTGCGGAGACAATAAAAACTTGTGTACTTTGTAAAAATAACATTGACGAAAAGTAGTCGAGTATTATGATTAAATGAAGTGGAAATAATAAAAGTCTAGCAGTTGACCCTTCCTGCGCCTATATCTCTATATATAAAATATGAATATTATATGTAAAAATGGAAAAGTGACGAATGGAGAAAGTTAAAAAATGAAAGTGTCCCGATCATCCAGAATAAAGTTCAAAAAAAGGGGTAAAATACCTTTGAGCTACCCTCGGGTAGTACGTCTGAAGCCAAATCGGGAGGGGATAACCGATCACCCAGAGGAGAAGTATAGGACGACCTTCCGGATAGGTTTGCCAAGTTGAGAAGCTACTGTGGTAAGGCTGATCACCTTACCGTTGCAGTAGTGGACCAATGAAGCCGTTTTTGTATTTCAAATTTGGGGGTTAGGTGAAGAATTCTCGAAGAGGCAGAATGAGAAGCACGCGTGTAAGAAATAAACAAAGGAGTAGATAGAGGAAAAGAAAAGTAATAATAAAAAGAAAATAATTAACGAGCTCGAATAAGGAATAAATAAAAATCCGAAAATGAAAGCGATCGCGAAACCGGTAGAAAATGTAGTAATAAAACGATGATCATCGATCGGGATTAAGGAAACGAAACTAAATTGTAACAATGGCCAAAGTGAATAAGGGACATGTATTAACGGAACATGAACCCCATGAGATGTGTATTAACGGAACACAGTCTCAACTCGGAGACAGGTATTAACGGAACCTGATCTCATATAAGGGACATGTATTAACGGAACATGAACCCCATGAGATGTGTATTAACGGAACACAATCTCAACTCGGAGACAGGTATTAACGGAACCTGATCTCATATAAGGGACATGTATTAACGGAACATGAACCCCATGAGATGTGTAATAACGGAACACAATCTCAACTCGGAGACAGGTATTAACGGAACCTGATCTCATATAAGGGACATGTATTAACGGAACATGAACCCCATGAGATGTGTAATAACGGAACACAATCTCAACTCGGAGACAGGTATTAACGGAACCTGATCTCATATAAGGGACATGTATTAACGGAACATGAACCCCATGAGATGTGTATTAACGGAACACAGTCTCAACTCGGAGACAGGTATTAACGGAACCTGATCTCATATAAGGGACATGTATTAACGGAACATGAACCCCATGAGATGTGTAATAACGGAACACAATCTCAACTCGGAGACAGGTATTAACGGAACCTGATCTCATATAAGGGACATGTATTAACGGAACATGAACCCCATGAGATGCGTAATAACGGAACACAATCTCAACTCGGAGACAGGTATTAACGGAACCTGATCTCAAATAAGGGACATGTATTAACGGAACATGAACCCCATGAGATGTGTATTAACGGAACACAGTCTCAACTCGGAGACAGTTATTAACGGAATCTGATCTCATATAAGGGACATGTATTAACCGAACATGAACCCCATGAGATGTGTATTAACGGAACACAGTCTCAACTCGGAGACAGGTATTAACGGAACCTGATCTCATATAAGAGACGGAGCATAATCTCAATTGGAATTAGAAAAGACATGTGACAAAGAGACATGCTCCACGACTATAGTAGAAAATGCAAATTGGGAATGAGGAAAAAGAAATTACGAGAAACCAATCAAGGAAATTGAAGGAATCAATAAAATAAATGATGAGAAAACACCCGTGCACGAAAAAGGGAATATATCTTATGAAAGCGACAGCAGCTAACGACATTGAAAATAAAAGATTAGGAAAATGGAAAACGAAGTAACTGATGACAACGATTGATGAGAAATAACGAAAATAAGGAAAATGGACTAAGAAAACGAAAGGTTAAAACAAAAGACGAAACTAAGAACCAGAAGAGATTGAAACAAAAGAAAAATAAGTAAAATGGTTAAAGATAAGGAAGGAAAGGGGAAAAATAAAACTATATAAAGATAAAATAAAAGGGAATGCGAAGCGTATTACGAATTAAAATAAAATAAGGCGGGTAATAGAACTTGGGAAACGGCGTGGTCGGGCGAATTGTTAAAAATAAATAATTATTACGACTATATAGATAATCGTTACTACCCCACATAGATAATTAAAAATCGACGCAAAACAAAATCAAAGAGATAAAGAATACTGATGGGAATTATAATAAAAAATGTGACGAAGCCTGGGGAATACGAATTATCATAAGTACGAGTAATATAACCGAGATAATTCTGAGAAACAGACAATATGGGAATCCTGAGGAACGAGTATAAGTTAATATCGATAAAAAGACAAATGAGTAAAGAAAATCTAGATGAAATAAAAGATGGTTAAAGGCAATTATAAAATAAATACCGTTGGTTGGAATTAAAAATTAATAACGCAAGGAAAACGAACAGTAAAATGCTATGTTATGTAATCATTGTAATGTACGATTCATAGATGTTTAATAAACAGTGGGGAGGTGATATTTTTCTATTCAGGTAAATCAATCAAACAAGACAACAATTCAGTAACGACAACAACCAAGCCAACAAATCAGTATCGATAACAAGCAAGTCAATAATCCAGTACCAATAGTGACAAAGAGATTAACCCCGTATCGACAACAAACAAGCCAACAATCCAGTATCAATAACAAGCAAGTCAATAATCCAGTAGCAACAACAACCAAGCCAAGCAAGAAATAAAGCAGCAAGACAAGATTCGTAGAAGACGATGAATAACGAGAATTCTGAGAAATATTGTGAGTACTACCAAAGACCAGGCCACAGATCTAGTAAACATCATGGTCAAATAGCATGTTGGAATTGTGGAAAATTAGGACATACCGCAACAAGATGTAGAGTGCCCAAAGTAAGTTTCCAATGTTGGCAAGAGAATCACCTCCCAGCTGCATATCAAACAAGAAGAAATCATGGCCAAAATAACAACACTAAAACGCCAGAAAGCAAGTTAACCGAGATGCAAAATGAGAAAGGCATGCCTGCAAGAATGTGTAACTATTTGGCCGATAACCAACCACACACGAAAATCAATCAACAATCAGAAATAAATGTACTACAAGGTATATCAAGGAAACAACAGATAAAATTTGATCCAATAAAACATCAGCAAGACTGGAACACGTTGAAGATCACCGAAGCATTAGAAGCAGAAAAACGGTATAGTGAGATAAGAACATTTCAAGCGCGTATAGAAGAAGAACGTTGGAGAAGAAGGAAAGAGGAGTTGTTGAAAGCTGACATAATAAAACTAACGACCAATGATAGCCAAGTAGAAAAGATTAACGAAATGTGGGAAAAACGAATAAATAGGATACCAAAAATCAATATGATGCGAGCAATTACAAAAAAGGAACCAAGCGTACAAAGAATTCCACAAATAAGGATTGAAAGCGAGATAATCGAAAGAATAGAAAACGTGAATTTGAATAATGAGGATCACAATGAACCGGCAATGGGAAGTGATGTAAATCGAAATATCGAAACAAGAAATCAATTCGGAAATACAATGTTTCAAAAGAACTATAAATCACTAGTAAACGAGGAAAATGAAAAGAAAGCGAACACCAATGAAGATTATGCAAAACGAATAAACGAAACTACTGAAATCAGAAGAATAAACCAAACAAGGAAAGACAGAAGGAGTGAAGGAAAATCCAAACCAGAATATAAAACTTATGATATCGCTATCAGATACTGTAATAAATGCCGACAACAAGGTCACAATGAAAGCGAATGTTATAGAAAGATCATAAGTCCGACTTATCATAGAAATCGATACACGAAAAATCAACACTATAGCGCAAAGTTATGTTATGAATGCAGTGAAGTAGGGCATTTAGCAAACAGCTGCCCAAATATGAAAGATAAATTGGGAAATCAACTCCAGAGAAATAATGGAGAACGGAGCAATCAAATGTATGTAAAGAGAAGAATGTATCAGTCAGAGATAAGGAAGTACCAACCAGCGGTAACAACAAGGCAACAATATACGAATAAAGAAGAGAAAAAGAACGAACCAAACAAACAACTAGATATAAACTCATACCCAGTATTGAAAAGACAATGTACCGAACAAATTAGGATAATAAGGGAATTGATTGTAAAAGTAACTAAACAGGATGAAAAAATTATAATGTGGAAGCAAGTAGCAGAAAACAAATCAAGAGAGAGTGAAACACTAATGACAACAGTACTCAGACTAAAAGAAGAGGTAATGTTAGCAGAATTAAAAATAAACGAAATGAAGGAGGAGCAAGATAAACATGAGATATTGATTAGATGTACAGAATGGGTAGAGATGAGGAAGAATAAAAGTAACATAGAGAATAAAATGGAGATAAACAGCGAAGTGTAGACGAAAAAGTCAAAAAAGATATGTATATAATTAAAAGTAGTATCGATGTATATGTAGAATTTGATGTATAAGTGGATAAAATAAAAGTAGCAAAACAAAAATAGGTGTATATTTAGACTTTAATGTAAATATTACTAAGTATCAATAAATATGTAGTTAAAAAAAAAAAAAAAAAAAAAAAAAAAAAATTGAAGAAGCAGTTTAACCAGAGATAGAATGTTAAAAACATATAAAAATTTGATAAGAAAAATCAATGTCGAGGACGACATTTTTGCGAAGACCGAGGAAGATACGCCTAACGATGAAGACAATGACAATCAACAATAAAACAACGACGAAAAGGAAACAACGAAAAGAAAGGAAATGGAAGGAAAAGAAAGCTAACGGTTGTAACAACAATAAAAACAATAGAAACAACAAAAACGAAAACAAAAAGACGAAATATGGAAAACGCACTGTATGCCTACCGTAAATAGAAATAAATTCGAAAAATAATATTATAACGTTACCAATGATGCCAACAACTTGGAGATTAACCTTAGCTCAACAGCGAGTAACAATCAATAAGAGAGAAAAAGAAAGTATACGAATAAATATAGCAAATGAATATAACGAATATCAACGGTTAGACAATAAATCAAATATGCATAGCAAGAATTGAACGAGATGAATAACCTATCGTAATATGGAAGCGACTATGTATGAGAGAAATGTCATCAAAAACAAAGTATTACAGTATCATTTCTGCGAACTCAAAAAGGATCATCGAAATAAAACAAATAACCTAACTTCAAAAACAAAATATTCCGTATGTGACGAACAGGATGATGATACAATAACAAGATAACTAATCGTAGAAAACAGAAAAAACTCAACTCAACGACAAAAAGTGAAACAAACGAATCAACAAAAATGGAAACGATCAAACAGGAAAATGAACTGAGAAAACAAAAGCGGTGTAATGAGGCGGTTCAGAAAGTCAGAACCTCACCTAAATTATAACGAATATAGATAAAGGGAATATGAGTGTATATAATGTATAAAATATATGTATAAAAGTATTATATAAAGCGGTATGTATAGTATATAACCCCTCCAAAAATTTTGTTAACGTTTAAAATTAGACGAGAAAGTGAATAATGAGTATAAAAATTAAAATAAATGAATCAAAACTATCAGGAAGGCCTAAACCTCACGGAGATGTGGAAACGGCATAGAATTTCGTCAACGGGTACAGTAAACCCAGTACAAAACAATGAGCTGGCAGCCAAATGATGCTGTAAAATACGAATTATTACCATATGTCGAACATTGAAGAACAACAGAGAAGAATTATTAGAATGGGAAGATAAATTGAAACCCTAAAAACACAGAATCAGTAACAAAGAAACGGATTTCAAGGCCAAACGCAACCGGTAGAAGTAGATCAGCAAGAGGAATGGACAGATTGTCTGCTGAATCAAGTAGAAGAAACACAAGAACCGGACTCCTCTAGTAGCGTGAAAGAAAATGACAAGAAATGTACTTGTGTAGAAAGATTAACTGTATAAATGTAGAAAGGAAATTCAAAATCAAAAATATGTAAAATTCGATATATAAAAGTAAAAAGGAATCAAAACTACGTAAAAGAATAAATGGATAAAAGTAGAAAATACAAAGAAAAATATGGTAGAAGATGAATTCAACAAAAGTCATGACGGAAATCAATGAAATTATCAAAATAACCAGGTAAAAACAACCACAAACAAAACTAGAATCAAGATTTTGATGCGGATTATATACAGAGTTACTAAAAGAGCCAAGACAAACGGAATGCGGATAGAGATTGTGCACCGAGTGCATAATAAACCGAACATCAAACCGTTCAAAGAGATGTCCTGACTATGGAGGTACTAAAATAGAATCCCTTAAAGAAACTCAGGAAGACCGAGCAACCACCAAAGAAATATTATCCATGAGAATAAAATCCCAAAACGAACCGTGCAAGTGAAAAGGGACAATCAAAGACACAAATGTAATTATAAAAGAAAACCATGTGAAAGATGTCAAAAAAACCAGTAACAAAAGGTGAGGAAAGTGTCTGCGAAGAATGGAGAATAAAATGTGAACACTTAAACATGACCGAAATGTGGAAACAAATACAACAAAAACATGTGAATATAGAGTAGGAAAAGGTCGGTGGCAAATTCAGACGAACATGTCCAAGTCAATGTGGGTAATAGAAGAAGTAGAGCTAAAATAGCAATTGGAAAGATGCAGCCGAAAGAGATCAGAATGCCCAATGGTAAAAATGAGATGTAAAACAAAAAGTTTTGAAAGAAGAACTGTTACAATAGCCAACGAAGCTCCCAAAATGATGAAGCATGATGTAGAATTATGTGAATTATGTGTTGTTAGTAAAACTATAGATGAGAAAGACGGGAGCCGGGGGATATCAGATTGAGTACGCCGAGAATGTAAATTGATTATAAATACATATATGTATATATTGTAAAAGTATGACCCATAAATATTATAAAATCTGTACTGCGTAAAATTAAAACGATGAACACCGCAAAAGAAAAATAAACTGATTGTAGAAAATGAATACCGAACAAATGATAATTGATGTGCGAGTCGATATTCCGACGTTAATGGTGATAAAAATAATGAACAACGAGGTAAATAGAACAATTGATTAAAAAAGATGCCACTGAAAAAATAAATCGAATGGAAACAGAGATGGGAAAACATAAAGTGATGATGAAACAGTTGAGAGAACGAATCAAGAACATAGACAACCATCAAACAATTGAACTTCACGATATAGCGAATCGCAAAAAATATACGAGAAAAACATGGCGGAAATGAAGGAAATGATAGAAAGTAAAACAGAAAACGATGTCGGAGCAGCAAAGAAGAAGTACATTTTACAACAAACGTCAACAGTACAAAAAGCGGAAACGGAAAACTATAAATGGCAAGCCGAGTGGTGAGAAAAGAAAAACCAAAGAAAAGAACGAACAAGTAAACCAGTTGAACAAAATAAAAGACTTCAATAAAGATCAAGAAATGAAATTAAAGTATAATAAGGTAAGGTCAGAATTGCAAAACCAAAACAACGGGCAGTTAGAAAACGAAGTATATGAGTAAAGCGAAAGATTGATCAAAAAGATAGACGAATTAGGAACGATGAGAATCAAACACCTTGGACAAGTAGCGGAAGCTGCATACTACGAATACCGAGAGAAACAAGCAAATAAGAAGAGAGAGAAACTCGAAACCCAAGTGGAACAAGCGAGAAACGTACAAATAAGAGTGAGAGAAGAACTATTAAACACAAAAAGAGAGCTAATCGAACAAATAACTCAATGATCCAAAGTAATGGAACAAAGTGGAAGAGCCATAGAAGGGCTAAGGAAACAAGCAAGAACTTGGAAGAGAAAATACCAGGAAACCGCAAGAGAGCTGAAGGAATTGCCGCAAAAGTGGACACCTCTGAATGATTGGAAAATGTGGGAACAACTCGAAGACCATAGGAAGATTATCAACAAGATACAAAAGCAATTAAAGAAAGCTGAAGAGAGAGAAGAGGATTCAAAATGGATCTTAGCAATTCGAAAAAACGAGATAACAGTGGCGCAAAGAACATTTAGAAAACTATCAAGATTAAAGGAACAAAATCAACTGTGAGTGAAAATAGAGCAGTCGCGCTCAGAACATGATGAACGAGATGTGGTAGGATATAAGGACATGCGTGAGAAAAAAGACAAATTGAGAAAATGCAAAATGCACAATGGGAAAATAAGAAGGAGGCACTTGAGGCGAAAGTGAGAAACTTGGAAAGTGATGTCGAAAAGCTCAAGGCCCATGAAAATACTACTATGCTAGAAAAGGAAGTAGAGGATCCCATAGAAGAAGTAAACTAACTATCTTATATGTTGGATGGAGAAATGGCTACCATACAAGAATCGCGAGAAAAATGAAAACGAAAAAAAATATATATATATATATATATAATCAGAGAATATATAAAAACCAGAAAAATGTATAAAACTCAAAAAAGAGATAAAATTCATAAAAATCAGAAAATCAAAACGATAATAAAAATAACAAAAATCATGAATAGTCAGATTGAACTAACAACCATAGAAGTAGAGTCCGGCGAGACCTTTATCAACAAAAGTATAAATATCAAACTCATCAAAATGGAAGTGGAGAACGAATTTTCAATACCTATGGAATGTAAAATAGAAGAATCAATGGAAGTAGAAAGTAGTGAACAAGAAGAGATGATAAAGAATATGAAAATAGCGAGGGAACAGCAAATCCAAGAAATAGATTGTATGACAAATCAATGGTTCCAATCGTGAAACTTAATAAAGGCGTTAAAAAGAAAACGTGATGTAATGAAAAGACAACGAAAAGAAGTAGAAGATGAAAACGAGTGGTTAAGGCAAAAAGTCGATGTAAGCAAGGGTTGGAAAGAAAAGGTAGATGAATTAAAAAATGAGCTTACGATTAAATGGACTGGAAGATCACTGGAAAGTACAAGAAAAAAGAATACAAAGAAAAAACCGAGCATACGGAAAGCTCGAAGAATTTGCAATGAAACAGTATGAAAAATTACAACAAAACGAGCAACAAATACGAATACTGAAAGAGATAAACGAAAACCAAAAAACATGATGGAAGAAAAGTATAAAGTCATCACCCTAATCCCGAAATGACAAATCGATTAATAAGAGCGGAGTTGATGTCGATGAAAAGTCAAACCCTAGACGATCAAAGTGAGACGAACCCAGAGTAAAATAAGTGCAAAACAAAACCGTTTATAAAAGTGGACAAAAACAAAATGAACATCTGTAAATAGAGGAAAAGGAACCTGTGGTCAAAAATCACCTTACTCCTACTCTTCACCTTCGTGTACAAATCAAACCCGAACCCTCAGAAAATCCATGAAGCTCTCGAGTCAATCCAAACAATCAAGTCAAAACTCATCACAATCCAGGAATATCTTCTCCGAAAATCCTTATGCAAAAACCCCAATCCACACCTATTGCAGAAAATAAACCAACTCTATCTTCTCGAAAACACCCTCTCGCAAATATCGATACCGTCATCTCACCCAACTCCTGAAAATCCGAAACCAAATAAATTCGAACCTTTAAAAAATCCAAGAAGCCCTCTACTCAATCCAAACAAGCAAGTCAGAAGTCATCACAACCAAAGAATATCTTCTCCGAAAATCCTTATGCAAAAACCCCAATCCACACCTATTGCAGAAAATAAACCAACTCTATCTTCTCGAAAACACCCTCTCGCAAATATCGATACCGTCATCTCACCCAACTCCTGAAAATCCGAAACCAAATAAATTCGAACCTTTAAAAAATCCAAGAAGCCCTCTACTCAATCCAAACAAGCAAGTCAGAAGTCATCACAACCAAAGAATATCTTCTCCGAAAATCCTTATGCAAAAACCCCAATCCACACCTATCAGAAAATGAACTAACTCTATCTTCTCGAAAACGCCCTCTCGCAAATATCAATACCGCCATCTCACCCAACCCCGAAAATCCAAAACCAAATAAATTCGAAATTACCATACCCTGTTTGGGAATCGTCTAAATCGTTGTCCTCATCCTTGCAATAATCTGCAAAATCATCCAGACCGCGAAATCCTATCGAAATCTCAAATTAATCGACATCGGAGAAGAAGAGAACAAAACAATCAAACTATTCGTTTCGAAAAAACCCATCAACCCGAATCCGCAATACCAAAATAACTCAATAATAATCGATCAATTCCAATCGCAGTAATCTCACCCAGATCGTGAAATCCTATCTAAAATCTCAAATCAATCAACACCCGAGAAGAAGAAAATCAAAACAATCGATCAACTGAAACTCATCAAACCTATCAACCCAAGCCCTCAAAACTAAATCAACTCAATATCAATCGATCAACTCAGACTCATCAAATCTCAACCTAAACCAATCAACCAAGACAACGTCCCAGACCCAAGTCACAGATACTAAGCACAACGCGATTCGACTGATTCTAACGAACTTCATCTTGTGTGTGTAAATAAAAACTCACTAACAGTATTGATTTATGTATAAACATCCCATCACCTTAAGTGATGTCTGCATATACCTTGTAAATTGACATTTCATCTGTATAACCTTTTTCTTGTGTTGTATAAAAGTATTGTTAATGGAATGAGAATGTGCTGATGAGAAATTGCGGGGCGCAATTTAAACGGCCCCGGGAGTGGTTTGTTGGGTTCAGAGCCAAAATTAAAACAAAAATTACAAAACCAATTTAAACAAAAAGGTGAAAATTATATAAGTTAAAACAAAATAATTAATGTCGTTCGGAAATTGTCAATATGGCTGCCGTAACATAAACACGCACCGCAAGAAGAGACCAAAAATAAAATAAAACATATTAATTAAAACAAATTAAAAATATAACAAAAATTAAATAAAACAAATAATTAATTAAAATTCGGAAAATGCCTACAGATGCAAAAAGAAACATACGAAAAATAAAATAAACTGCCAAAACCTTGCAAAATAAGGTTTAGAAAAAACACAGGCAGAAGAGGCGACCAGAAAACAAAATATCGGGGTTAAAAAATAATATTATGGAAAAATAATAATAAAAATAAAATTCAACATTGTAATATTAATATATCAAAAAATAAGGAAAAATATATAAAAAATTATAAAAATAATTTGAAATAAATAAAATAATTAAAAAGCCCTAAAAATGGCGAAAAATCGCCCATTGGTCGCACACAGGCACAAAAACACTATATATACGGCAGTCATTTTCACAATTTTTAGACATTTTTTAACAGACTGTCTTAGACATTTTTTCAGTCAGGTGACTACTAGAAAAATTTTTAGACATTTTTAGACTAGCAGTGAATCATTCTTAGACCAAATTTTGTATGCCAATTTATGCCAATTTTTCAAATCTGGTTGCATGATTGTGGATTGTAAGTACTGTTATTTTTTGTATAAATATATATTTCGAAGTCTTGTTACTTTGATTTTATTCTGGATGGTCGTGGAATCTTTTGGTGCCACTGACAAGTCCCCCTAAAATCTTATTTATAATAAGTATGGTAATAGATGGTCCATGGGACGGATCTCGGGCCGGCTAGTGGGTGAAAACCCTTAGTTGAGCTCGTGGGTCATGCCTCGTGGATCCCTCGGCAGTCCGCAGTCGGGTCTGGCGAATAAATGCACAGGACCGCTACGCAGGGCGCCGTTGTACACTCGGGGCGGCTACTGAAATATGTGGCCGGAACGAGTCGGAATAAAATTCGGGAAGTGCGACTTTAGTTAAGCGGGAATAAAGTTTTGTAGGGAAAATTTAAAACTTTGTCAGAAAATAAATCAGAAAATCAAATAGGAAAGGATAGGATAGGCTAGGAATGTAAATTTGAAAGTATTTTTCCAATAGTTGAATGATATGACCTGACAGAAGAGAGTAGCGTTTATTGAAGTGATCGCAGAGGGTTGTAACTACTTAAAATCATGGGAAATGTACCGGGAGTTAAAGAATTATTAATCAAATTTTAATGTAGAGAAAGATAAAGGTAAATTAGGAAAAATGTAGTCGATTCCGTGATTGAATAAATGAAATAGGAAATTTGCCGAAAAATAAGGGAGGAACGCTGCCCAAATTTTTGAAGGATATTTTTATAAATAATGGGTAATTATGATAAATAAGTATGGAAATTGTAGGAATAGACGAGTAAGGACCAGGATATAGAAAGAAGAAGACGTAAGACCTTCCATCGGCAGTCCAGAACCCGAATGTGAAAATATCATGAGGAGTAGTTCTAGTAATGGAGCTCACCTGCTCATGAATTTTCAACCTCTATGTACAGTACCAACATGGAAATCACCATGGGTACATAGGAGGGATAGAATAATAATCTTGCTGGCGTTTAGGGGGTGGATACACAAAAACCCTAGAAAAAATAAATAAAAAACCAACCCCATTCGCCAACATAATAATAATAATAATAATAATAATAATAATAATAATAATAATAATAATAATAATAATAATAATAATAATAATAATAATAATAATTATAATAATAATAATAATAATAATAATGATAGTAAGGATAATGGTAATTATAATAATAATAATATAAATAATAACAATAAGAATAAAATAGTAAAAATACGAATAATGATAATGATGACAATAATTTTGTAAAATAAAATTATGATAATCATCTTAACAATAATACAGATGAAGATAACGAGGAGTATAATAATAATAATAATCACAAAAAATATAACGAAAATAATGATAATGATATAATAGTAATTCTAATAATAAAAATCATGATAATTTTGATAATAATAATAATTCTAATAAAATTAACCATAATAGTAATAGTATTAATAATAATAACAATAATATACATCATATAATCTAATAACAATCGATAACAATAACCTTAATAATAATAATAAAAATAAAAATAGCAGTAATAAGAATATTAGAGGCAATAATAATGATCTTTACAGGAGTAACCATATATAATAAGAATGATAATAATAATTTAAACGTTAATAATAATCATAAAAATCAAAATGATAACAAAAATAATTTCAATTAGTAATTCTATTGTATAAAATAATAATGGACGATAATAATACAATTAGTTGTCAATCAAAATTTCAATAACTAATCATAATAAGGCTCGTAACAATTATAATTGTGTGGGGTTTATGGTATTTAACTTTGACCACCTGCATATAACTTTTCTTGCTCCCAATGGTTACCCGTTGCTAAGCAACGTTGGTAATGCAACCACTGGCTATGAGATCACCAAAGGTGAGCGCTACGAAAGAACTGCTAAGGCCGATCTCATGATAGGTTCAAGGTCTGTGTGCGATTTTCTTACTCTCGGTCCTTTTCACATAAATTAACACTTTCTTAAAGCACTTCTTGCCCAAACCCTAGTTCATAACTCCAATTAAACGATTTTATTTTCAACACGACAAATTAATGAAACGAAAAGAAAAGAGACATTGAAATAACACAAAGATATATTTATGGATACATTATGGATACATCTGCTTTACCTGAACGTCGTAGTAAGGGTTTCGCCGCTGGCTTGGTGGCGTCAGCGGCCTCTTTGTATGCCAACTGAGCCGGTGCAAATACGAGTGGATACGTTACGGCGTTTCCCTCTTGGCAAGCCGACAACGCCACTTCTAGGCTGCGGATTTGTGTCTTCTGTGCCTGACAGAGCTGTCTTTCCTCTATCCATCCACGCTGAGCAGCGTTCAATTTTTGGTACAGCGTCTTTATCTTTGATGGATCTACCCACGTTGCTTTAATATTTTGGATCTCCCGTGACATTTGTAGCAATTGTCGGTGTAATTCTGCATTTTCTCGACGTGAGAGCACTAATTCTCTGCTCAGAGTATTGAGTGGATCCATATCTTTAATTAATTGAATTATTGGTAAATAATACATCTTTATCTGTATAATGTTTCTTTGTTTTCCAATATATCTTAATCATTCACCTATTGGCGGAAAAACTTATTAACTATCTGTTCTATCGTATTGTGTCAATTATTCTATTACCCTATAAAAATTATTTCTATCTTAAAAAGAAAGTCAAATAATTGATAACTAAAGAACGAAAACATTCAAGATCCAATTTTTATTCATCCTAATACATCAACGTCGGATTGAATTTGAGTAAAGAGAGTTCTGACTCTGTCTTGGTCACTCATGAGCGTACGGATGATCCTGCCTCTCTCTAGTATGGGAGTCCTCGTCTCGCATTTCATTGGGGAGTATCCTTCTCGGAACTACCACGTTCATCGGTGTGTCAAGTTCTTCCAATATTGGATCATCTAGTTCGTAGGATACGCCATACGACGGGGCGTATCCGTCGGTGCTCCGAATCCTGCCGGCGGTGATATCGAAGTTCACTCTGGCGATCCGTCTGTTTCTGCCGTTCCTCAAGACGGGCTAATATATACTCTGCGCGGCTCCGGCTCTCGCGGGCAGGGTTCCGCCCCGGTTCTCTTTTGATCGCGACATAATGGAGGTCCACATCATCGTAATTATTCCAGCAGCCTCCTCTGAATCCCAACACAGGTAAGATCGAAAAACCTGCGTCTCACATTGCCTCCCTGAATCTGGCGGCAGACCGTGCAAGGAAGCGTACGGTGATTCGCGAGGCATCGATCCATGATTCATCTAAGGCAAAAAGAAACTCATTAAATCGGTTCGCGGCGTGAATATAATTTGCAGAGGTCAGGTCTCTACTGTGGCTTCTATTTGAACTGGGTATCTCATTAAAAATCTGTACAGTCACCCGAGTGTTGAACCTGGTGCATACTCAAATCATCTAACTATACGTCCTATTTTCCATCAGGTATCACCCACATGGTGGAGGCCTAAATACTACATGTCGTTCCTTCGCTAAGGTTATTATTGGGTTATGCTGGTCTCGTCTCACTCTGACGGTGGCCACTCAATAAATATGTTCTTTTCACTCCCTCAAAAAAATCGTTGCGTATATGGCGCTCCATCGGACTAAAATTATAGTTATTCCGGGAAATGATTTCTATGGTCGTTGATACTTTAGGCATACTTAGCTAAAGTTATATTAAGCAATCAAATTCATTACTACTAAAATATCAATAGACAATCAATAAAACAAGTAAGACATCGATTAGGATTTAATTTATGCCCCGCTATTATTATTCAAGATCGACGGTTTCTTGGCTTATTCCAACCGTCTGGCGTCAAAATCCTGGAAATTATGCGATTTACTTATATTTTTCTTTAGAATAGCATTGGCATTTTAACATCGGCCGGATAAACTTCATCACAGTACATTTCGTCATGTCCTGAGGTTTACTAGCTCCTCTCGCGTCTGTTCCTTGTCCTACTCGCTCAGATGCTATTGGAATACATTCCGTTCAGGCCAGCCGTCACACAAAATTTAAGATTAAATTTAACGAGTGCTGGATAATACAATGAAGGTTTACCTTCTTGCTGTCCAATTCCTTTCTCCACTGTCTTCTCGTTAATACTTTCCTGTCCTCGGCGATAATGGTGATCTTCCTCTCTTGATACGTCCGTGTGAGCTTGTTGGGTTGGTTTATGCATGGTTGTTTAATAATGGTGAAATGAATTTCTAACTCGAATACTTGTCCTTTATATAGTTTATCTAACTAACACACCACTGACTAAATCGACATTTCTTGTTCGCGGTGACGTGAATAATCAATAATCTACTAGTTAATGATTTTGAAATTATTTCATTGATATTGCTGACGTGGTCTGTGTGCCACTGTCAGGTTGTGTATGTTTTCTCTGTCATTTATTCAGATTGATTGTTACCTGATCGCACAACTAATGGAAATTCTATATTCACTATGTCGTTTATTCACTGTGATCGGATTATCTACTGGTATTCTTCGCGTAGGTCGGTAAGTAATTTTTTATTTTCGATAAGTGATTTATATTATCATATTTCTCTCTAGGCTGTTTATCATCAGTACTCAGTACTATTACATTCAGTCTGATGTTTACTCGTTGTGTCCTTCAATATATGCCTACTAGCTATGCTCCACCCGCGTTAGATTATAACGAACGAGTTTCTGGTCGAGAAACCGAGTGAGTTCCACAAGTGATCTCCTACTGGCTTGCTGTCCGACTGACAATGGGTTCTATTTCGACATCGATAGGTTATCAACTCTTACTGATTATCATTATTATGATTTTAATTTTCTATCTCATTTTCATTTATTATGTTCTAATTATTCTCAGTGGAGTTGGTGTTCCATTTTGGTATGGGATTTATTCTACTGTTATATATTTTGATGTAAATTAACTGGGTCTTCCTCTATATTATCTGTACAGTATACCTAGCCGTGGTCAGTTAATTAATATCAATACTCCTAGTACCTTATGGGGATCGAATTGTCGATCTCAGGATATTATGTTAATCTTATAATCAGTTACTAATGTAGTTATAGTTATTCTAATATCATCTCCTCGAAGGGTTTCGATTTTAAGGGAGATGATTTCATTTTTGTTCAAACTAGATTTTAGTTTCGTTGATATGGCTATCGTTAGTATTAGAATTTTTGCTTTATACCGAGTTAAATTCAGCAATTTAGTATCCGCGTCGCGTACCTTTTCAATTTAAGTCTGAATTTTTGGGGCTATTTATTCATTTTCGTCGTAAGCCGTTTAATTATTAAGAACTACTTATTTCATGTAGTAACTCTGTGAGTTATTTAGTTTCGAGGTAATGATTATCGCTCATGAAATTCTCGATCTATCGTTTTGGTTTTAACTTACTTATTTTGTCTAATTTCGATTTAAATGTTACTATATGTGAAGTTCTTAATTTAGCTAGCTAAATTTAGGGTTAAACATTTAATTAACTTTTAATATAAATACTATCGTTAGTAAAGTGCTCAAACTATTTGGCGTAACAACGCTTCTCGACTCCTTCCCTCATTCCCTTCCCTTATTTGACCTTAGGGTTATTTGTGTCGATATTAGAATATTACGAGTGCCCACTGGGCTACTTTGTGTTTATTATTTTAAGCCGATGTGAATTGATAAATTTAGGTCGATTTTATAGGAAACGGTTGATTAAGGAGTAGCCAAAAGACTACCTCTTATCTCCCGAATTCCCTTATAACGGATAATATTGACATTCGGGTTCCTGTGTTGCTCAAACCGGAACCTTCACGGGCAAGAGTTATTGGCAGATGAACCGCACTTACACAGCTCGATTGGGGTGTATGATTTTAATAACTTGTGGTGCTGTTTCGGCTGTGGGCCGGAAAAATTTCGACAAAAGAACATGTTTCATTGAAGTTTCTATTTATAACATAGTCTGCATATTGTAAATGGGCATTATAACACAATTGGCATCATCTTTGGAATACAAATAACATTTTCTCACACAAGCTGTAAGTAGTGCTTACTTTGAAGGTGCTTATACGCTGTATGGAAAAGTCTAAACTGACTCGGTTGAGTTAAAACTTGGTTTTCACGAGTGATAAATAGTGTTTTGTCTAAAACTTAGTTTACACTAAGTGTGTTAAAATTTTGGTTAAAATTCTGTGAAAATGAATTGGTCTATATACCTGTTCTGTGACCCTAAACTCGCTTGTAAAATTTAATGTAGTAAAACAAAATTTGACCTTATGATTATCTGTGTAATCTAACTCTAATTTTATTATTTTCATGATTTAATTTGACAATTCATTTCTTTAGTTTTTAATTGAATGATTTCCAATTAAATTATTTTATTTTATTTCCACTTTTTATTAACTCTTGTTCTTTTAAACAAATTATCAACTTTCGGTCAAATTTCTGTGTTTTCCAGTTATTTCTATGTTTATTTCGTGCGGATCTTGGTTCATCTTGTTATTATTTTAATTTATTTTTATGTTTTCGATTTTATATTTTAATTATTTCTTTCTCTTATTTTAAAGTGGTTATTTGAGTTTTTATGGGTCTGATTTTAAATCTGCGTGTTATGTTTGCGTTCTGTTACCAATCCATTTAAAAAAAATTCTGTTCTGGCCCAACAATTGGGATAACAACAACTATAAGGGTGAGGACATTTAAACATCACGAAGAGTGCACTGATGATATTAGAATCTGTAATGGGAGCAGTGGTAACGATGATTATGGGAGCGGATATAATGACAAATAATAGAACAGTAAAGATTAAAATTTCTATAAGATAAAAAAAGAATGAGACCTGAAAATCGAAATCGAGCACAAGCCTTCTATCGGCAGCTCGTTGGACCCATGGATCATTCGGTCAATTATAGCATTAGTAATAGCGCTCACTTTTTGCGGACGATCCACCCACTCTAACACAGTTCCAAAATTGCTTAGTAACGGGTGCCGAGTGCTAATCGAAAAATATTTGTATAGGGTTGTTTGGGTAACAACCATGTATCGCAAAAATTTCAGTACCCAAAAACCCACCAGATTTCTTAAATCATAAGATGTGCAGTTTTTTCGAAAGGCAATCCGTCTTTTGCGACTAATCTTGATATTACTGCGGGAAAGATTCGTCAATTTTTGTCTTGAAATATTTGGTTTTTAAACCGCTTGGACCAGCTTTAAGCGATTTGTTTACCTGACTAACCTATGACAACAGTGCAGATAGTCCGTCTTCTACCACAAACTGAAACTTGATATTTCAACAAATTTATATTATGCTGAATTTTGAAAGGAGAATGCAAACCGCTTGTTGATCCTCCTTTAGTTTGCAACATCTTATTACACTCAATACATTTAGCGCTATCTTTTCCAGTTCCATGTCTAATATAATAGCTCCATTTATTGCTTTGTTTTTTTGTATAAATTTTCTCACGTTTCATAGCTACTATTTTAAAACGGATGAAATAATTTTTCAAACAAAATGTAATTATCAGTGTTCAAAAATTGAACAGATCAAAGTATATAAAAACTTACCAATGTTTGTCATCAAAAATAAAACCACAACAAAAAGATACTACTTCTTAGTTTTACAAACTATATTATATTTGGAAATTTCTATAAGAAACTCTAAAATACATTGAATATTGTACAGAGAAGAACAGCTTGAATTTTTTTGCGATAAATCCAATGTTTGCAAAACTCAATTCCTACAAAATATTTATCTGAAAAAATAATTACCGAAATTATTTCAGTAAAAATTTTCGATAAATTATAAATCAAAAATTAGGTGGTAAAATCGGTTTACCTGTTAATCGACAACCGGGATCGGATTCCATACTTATTAGTAAACTTCCTAAAATCGTCACTAATGTGAGTCAATCCATTCCAATGATATTAATTCACTAAATTTAAAAAAATCTATAATTCGGTAAACAATGGGAACAAGTAAGCAAAAGGGTCTTCGTGAATTATGTACAAAAAATTGTAAATTGCGTTATAACGTAATTAATTAAAGGGATTATACTTCAACAGGCTCTTTGCCTCAGAATTAAAGGGGTAAATAATTAAATGAGTAAAAGGAAGATAATACGAACTTTGAAAATGACATCAAATGACATCGACAATTGATTATTATTTCACTGTGAAAAGTCTCGATACTCGATGGTAGTAGAAACAGAGCCATTTAGTGATTAATTTCCATTTAATAAACGAATTTCCATTAAATGAACAAAACATAATTTTGATAATAAATATATAACCCCGCTTTTAACGTATTATTGATGCATAGGAAAAAATATACAGAATTTGATAAAATATTTTATTATGCTATATTATCAGAAATATTTAATTAAAAATCAGCATTTAATTTTAAATGATTAAATTCAACTACATAAACATTTATTTTTGGCAATCATCGTGGCCCCATTCTGATATTAGTCAATCCGTGGAGTTGGTTTTTAAGTGCTTTGTTATCTGCCCAAGCAGAGTTTAAATAAGCATCTTCATCGTTGCTTTCCAATTTTTTCCATTCTTCTTGCTTTTTATAATAATAAGCCATCATGTTTCGTTGTTCATTTTCATCGATCACTGGTTCTCTAGATGGTGGACCGCTTGATTTTTTCGTTAATTTAGCAATAATTTTTGTTTTTTCATTTTTCCCGGTGAAGTCTCTCAGAAATTTAGATCTAATCATTTCCTTGCCTGAAAACCACAACGCTGCTTCGTTTGCTCCAATAACTTCCAAACCGGCCTAAATAAAACAAAAACTTTATTTTCAGAAATTAATTGCGAAATTTTATAATGAAGTTGATAAATGCAGTAAAAGTCTTATTTCTATGACTTTCAGGTTGAATGGATTTTATTTATTTACCAATATAGTCAGCCTTTCATAATCGAAAGTTCATTACTATCCAAAAATATCATTTAGATAATAATCTGTAAAGAAAAGCATGAACTATTAATATAAACTGACAGCGCCATTAAAAGAACATTTAACATTATTAAACTTTAAGAACACTTTAATAGGTGGTGAACATTAGTTGTGTGAGAAAATTATACATGATTTACCAGTTCTTTGTAAACTCAGTTTGTCTATCAAAGAATACGTACAACTCCACAATTAGATCAATACAACTTATAAAAACTATGAATAAATTAAAATCAGAATAGAAGTTTTGACTTGTGAAAGATTTTTAAAAAACTCAATAAAAATAGCTTAGGTAATGTTTTTTAAAATAATTCTGTTAATTAATAATTCTCAGTCGAATGTAACTCACCTGTTTCCCGGATAAATCTTCTTCATTATCAAACTCCATTCTAATAGTTTCATGAGGAGGTAATCCCATAGGATAAACAATAGTCACAGCACCTTTTAAGATATCAATTGCTTCTTTTACTTTTGCTTTTGTCATGCACACATCTTGCTTTACAAGATCCTAGTATAATGTATAAAATGAAAACATTAAAATAACGCTTAAAAATTATTTCGAATTGACAAATAAGTAAAAATATTATAAGTTATACAATTATGTTAAAAACAAAATTCTATTTCCGTACTTTCAAATTTCAAAAACTTACTTTAGAAATCAATTTTTTACTTTCTTCAACAGTTCTAGTTAATATATCAGCCATTTTACTAGTTGGAGCTGAATATTAAAAGTCTATACAATTAACGTACTTATTGAAACTTACCTTTTCCATTTCTTTTGCCAATAGTATCTTTACATTCTAAATAGCCACCGCTGGGAATACATTTTTCTCCCCATTCATCTGTTAACTTTAATTCCACAATTTGCTCATCGGTTAATCCTTGCATTTGTGGTGGTAACGTTAAACCATGTTTGGAAAGTTCAGTGATTTCATCTGCTAGTCGGTGCACTTTTAACTGTCCATTGTAAATCGAACAGAGTTCTTCAATAAGAGTATCAATCAAAGTATCTGACGGTGATTCAAATAAAAATCTGCTTTCATCCCCTTTTTTTATATGTAGTTTAACCATCTAAAGACAACTTAATGTAATTGATAATTAATTGTTACCTTAGAAATCAAATGCAATTTGTTAGAAATAAATATATTAAAACAAGTTAAACCGAATTTCCATTTAGCTTAATATTTTTTTAATTCTATAATAATAATCAATTAATAAAAGATTTTAATAAAGCTATTTACATGTTTTTTATTCATGAAAACTACACTGAATGAAACTGTTTTATCAATATGTGATATGATAAATAATATATAATAATATATCTTTTGTTACTATTAATTTTATAAGTACTTGTAATTATGTGGATTACAGTGTAGCCTAATCTCCATGGCAACTGTTACCAGCGCAACCAACTACAATATATTACTGTTGGGCCAGAACGTAAACGGCCTTGAGAAATGTTTTAATGGATCAGTAACACACAGGCAAACATAACATGCAGATTTAAATAAACCTGGAAACACCAATTAAACCCCAGAAAATATGAGAAAATAAGAGAATTAAAAAATAAATTAATAAACATAAAAATAAATTAAAATAATAACAAAATGCACCAAGATTCGCACGATACCTACACAAATATATCAAGAAAACACAACAAATTCGACAAAATTGAAAAAATTAATAAAAGTTCATTAAAGTGAAACTTAAATCGAAAATTTTGAATTAGTAATAATTCAATAAAAATTCTAAATAAAAAATTATAAAAATAAATCAAAAAATAATAAAATTAAAGAATAGAATTTGCTAGAAAATAACAAGGTCGAATTTTGTTTTACTGCATCAAATTTTACACGCGAGAAAAATAGGTATAAATACTGATCCATTTTCACATAAAAACAAACCGTTTTTCAAAACTAACCATTTTTGAAAATTGTTTAAAAACCATTTCTAACTAGTTTGAAACCATTTTAATCAGTTTTAAATACTTTAAAACCAGTTTTTAAGCCAATTTTTCAGAATTTACTTTTAGGTGAGAAATATTTATGTTGGAACCCTCTTTCCACGTCACGTCCATTGCATCTCGGTAGAGCTCTGCTTGGCGTCGACGTGGGGAGAGAGGTATTTTGTTTACTTTTGTATGGTGGGTTACAGGGTTCCAAATCTTGCTTATCCTTCTAGTTGCCCTCGTAACGCCATACAAAATGATTCTGATCGCCACTTGGCACCCGTTGCTAGGCAACGTTGGTAATGTGTTCAAGTGGTGGATTGCCCGCAAAAATTGAGTACCATTTGCTAGTACTATAGTTGCTCGGACAACCCTCGGGTTCACGAGCTGTCGATAGAAGACCTATGCTCGCTTTGTTCTGTCCCTCATAACTATTCAGGATTAGGTTCTTAATTGACTGTGGAAAACTGAGACAACGAATCGGCGACGTGATGGAAATGTTTATGACCATGTTGGCATACAATTATGTTAAAGAAACAACTCAACTAAGGCTAAAACTACTCTATTCGATTCAAGCACATGTGTAACATTTACTACTTGACGTTTTGGAGTTGTGTTGCGCGACGTCGGGCACGTTCCTTGCGTCCCGGTCGACGATTGTTAGTTGGAGGGATGGGCTGCTCTGCTGACTGGGTGGTTTTCTGCGACATTTGGGTTGGGGCGAAGATGAGCGGATAGGTTACCGCTTCACCCTCCCGGCATACTGCTAGGGCGACTTCGAGTCCCCAAATCTGCGCGCGCAGGCTCTGGTTGAGCTGCCGTTCTTCTGTCCATCCTTTCTGGGCCGCTGTGAGTCGGTGGTAGACCGCTTTCGTCTTTGCGGGATCCGTCCATGTTGCTTTTATCTGTTGCATTTCGCGGGTTAATTGAATAATCTGGGCGAGTAATTCCGTGTTTGTCTGTCTCGCGTGGTCCAATTCAGTCTGTAAGATTCGTAGGGAAGACATCGCTATAATCAAATAGATTATGTTAATTTATTATTGATCAAGTTATATAATTGTTTATTTCGTTAAACAAAACCACGAATAATTCTAGCTATAAGAAGAAAATAACACACAAATTTCTAATATTCTAATATCAGTCGCTACATCAAGTTATCACTGTTAGTTCATTCGTCGGGGCAATATCTCTTCAGGCTTCGTTTGAGAGCCTCCACGGTATAGGGTCGTCGGGTATCTCGAACTGGGCGAGGTGGATAGGCGACTGCAATTCGCCCGGCGAATATGTCTTCCACCACGTTTGAGAGATACATCCTCGCCTTAACCACCTGCAAATCCACCTGCTCCTGCACCCGTTCCCATTGGGTGAGGAGGTCCTGTGCATTCAGGTAGGTCTCCGCAGCTGGATATTGCTGTTCCGAGAGACCGCAGGGATCCTTCTCCAAGCCTGGTATTCTCCAGGTGGCAGGATATGGCCATGGTTGTTGCAACTGGTCGAGCATTCTGGTAGTCGGCGGGACTCCTGTCTGTCCCTGCTTGTCCGTCTCTTGACTGGTGATTCGTTTGGGCGACATGTCTAAACATTATTGCCATTAGGTTCGATTGATTTACTCATTGTAAGTTATCAGCAAATAAATGGTGCCTACGTTATTGTTAAGGGTGTCATCCAAATTAATCCTATTGATTTCTATTAGCGTCACTTTCAGTCGTAACTTTGTGAAACGAGTGAGCGGTTTATCTACAACTTTTACGAACCTGGCTCTTGGGTGTACTCCTTTATGGGGTGATATATAATAATATGATTAATCATATGGGTGAGATAACCTGATGTTTAATTTATTTAGTATATACATTTTAACCTTAATATTTTACATGTTAGGTAGTAGGCGGATAATTGTGTATTGACCTAAGAGAATTTGTAAATTGATTTAAAGTTTGTTTACCAATTTCATTTACAGTTGATTCGAACTTTAAGAGCTAGACCGGATGTTGATCCTAGATAACTTAGTCGCGTGTAGGTGTATCCTGGTGGGCGAACGATTTCCGGCGGATCTTACCACTACAACTTAAGCGGTTGACTAAAAGTGATTTACATTGTTTACATCCGGTGATTGTATTATTCGTGTCGTAGTTTCAGAATTACTGGTCACCTGTTTCGCCTACACTCGATTATCTCAATTCTGGTAAGTTATTTCGCTGATTAGTTTGAATGTACTTTACTAGCAAATTTTAGGAAAACTTCTACGCTTACCGAGGCTTCCAAGTAGATGCGATACCCTTCTGTTGGAATAATTTCGCTATGTGGAATTTTATTTGTTCAACGATATCGGTAACAATTTATGTGATATTAATACAAATTTTCTCTTATCTTAAACTTTGGTTTTTTCGATTATATTAATCTAATTTACGTAATAATTCGTTCATTTTATCGTTAATCAGTTTGCTGTAATTCCTGAATTTATGAGAATTGAAGGAAACCTTTTTCAAATCTGTGAATTTATTTTAGTTCTAACTAAGGGGTCGTGTTATTGGTAATGTATTCCGATGTCCATTATTCAAATTGCTAATAGTTTTCCCCGAGGCTAGCTGGATCAACTATTACCTTAATCCGCGAAGTTATTTTAATATTAATTAAATCCGTGAATTCAGTTGTACTTTAATTTACATCGAAAATTACTTGATTTCTACCAAAAAAACTGTCTTACGGTTATTCAATTCATCTCTAATTGTAATCTATGAATTACTTTAATCCACTAATCATAGTTCGTTAAAGAACTTATATTATTTATTCTTATTCAATACTTTAATTTACCAAAAACTAGTTTACATGGGTTTTACTCAATAATTATCTGAATTAGTTTAATCAATGAGATACTTCTATTTACCCGAAACTCATTTTAATTGTTACCAATGAATAGATTTAATTTAAGCAACGATATATTTATTTTTATTCATTTTATTTTTAATCAATAATTTAATCTAAACACTTGATTTTGCTCAATCACTTCTTCAATTTTATCAAAATGAATTAACAGTGAATTACGTGTCGTTACATTAATTTTAATCAACAATTTAATTAAGGGATTTCATACTTTTATTCGAGAATCATTTTACTTTTAATTGATACGTTTCTTTATTTGAAATCAATGAATTCGATTCTTAATTGCTTTCATTTTTATCGGGGGTTGATTTTTGATTAGATCAATATATTACTCGTTCTTACTCAAAGATCAGATTACTTTTATTGAAATGAATTATAATAATTTAATTGATGAAATTATTTGTCATTGCCCTAATTTTAATCAATAATTTAGATTATGAATTATCTTTACCCAATATTTACCGTAATTTTACGTCATAAAACACTTTACTTTCGCAATCAATGGTTATTTTAATTTTTATCAATAATCGCAATTTAATCGAATTCAATGATTCCCAATAAATTTTATTTATTTCAAAATATTAATCCAAAATAGCTATAACAACGATTTCAGTTAATTTAATCCCCGTACCCTTCCCCTTTAATAAGCCTTAAGCGCATATTGTGTTTATATTATATTTACTGAGTGTCCACTGGACTACTCGGTGTGATGATTTTAAGCCGTGTGTAATATAAATTTAGGTCGATTTTACAGAATTGAGAAACGAGGAAGCAGCCAGAGACTTCTTCCTTATTTCTCTTTTCAGCTATAGGGAGAAATATTGACGTTACGACCGCTGCGTTGCGCACGCTGAGTCTTCACGGGTACATATCATTGGCGATTTTCCACGCACTTACATGCATCTGTACTATGTAGATTTTGCTTTCTTGCGTTATGTGTTGGCTGTGGGCCGGAAAAATTTCGACAGTTTAATTTATAAAACAAATATATGTGTAAAACAATTTAAGTATATTAATAATATTTATTAATTATAAAAACAACATAATTACCCATTTCTAACCATTCCATAAAATTGAAAAACATCATAGCATAAAATAGAACATAAATGCCTCTCTCCCCACGTCGCCGCCAAGCAGAGCTCTACAGAGATGCTATGAACGTGACGTGGAAAGAGGGTTCCAACCAAAATATTTCTCACCTAAAAATTCTGATTTTCACAATAATTTCAAATTGAAAATATAGTTTGTGTCGAACAACGGTTTAGATTTTCAAAAATGGTTTTAAACAATTTTCAAAATGGTTCTAAAGATGGTTTCAAAAATGGTTAAGTTAAATGTGAAAATGGATCAGTATTTATACCTATTTTTCTCGCGTGTGAAATTTGATGCAGTAAAACAAAATTCGACCTTGTTATTTTCTAGTAAATTCTATTCTTTAATTTTATTATTTTTTGATTTATTTTTATAATTTTTTATTTAAGATTTTTATTGAATTATTACTAATTCAAATTTTTCGATTTACATTTCATTTTAATGAACTTTTATTAATTTTTTCCATTTTGTCGAATTTGTTGTGTTTTCTTGTTATATTTGTGTTGGTATCGTGCGGATCTTGGTGCGTTTTGTTATTATTTTAATTTATTTTTATGTTTATTAATTTATTTTTTAATTCTCTTTTTTCTCATAATTTATAGGGTTTAATTGGTGTTTCCAGGTTTATTTAAATCTGCATGTTATGTTTGCCTGTGTGTTACTGATCCATTAAAACATTTCTCAAGGCCGTCTACGTTCTGGCCCAACACTTTGATGCAATATTATGCTATTTGTTATTTTTGGTCAATGGATGGTAATTTATGTTTAATTGTTATATAATTAATAAATATTATTGATAATAATAACCTGTTTTATATGCTTAATAGTTAAATAATTTTGTCGAAATTTTTCCGGCCCACAGCCAACACATAACGCAAGAAAGCAAAATCTACATAGTACAGATGCATGTAAGTGCGTGGAAAATCGCCAATGATATGTACCCGTGAAGACTCAGCGTGCGCAACGCCGCGGTCGTAACGTCAATATTTCTCCCTATAGCTGAAAAGAGAAATAAGGAAGAAGTCTCTGGCTGCTTCCTCGTTTCTCAATTCTGTAAAATCGACCTAAATTTATATTACATACGGCTTAAAATTATCACACCGAGTAGTCCAGTGGGCACTCAGTAAATATAATATGAACATAAAATGCGCCTAAGGCCTATTCAAGGGAAAGGGTATGGGAGTAAATTACATTAAAATCGTTGATATAGCTACCTGAAATCTATAATGTGTGATAAGCTAATCATTGGTATTCTAATTTAATTGTAAAAATCAGTAGATAAATAATTCATTAACTCAACTGAATTAGATTATTAATTGTTGACTAAAGATAAATAACTCGTTGGTTAAGCTGAACTTGTTTCATTATAATTAAACTTAAAAGAACTTTGCATAATCATACATACTTTGTAGATAAATGAACTCAATCAAAACGATTGAAGTTAACGTAGGTCAAATAAAATTTTCGTATATTAGTTTATTGATTAAATAATATAAATTCCTTAATTAATAATAATACGTTAATTGAACTAAGAGACGATGTCGATTAAACCGAGTCATTCAGCGATTATAACTAAAACAATTGGAATAAAAGTAAAATAGCTTCATTAGTAGGGATCAAATAAACCTTGAATAAGAATAAAGTAGAACTAGATTCATGGATTTAATAGTATGACGTTAATATTAAAGTAATTTTATAGGGTTAAAGTAAAGGTCGACAAAATTAGTTGAAATGAAAATATGAGAAAACCGAGTAGTGGACACCAAAAAATGTTACCGAAACCGTCCTTAATCCAAACTGGAATAATTTATAGGTTTGCAATAAAATTTTCTTAAAATGAAACAAATTCAGAGGCTAAATTAAAGCGATCCTAGACGAAACAAATGAACGATAGTTTAAATCAAATTAATAAAACGTTTAAAATGAGAGAAAAGTTTTATTTTAATATTACACAAATTGTTAACTCACGAGAAAGCTTCATATACATAAAACTCCACGAAACGAAAATATTGCAATGGCATAAAATTTCATTTACTTGAAGGCTTCAATCGTAATACACAGTTTTCCTTAAAAATGGCGATAAGATATATTCAGATTAATCTACATAATAACTTACCCGAATAATTTGAGATGAATCTACCAATCGATAATCCTGAAAATGAAATGCCATAAACTTCATTACCGGATGTAAATAAGCTAACTCACTACCTTTCGACCGCTTAAGCCGCAACGCCAAGATCCGCCGGAAATCACATGAAATCGCCAAACACACGTCTATGCTTCATCGATTCATCCGTTCGACATCCGTTCTCGCCCTTAACTGTTCAGATCACCCACTTGTAAAATTGTTCAGCGAAACTAACTTCGATATTAAATTTAAAGAATCAATAAACTTTTATTATAAGATGTGGTGATAAGATTTATTCGATCGAACAACAATTTGTATTATAGAAAGTCCGAAAATAGGAAAAATGAATAAAATAGACAAAAATAAGATATAATACAGTTGCATAAAACTTAAATTCCCAACTTGCGTACGATGGTATCTTCATTAATGTGGTTGCTACCCACAATATCAACCCTATAACTCCTAAAAACTAACATGCCTAATTGAATGAAGATCAAGTTGATTAATGGACTTACCACCCGTGTATTATTAATTTCACTAGCATAAGCCACCCGTTTCGAAAGAATCCCGACCAAATAAAAAGCTACTAGGACTCGATAAGATTAAATTGGATGACACCCTCAACAGTGATATAGGCCCTATTTATTTGTCAACAACTTAATATGGTGAACTAAACGGAGCTAATAATAAAAACGTTTTAGACATGTCACCCGAACGAAGCATCAGTCGAAGTACAGGCAAACAGGGACAGACAAGAGTTCAACCGACCACGAGAACATTCGATCAGATACAACAACAGTGGCCATATCCAACTACCTGGAGGATATTAGGCTTGGAGAAGGATCCCTGCGGTCTCTCGGGACAGCAATACCCAGCTGCGGAGACCTACGTGAACGCACAGAATCTCCTCACTCAATGGGAAAGGGTGCAGGAGCAGGTGGATTTACAGGTGGTTAAGGCGAGGATGTATCTCGCAAACGTGGTGGAAGACATCCTCGCCGGGCGGATTGCAGTCGCCTATCCACCTCGCCCAGTCCGTGATACCCGACGACCCTATACCGTGGAGGCTCTCAAACGAAGCCTGAAGGATATTGTCCCGAAGAGTGAATTAACCGTGATAATTTTATGTAGTGACTGATTTAAAATATTAGAAATTTGTGTGTTATTTTCTTCTTATAGCTAGAATTATTCGTGATTTTTGTTTAATGAGATGAATGATTATCTAACTTAATCAATAACAAATTAAAACGATCTATTTGATTATAGCGATGTCTTCCCTACGAATCTTACAGACTGAATTGGACCACGCGAGACAGGCAAACGCGGAACTACTCGCCCAGATTATTCAATTAACCCGCGAAATGCAACAGATAAAAGCAACATGGACGGATCCCGCAAAGACGAAAGCGGTCTACCTCCGACTCACAGCGGCCCAGAAAGGCTGGACAGAAGAACGGCAGCTCAATCAGAGCCTGCGCACGCAAATTCGGTGACTCGAAGTCGCCCTAGCTGTCTGCCGAGAGGGGAAGCGGTAACATATCCGCTCGTCTTCGCCCCAACCCAGATGTCACAGAAAACCACCCAGTCAGCGGAGCAACCTACCCTTCCAGCAAACAATCGTCGGCCGGGTCGTAAGGAACGTGCCCGACGTCGAGTAATCCAGCTGCAAAACAGTTAATTCGTAAAATTGCACGTGCTGCTAATTAAATAGAGTAGTTGTGTTCTTATTAAACTTGTTCTTTTGACATATCCATATGCCAAATCTTCACATCATACTACCAGACCTTTGTTTCATCTCTTCACAGGCAAATAAGAACCTAATCTGGAATGACCATGAGGGACAGAGCAAAGCGAGCGCAAATCTTCTATCGACAGCTCGTGGACCCGAGGATTGTCCGAGCAACTATAGTACTAGCAAATGGTACTCAATTTTTGCGGGCAATCCACCACTTGAACACATTACCAACGTTGCCTAGCAACGGGTGCCAAGTGGCGATCAGAATCATTTTGTATGGCGTTACGAGGGCAACTAGAAGGGTAAGCAAGATTCGAAACCCTGTAACCCACCATTACTTTAACTATTTTATATTTCACTAAGAAACGTTGATAATGTACAAAATGCGTGGATTCCAGCCAAAAGTAAACGCACTTAAATCGAATTGCTAAAGTCTCGGCATGGCTTCGGATTCATGTACTGTCTGCATCCGATTTTTTCGTTTTTCGATATATGCTATAAATCGCCATTCTTGAACCGAGGGAAAATTTATAACTTCAATTTGAAATCTACTCTCATTTGATTGGGAATGACTGGTTTTTTCCTTTTTAAAATTGTTGGGCCAGAACACAAACGGCCTTGAAAATTGTTTATATGTGTTGGGCCAGTACAAGGTTTTGTTTAAATGGATTGGAAACAGCACGCAAACACAACATGCAAAGTTTAAAATCGGACCCATAAACATCAAATAACCACCTCAAAATGCGAGAAAACACAATTAAATATAAAATGGGAAAACACAAAAGTAAATTAAAATATTAACAAATGCACCAAGATCTGCACGAATTGACATAGAAATAACATAATAACAAAAGATTTGACCAAAAATCAACAATTTACGGAAAAAGAAACGAGTTCATGAATAAATTTGTTGGGCCAGTACAAGCTTTTGTTTAAATGGATTGGAAACAGCACGCAAACACAACACGCAAAGTTTAAAATCGGACCCATAAACATCAAATAACCACCTCAAAATGCGAGAAAACACAATTAAATATAAAATGGGAAAACACAAAAGTAAATTAAAATATTAACAAATGCACCAAGATCTGCACGAATTGACATAGAAATAACATAATAACAAAAGATTTGACCAAAAATCAACAATTTACGGAAAAAGAAACGAGTTCATGAATAAATTTGTTGGGCCAGTACAAGCTTTTGTTTAAATGGATTGGAAACAGCACGCAAACACAACACGCACATTTCAAAATTGGACCCTTAAACATCTAATAAACACCTAAAATGCGAGAAAAACACATAATTTAACATATAAAATAGAAAACATAAAATTAAATTAAAATATTAACAAACGCACCAAGATACGCACGAATTGACATAGAAATAACACGATAACAAAAGATTTGACCGAAAAAGTGACAATTTACGAAAAATTAAAAGAGTTCATGAATAAAGCGAACAAAAATAAAATAATTTTAATCAGAAATGATTGAAATTAAAAATAAATGAGTAAATTGTAAAAGAAATCAAAAAATAACAATAAATTAGAAATAAATTAGACACATAATTGCAAGGTCAAATTTTGTTTTAACGCATAAAAAATAACACGCAAGGTTAGGGTCACAGAACAGGTATAAATACCAATCCATTTTCACAAAGTGAGGATGAAAAATCACTTTTCACTCAGTGAATAAACTACTTTTGTCAGAGCAATTCAAAGGAGCAACTCTCGGTAACTGTTTTCATTCTGCGAATCAAGTATCTTAATGTAAGCTCTACTTGATCGTATGTGTGAGGACCTCTTGTCGTATGTTGATATGTATGAACTATGAACGAACCATGATGAAATTGTTTCAACAAATATATGTATTTATGAAAAAATGAATCTTCAGTTTTACGAGTCGAAATTTTTCTGGCCCACAGCCACACATCACACAAGAAAGCAAAATCATAACACAACTAGTCACACTGTGTAAGTGCGGTTTCTCCGCCTATAGTGTGTGCCCGTGAGAGCTCTGTCGTGCGTAACGACGGATCTCGAACGTAAATATTCTACCCATTATAGGGGCGGTGGGAAGATTGAGGACTAGTCTTTTGGCTAGCTCTCTTTCACCCATCTCCCGTAAAATCGACCTAAATATTTAACTACACATCGGCTAAAATGATAACACCGAGTAGTCCAGTGGGCACTCGTAAAATCTAATATGAACACAAGAACCTTAGGACTAAAATTAAGGCTCGGGTAGTGGGGACTTGAAACCGATGCGATGCAGATAAATTTAATAACTAAAAGGAAATTAAATTAATTTAAAGTGATTGAATCCATAATATTAAACTAGACGTGACGTAAATAAATTATTAAAATGATGAAATTATGACTAAATTTATGACCAGAACATACTACATCGAAAATACTTTTGTAACGTAATTAAAGGATAGTAATTAATTAAATAAAATGATCCAAAATTAAATACTCATGTAATAAAAATCAAGAAAAATTTCATAAGTATTAATAATTTGAATTATCCTCGGATTTAACCTAAATTAATAAATGACTTATGAGTAAGAAGCCAGAAAAAATGGAGTAAAGGAACGAAACAGTAAACGATAGAGTAGAATTAACTGATTCTGAGAAAAATTACGGCAGGATATAGACCCGCTAATATTTCATAAAAGTAGTAGTTAAGGCATTAGGCAGTGATAAATTGTAAGCCAAATTAATGATTAAATTTAAATCCTTCTAACTAATTGAAAGATAACTATGAAATTCATGAATCCAAGGATAATTCCAGGAGTTAAATAATAATATTATGCTACGAATAACCGATAAGAAACGACCAAAATAATCATATTAACCGTACCTGACACGAATAAATAAATTAATAATTTCACACAAGGATAATGGATCAACGACAACGAAATATCACAAATAGTTCACCAATGCAAACATAAGAACTCAGCTTCCGTGAGAGAATCCAAGTGAATTCAATTGCAATAGATTGCCCCCGAATAGTATTGAACCTTTAAACCCGAATAAAACACGAGAGACGCCCTGAAATTGATGGAGGTAATAAAATCAGAGGTTCCAACCAAAATAGCAAACCCTATAGTTCAATATCACAACCCAACTAAATATCAGAGTAGAGAATTAGATCCTTTCCAAACCCCGATATTCTCTTCATCGAATATTCCACCCAGCAGCTTCTCCCTAATCAGCATGTACAATTGAACATTTTTTCCGAAATAATAGTATTCCGGAGCAACTTGCAGTAGAGTGTCTTCTTTGATACACCGACGTCGAATAAGACCAACAGTTCAGATAAAGAGCACCGAAAATTCCAATCATCAAGCTAAAATTGCGATTAGTTACATACTAATCCATAGAACCAATAGAGGGCAATTTGATTGTTAATACGCTAAATAAACTACAGACAGGTCATAGTCCGAGTTTACCGCGGAATAAATCACCAAAAATCCGACGCGAATGACAGGTCGATGACGATAATCACATAAGCTTATAATAACAAAGACGATGAAGCGATCAATAGCAATGGACTTTCACCGCCAACCTGAACGAAAACAAATAATGATCGGTATCAAAGAATAAACAATAAATAACTTAAAATAATTATATTAACGTTCAACCGCGAAAAAGAATAAATTAAACGACAGTTCACGCACCCCACCACGCCCTCGCAAATAATTTACGAATATAAAAGAACATAGTAGAAACTCACATTTCATACCGCGTAAATGCATCACCAAGCAACTAGCACCGATAGTGGACGCGTTCGAACTCGAGACCCTTTACGAGATCGGATCTCGAGGAATGATACTCAGATGCCTAGTGAAGAGAGACAATCAGGTAATTTTGCACGCTACATTTCAAATTTCATCGTAACTAAAATTCACCCATACCAATACTTTATGGAAATGGCATAAATCATTAACGCCCATGTTTTGTACACGCAGGCACATCGATAAAAATGATTGTTAATTAAATATTTTCACGTTTAGATCGCAGAGACCCGCATGGCAGTTGGAGTGACAATTCTCGAGTGACTCTACAGATCCCGAGCGCTTCCGCCGCTCGATACCGCCAAGTTTTGTGGGATAACGGATATCTGTTATCCACTTATGGAGACTCCAGTTGGCCAAGAAGATCAGAATATCAAGCCGAAGAGATCGAGTTACCAAGTATCGCGATTAAGCGCGAGCCGGGCCACAATCCAGCACGAGAAGCCCGCCAGCGAGCCGAATACGCGGCCATGAAGATGGAAGAACTCGAAAGAAAGTACCACCGGAAAGCGGTGTTGGCCCGACAACGACTAGCTCAAGTAAACAGAGACATCGCAAGTGGTGCTATCCCGAGCACCGATGGCTTCCCGCCAGAATATGGAGTGTCCTTCGAGTTAGACGACCCGAGGCTGACGCAGATGACAGCACCGACGAAAATGGTGATACCGGAGAACCTCGTGCAGTCAACACTTCGAAATCGACTCGGATCTCGTCAAACCGGCGATCATACATATGCGAGCAGGCATCCCCAGTGGAATTCCAAGCACAACAATCGAAGGAGTGAACGTTTTAATGGTCATGAATGAGTTGAATCGATATGTTTTGACGACAATAAATGTTTATGTCTCACGGGTTATTCAATTTTTAGTTTTCTAAATTAACTACTTTGACATTAGTGTAACTAAAGAAATGTAAATTTTCTACCTTTTTTGCAATAAGTTTCCAAATATTTTATAGATAATAAATGATAGGAAAAGATAGAACGTTTTTGTCATTAAACTTGGACCAACCAGAGAGTTAACACCAACCAACTAAGACGCATGAAACGCAGCCGATAATACATCGTAAAATTAATTAAGAGAGAGGGTCAATAGGATTGAATCAATATTGTAAACGAATAATCAGTTAAATATTGTAATTTTAGAAATGAAAGCCACGAAAATATTGCACCAAGAACTGAGAGAACTTAGACGAGAAAACCAGCTCCTGCACCAACAACTCCTACAACAGAGTCGAGAGATGCAACAGCTGAAAGCCACTTGGGCCGCACCCGAGAAAATGAAAGCATTGTACCAGCGCCTCACTGCCGCACAACAGGGCTGGAAAGAGGAAAGAGTGTTGAACCAGGCGCAGCGAACACAAATCAAAGGACTGGGGGTCGCCTTGTCGGCGTGCCAGGAGGGAAGTGTAGTGACTTACCCTCTGGTATTCGCTCCGGCACAATTAGCCTATCGCGACCAAGAAAGAGCCCACTCAACTAACAAGAAGCCCAGATCACACGCTCGACCGGGTCGAACCGAGCGGTTGCGAAGACGCGCCCAAGGAGTAGCCAAATGAGATAATAAACTCAATGTCCGATGATAATTTGATCTGTTTGTCATTAAATAAAAATTGTTTAGTTTATTATGTTACTATTTGTAAATAAATATAGGAACGAAAAGTATTAAATAGAAAGTGATAAAGGGACCTAAAATAGAAGACGGACATAGGCCTTCTAACGGCAGTCCGCTGAACCCGACATAGGACTAACCCTTAGCAGTTCTGATATCGGAACTCACCTTTGGACGTCCTGTGACCAGTGGTTACATTACCAACGTTGCCTAGCAACGGGTAACCATTGGCGGGAGCAAAACTATTTTATATGATTGGGGTGAAGGTCATCCACACTGTTAACCCCACAAATTGAACAAAAATAAAATAATTTTAGTCAGAAATGATTAAAATTAAAAGTTAATGAATAAATTGTCAGATAAATCGAGAAAATAATAAAAATTAGAAATAAGTTAGACACATAATATCAAGGTCAAATTTTGTTTTATCGTATGAAAATTAACACGCAAGGTTAGGGTCACAGAACAGGTATATATACCAATCCATTTTCACAGAATTTTAACCAACTTTGAATCAATTTTCACTCAGTGAATAGATTTCTTTTCACCAGAACGATTTTATTCAAAGGAGCTCTCGATAATTGTTTTCACACCGCGAAATCAAGTAACTTAATGTAAGCTCTACTTGCTCTTATGTGTGGGAACCTTTGTCGTATGTTGGAATGCATGAACCGAACTAATGAATAAACTATGATGCAATTGTTTTGAAAAATATATGTATAATGAAAGAGAATTTTTAATGCGTCGAAATTTTTCTGGCTCACAGCCACACAACACGCAAGATAGTAAACTGAAACATAACTAGTCACACTGTGTAAGTGCGGTTTCTCCGCCTATAGTGTGTGCCCGTGAGAGTTCCGTCGTGCGTAACTACGGTCTCGAACGTAAATATTAAACTCGCTTTAGGGGCGGTTGGAAGATCGAGAACTAGTCTTTTGGCTGGCTCTCTTTCACCCATCTCCAGAAAATTTGACCTAAAAATTAATTCCATACATCGGCTAAAATGATCACACCGAGTAGTCCAGTGGGCACTCGAAAAATCAAATATAAACACATTTATCTTAGGATCAAATTGAGAGGATCGGGAGGTGGGAACTCGATATCGATGTGAAGAACGTAAAACCTAATAAAATGATTAAAGAAAGTGAATCGAATAACTAAAGAAAGTAAATCTAATAATTAAAGAAAGTAAATCTAATAACTAAAGAAAGTAAATTGAATAATTAAAGGAAGTAAATCTAATAATTAAAGAAAGTAAATCTAATAATTAAAGAAAGTAAATCTAATAACTAAAGAAAGTAAATTGAATAATTAAAGAAAGTAAATTGAATAATTAAAGAAAGTAAATCTAATGATTAATGAAAGTAAAGCTAATGTTTAAAGAGAGTAAATCTAATAAAATAATTAAAGGAAGTCTAATAATTAAAGAAAATAAATCTAATTAAGATGATTAAAGAAAGTAAACTTAACAAACGATTTAAGGAAGTAAACCCGATAAATGAATTAACGAAAGTGAATCCGATAAAATGAATACAGAAGGTAAATCTGATCAAATCGTTAACGCAAGTAAAACCTAACATAGAGATGAAAGGTATTAATTCTAACGAGATTAACTAAGTAAAATAAATCTAGCCAATTTAACTAACTCAACGAAAATGATCAAAGATATTAAATGTAACAAAAATTTAAAACCAACCGAACGATTTAACATGTTAGAACTGACAAACGAATTTAACTGAGTTGACCCAGACGAGAACTGCTAAACGTGATGCATAGTAATCAGGATGTGAGATAAACAAGTAGAGTTGAGGGATAAGGATAGATAGATTGAACCTAACCAGATGCGACTAAAAGTAAACTAAAGTTGATGAGGGAGGAATACAAATGACCAAGTCAACTAGATAACATTAGGAGCGATTGGATGTGACTGAATACCATGTGTAATTGGAAAAAATTAATAAACATTTGGAGTGATTGCAACTGACGAACCTATATGTAATTAAAAGCAACTTAAGGAACCGTGACGAGTTAAAATGGACGGTAGCTAAAATGAATCGACAAGTAATTGAGCATAACGAAGGGAAACGAGATACGGCTAAGTAACTAAACATAATAGTTGATATAGTACGGTTTAGCTAAGTGCAACAACAGTAACTGATCCTGATAACATAACTAAAATTATAAACTCAGACATAACGCTTGACACTGATCTCAAACCCGCTCTAAACTCCAAAAATAGCTCCAGAGGAAGTGAGGAACGACTACGCATAATCATAAATCATTAGGATAAATAGAGAAACCCAGTAACGTAATACTAGCTAAAAGACATCCGTAAATGGAATTACTAATATCATAATGCACAGAAATGATAAATTCGAAAATTCACACAAAAGGATAAACATAAAAACTAATCATTAAATTAAATATGTATTTTTCCGTAAATTATCGGCCCACTAAGAGGCAATAGAAATCGCTATGTCCACTTGAACTCTGCGCAGGATATTGACCCAGATTGACGAGGATCTAAGTACTGATCGATAGAGACGAGTCCCCAATCAGCACCGAATTGTCAAAGGCTCCACGTTCACTAGCTTGTTGTGATAGGAAACGATTGCAATCTGGTTGAGCTGATGATATGAGAGACACCATAGAACCAGAGCTACGTACGCAAAAGATCTGTCAACGTCAGAGAAGACACGAGATTCAAATTACTTTTAACTAAGGTCCTTGATGTGAGGAAAGCCACAATTCATTGACACCACAGAGAAAAATCCCGTAATTTCACTCAACAGATTTATAATAGGAAGATTTCAAATCAACTGGAAAATCGACCTTAAGATAATAAAATCTAGAAAAGTAATATGATATATCACTACCGCACCTTGAATGGTAATGTAAGATAGTGAAATATGGCCAAATAAACTCACTCACGCGAAATACAGATTACAATAGAATATTTGTCCAACTGTTCATTATCTCTAGCCAAGCGAGAAACCTGGAAAGACTAAAAATTATTTAAAAATTAAATGTTATAATTTTCCCTTAGTACAAGTCATTAGAAATATTAGGCCCTTATTGGAATTTAAATTACGATAACAAAGATAATTTCACTAACCCAGCGAGGCACCTACTGGTAATCTAATATAAATAACAAACGAGAATTTGAAAACCACATCTTAAATCATGTCCGCTCCACGACAGACATCTTCCGCCATTAATCATAAAATGCAGGAACGAACAAGCAACGAGCGTCAAGACCGGGTATGTATACGGGATACCGACATGCGAGATGAGTTTCGACCAGGTATTACTTCATTTAAAAAGCTTAAGTCGTCCACTTAACGATCAACCGCAAATTAAACTCCAACCCAACCAACACTGACCCATAAGCTCACCTTAGGTTGCCTATCTTCACTACATAAAAGCAACGATTTATTCTTCCATTTGAAATATGATTATAACATTTATTTTCGATTATACAAATTCGCATGGAGAATGGAGTGACGACTCCAGGTTGACCCTACAAGTCCCTAGTAGCTCTGCCGCTCGGTATAGACAGGCGCTATGGGACCAGGGTACGAACTAGAAACTTATTGAGGACCCAATTGGTCGCGTCGACACAACGACCGGGGTGACGAAATTGAACTGCCAAGCGTGGCTATTAAACTGTAACCTGGCCGGAATCTTGCACGAGAAGCCCACAAACGAGCCGAATACAGCGCTATGGAGATGGAGGAAATGGAGAAAAAATATCATCGAAAGGCGGTGATGGCCAGACAGAGATTAGAACAAATCAATCAGGATATTGCAAATGGAATTATCCCTAGTACCGATGGAGCTCCACCTGACTACGGGGTCTCGTTTGAGCTCGACGACCCAAGGCTCTGACAAATGGCCGCTCCGACAACTCTGATCTTAGCGGAAGGATTAATTCACCCGACACTTCGTCACAGACTCGGACCAAGGCCACAAGACAAACATGCCTACACTCGCCGGCATCCAAAATGGGCTTTTACAAGCCGAGATCGTCGAAACACGGATTTCACAGACTGAACATCATTCTATACTTGACTACACTTTTGTATTGGGAATAAATAAATTTTAGCGGTTTAACTGTTTTGTCTTGTATCATTACGTGAAAATAAATTCTGAAAGATCTTAGTTACCACGAGAGCAAAGACCCTCACCACTTAACCAATACTCCAGATAAATGAATAAGTCGTAAGCGAGACTCACCGGGAATAAAATTAACCAAACCAATGAAGCCCACCAGAATATGTTGAATACAGACAAAAGAAATTAATAAATATGTTGATAGCAACCATGATAATAATTATCTCTTAAAATGACTTTTAATTTAGAAATGAAGGCGATAAGAATTCTGAATCATAAATTGAAAGAGCTCCGGCGTGAGAACACACATCTCCATCAACAACTTTTGCAGCAAAGTCGCGAGCTCCAAAGGGTAAAAGCCACCTGGGCGGAACCTGAAAAAATGAAAAGTATATATCAACGCCTGACTGCGGCCCAGCAAAGTTGGAGAGACGAGAAGTCCTTGAATCAGGCACAACGAACACATATAAAAGGATTAGTAGTTGCCCTGTCAGCGTGCCAGGAGGGTAGTGCGGTCACTTACCCCCTCGTTTTCGCACCGGCACAGCTGGCTAATCGCGACCAAGACAAGCAGAAATCGTCCAACAAGCGACATCATCCGCATGCTAGGCCAGGCCGAACTGAACGCTTGCGCCTACGTGCCCAAGATGAAAGTGACCAACTGAAATTCGAGGAAAGAAAGGATTAATAAACTGATATTCAAATAAAACAAAATTATGTTTTTCTTCCTTCTATTGATTTGTTTCTGTATAGCGAGTAAGGTGCGCGAATAAAATGAGAAAGAGGATAACTAAGGGACCTGAAAGATAAGACGGACATAGGCCTTCTAACGGCAGTCCGCTGAACCCGACATAGGACTAAACCTTAGCAGTTCTGACATCGGAACTCACCTTTGGAGGTCCTGTGACCAATGGTTACAGTTCCAACGTTGCCTAGCAACGGGTACCCATTGGCGGGCGTCAATTATTTTGTATGTATTGGGGTGATGGTCATCCACACCACTAACTTTACATATGTATCAGTAATATAGCATGAAAACCCAGCACCAAGATAACTTAAAATACAACATACAACATAAACCATCAACTAAACACTCTAAAATTTGAGAAAATATAAATAAATATAAAATCAAAAAACAATAAAGTAAAATAGAATAAATACAAAATGCATCCAGAACCGCACGAAATTTACATAAAAAAATAACATAAAAAGAAAATTTGACCGAAAAACGACAAGTTATATAAAAGTAAAAAATTAATGAATTAAAAGACTTAAATAAAATGTTTTTGGTTTAGTAAATCCAATTAAAAATTTTAAGAAATAAATTGCCAATTTAAATTAAGAAAATAATAAAAATTTAAATTAGATGTTACAAGTAAAATCAAGGTCAAATTTTGTTTTATAGCAATAAAAAACACGCAAGGTTAAGGTCAAATTGTAGGTATATATACTAATGTGTTTTGACAAATTATAAACTTTTTTGCAGTCTTACTTTCAGTCTTATTTTGCAGTCTTATTTTGCAGTCTTAATTTTAGTTGGTGTGCGTTACAACTGTGAGCCGTGCATTCAGGCAATTAACACTGGTAAGTGTTTTGTCTGGACACGATAACTCTCAGTTGGTGTGCATTGACTTAAGATTTAAAAATGAAGATGTACCTGCAATATGAATGACTTCACTATGAATTTATTGATCGATAATGATTAAATGCTTGTATTTATGAAAACTTATGATGAAAATATGAAATGAAGAATTTTAATGAAGAATATATGTTTATGCATCGATGCTTTTGTCCAATTCAGATGATAATATTTATTTATTTGTTTTTGGGCCCACAGCCAGTACAAACTACAAGTAATTAAAATCCTACACACTATCAGACTGTATAAGAGCGGTTTGCCACGCCTATAGTTCTGTGCCCCTTGAAGGTCCATGCCATGAGAAACGACGGATGCCGGACGTCAATATCTTCCTATATGGGTGTTAGTTAGATCGAGTGGGGGGTAGTCTTTTGGCTGCTTCATTTTACTTCTTCCGAAAATTCGAGTCAAAATCATACTAGACAATCGGCTCAAAATCACTAACACCGAGTAGTCCAGTGGGCACTCATTAAATACAATGTGAACACAAATAGATCATAAGGACAAAGAAAGTTAAAGGGTAGCGGGGAAAATTGCGAAATCGTTGCAACATTTAAAATGAATAGCCATCCGAAAAAGATTAATCCGAACGACCAAAATCATGAAAAGGAATAATTTAAATAATATATAAGAATTAAACAAATTATTTTGAGTTGAGGCGGAACGCTGCGCAAATTTTCCGAAATAAGTAAAATACTTTATCCTACAACTGTAAAATAAGGGCGGAACGCTGCTCAAATTTTCCGAATTAATTAAAATACTTTATCAAAAATTGTAAAGTAAAAGTGGCGCGCGGCTCAATTGTTTGTATAATAATCTGATAAAACTGAGAAATAAGGGCGGATCCCTACTAAAAATTTAATAGTAATAATGGGGATAACGGTAATAATAATAATAATAATAATAATAATAATAATAATAATAATAATAATAATAATAATAATAATAATAATAATAATAATAATAAAATTAATAATAATAATAATAATAATAATAATAATAATAATAACAATAATAATAATAATAATAAATATAATGTTACTGGTAGTAATAAGAATAATAATACTAGTAATATCAGTAAAAATTGATAAGAACAATACATATAATAGTAACGATGATAATACTAGTAACGACAATAGGGAACATAGTAGTTATAATAGAAATAAGGGTAAGAGAGATACTGTGAGGATATTTAACGTAACGAAGGGTTTACAGAACTTAGGAAAATAATTAATTCGGACAACCATAAGAAGGACTATGGGAATGGATATAACAATGAATGATATAGCGGTATAGATTAACATTTGAAAGAAATAGGAGAAGAATGGGACATAAAAATCGAAATCGAGCACAGGCTTTCTATCAGCAGCTCGTTGGACCCATGGATCGTTCGGTCAATTATAGCATTAGTAATAGCGCTCACTTTGTCGGACTATCCACCCACTCGAACACAGTTCCAACATTGCTTAGCAACGGGTGCCGAGTGGTAATCAGAAAATATTTTTTATGGTGTTTCTGGGTAACAACCATATAGCTTCAAAATCTCAACATCCAGAAACCCACCATATAAATTTGGGGGCTCAGCCGGGATAAAATGATTTTCTTGTGCAAATAAACGAGAGGGGACAGGATACAGGACTATTTTATCAAACAGAAAATATCGGATGAAATTTTGCCTGACCATGGAAAGATGATGAACTAAGGAATGGAACTTAACAACAAACGATGGAAAACGATCGATTTATCTACGATGAGAAAATAGTTAGATGAAACAAATTGCTCACCCACCAAGTATACATTTGAGGGCTCAGCCGGGTTAAAAACTTTGTTATATTGGAGGATCAAAACAATCAAGTTAAGAAACAGCAAAGAGTTTGTCAGTAAACCCTCAGCGGGATGAAATGATTTTTTTAGACAAACGATCAAAGAGCACAAGATGCAAGAATTTTGTTATCAAACAAGGAAATGTCGGGATCTCATTTCACCAAACTCCAGAAAGCCAACAACTGAGAAAAGGGAGGTAATGGAAAACTATAAAAAACTATGGATTTTTCTACAAAATGAGAAAAAAATGTTGATGAAACAAATGTCTCAACCACCAAGTACAAAGTTGGGAACTCAGCAGTGAACAAAGTGAACAATATACAAAATTTCGGTTAGAAAATATAACAAGCAGGAAAACGTTGGGACGACATTAGACAACTAATAATTCGTAAAAACAGCAACAGAATAAATTTAAAACGAGTTAGCGGCTAGCAAACGGGAGAAGCAAGACATTTGAAAGTAACCACCGAGACGATATTTCAGACAATTGCACGAAGAAATAAAACAAAAACTATGAAAAACGACCAATGTATCTACATGGAAAGCAAACTAACGAATGAAAGAAATACGGAAAGAAAAGATCAGTGCGAAATAAAAAGCGAAAGACTTTGTTTAATCACTCGAAGCTGAGATCTAATGATTATTTTACAACGAAAAACAAATGTCAAAGAAAATTAAGAAATTACAAATATTCGCAAGAGCACACTCAACTCAGCATGAATGACGATTCCAGATGGAAACAAATAACGATAAAAACAATAAACGTTGTGACGGAATTTCACCGAAACGCAGACAGATAACAACTGAAAAATACTGACAGAAACTTTGAAAAATGACCGATTTGTCTACATGGAAAGTGGAAACACAGAGTATGAATTTTTAGAAACGGTCAAACATTAATTCGCTTAAGAGCAACCAGAATGTGAGTGATATGAGGGACAGGAACACGGTCATGATTGCTGGCAAAATATGGAGAAAAATCAACACGAGAAAAGTAGAAAATTTCACGAAAAAACAATTATTTACTGGAGTTCCATGAAAATTAGATAGTATTGATATAAATAAATTAAGAAAGATAAAAGGTATCTTAAGGGTCCTAATAATATGAAATAACAAAATCATAACAGATAAGACAATAATAGATAGCCTCGGAAAATACATGAGCATAGTTGATCAAAAATGGAGGAATGAAGAATGTAATTAGAAAATGCAAAATCTGATAATATGATGTAACAAAACAACAGTTTAGAAAACCCATGAATGACGAGTATTGTAATAAAAGAGAAAAATATTAATACATGTAAATATATTAAAATATTAGATACATAAAAATTTCAAAAATGAAACGATTCAACAGGAAAGTGGGGATAAAATTATCAATATTTGTAAGGCAGAAATCAAGGAAACAAGAAACCATAAATAAAAATAAAATTATGGGTAGGTTGTATAAATCAATGGAAATCACTGTGTAAATATCATTCAAAAACAGTAGAAGTAAGAATAAAAATATAAAAAATAAATAAATAGCTAAAATAAAAAAAAATAAAAACAGGGAAAAGGTGGAAACCACGATGATTAAAGCTATTAGAAAATGGGAAACCACAAAAAATGTGGGTCGTGTAAATATTGTATAAATAAATTACAGAACGATATAAATAATAATTAGATAAGTATGAGAATAGCGATTAGAATACGGGATAATTGGAAAACTAGAAAATGTCGAATTAAAAATAATTAAAATAAAGTAATTTTAAATAATTTTAAACTTAGTAAATGATTAATTTAAAGTAATTAAATTAAAAAAATCAAAATTATTAACAGAAATTCAAAAAAAGGTTGCAACGATTTCGAGCACCTACTCATATGAACTGTGTATTGTAATAAAGTTAATGAGAAACTGTAGCAGAATTAACGATCGACCGGTTGTGTGAATATCAAAACTGTGAGACTAAGTGAAGCCAAATTCGGTAATAAATGAGAAAGAAATAATCGATCAAGTTGGAGAAATTGATGAAAAGATAATCAAGATGATGGAGAAACTTAGGTGTGGATAAAAGGAAATGTTCTGGTGTAAATAAAATGAATAGTTAGCAATGAGCGTAGATGAATAGAATGATGATGCTTATTATAAATGAAAATAAAGGATTTGGAGTAAGTAATAATGAATTACGAAAATAGTAGTCAGCAACCAGAGGAAATAGATAATTAAAAACGAGTACGATAAGTAGAGATAAATAATATTAATAAATGAGACAGCAATAACAACCGAAAGGTGTAAAACATACGTCAAAGCCGAAAACTTCATGAAAGCCGTCAAATAAATTGGACAAGTAAAACACAACTTAAACAGCGAAAGCTGAAAAATCACAGATAAGGTACGGTAAATGATTCGATGCATTTCATTTCTTAGTGTATTTTGTAATGATGTTTATATTATACTATATGGGAATAGATTCTCGACTATAATATTTATACACTGCTTTTATATATTATTGGATATACATACACTCGTTTCATATAATATTTATATGCCACTTTTATACATTACAATATAAAAATATCTGTTATATACACTATATACACACTCCTGGCTATTTATTACTTCATCGTCTCCAAAATGTCTACGCGCAAAGTGCGTATTCCTCCATATCTCCCGTCAGTTCTTTGGTATATATCGATCTCGCTTGGCCACCCGAGTGGTGCCATTTTTAACGGGGCTGTTGCATCCATATCATTCTTGGGAATGGGTTTATATCTTGGCTTGCTTCGTTCTCTCTTAATACTTGATAATTGTTCAATTTTGTTGTACTATCATATTCTGGGTTCTCTGGTTTCGGCCACATTTTTTTTCCCAAAGGTTTTTAATTTGTACTTTCCAGTTACTCTCAGTTGCTGAATTATTATCCACATAATTATCACGCTTGTGACACTGCCTGATATCACTACCAATTTAACTGTGTTTGAAGTTGCGTTTTCTGTTTTCGTTGTCTTCATTCTTGATGTTTCGTGGTTTTGAACTGTCTTAAATACTACTAATAAGTGATTTGTTACCTTTCTGATAAATGACGATCGTTTTTGCTTATTATTTGCCTACTATCGGTTTGGTATTTTGTTGCGCTTTCTTTCGTAGTTTCACCTTTGTAGTTTCTCACTCCCTTTTGAGAAGAGTTTCGGGATAATCCTTGCAATATCTGATATATTGATTCTGTATTATTTCTTGTTAGCAAGCGTGGTTACATGTACTTTTCCTTCATTATTTCTCTGCCGTTAACTTTTCTTCTTGAATTTCTGCCTATCCTGCATATATTTGTGATTAGCTTTCCATGAAGTTTCCATATAGTTTCGTATTTCAGTGCGTCAGCTACTACACTGATTGATACTTCTTTTCTGACATTATTCACTCTCTGTGGTTTGTTTTTCGTTGTTGCTTTTCTTAGTTTTGCACTAGGTTGTGTTGATTTTTCTGACTTTTGTTGTTCCTGTAGTTGTTTTATTCGTTTCATTGTCTTTTAGGTTTTCTTTGTCCATTATCTGGTCATTGCTATATTTTTCACTTTCTTTGTTGGTTTTTTCACTGTTGTTTTGTATTTTTACTTCGATTATTCTTGGAATTATTGTCATTTTCTTTAAACGGATTTTCAAAGTCCTTATCGTTCTGTATTTTTGGTTATCTTCTCCTTGTACACAAATCACGTACGCCGTATTTTCAATTATGTTTCTGAACGAATATAGTTGATTTTGGTTTAGTTTCCTCTTTTCGCAGTGTGTTGCTAGTTTCTTTTCCATAGTTATGCAGGTAATGTTGATTTGTTGTTTCTAAGCATTTTCGACTATTATTTTGTAGTTCCGGATCGCTTTTTTAATTCTTAATTTTCCCAAAATGTATTCATCCGTTAGGCTGACTAACGTCATTAGTATCAATAATCCTTGTAATCCTTGTAGTAGGGTTGGTCGATTTTAAATTAGCTGTGAGTCTATCATCTGTTTCCAATAGGTTTTATTCGTGCTTTCTTCATCTATTGGCATTTTCCGATCGTCGTCATTCTTTGGCTTTTGTTGTTTTATTTCCTTGGATGTTACAGAATCTTGCTTTTTATTTATTTCTTAGAATTTTTCCTCTGTATTATCATCTTCATTGTTTCTGTCTTAATTCTCTTCGTCCTTTTTGTCCTGGTCTTTATCACATGAGGTCTTTCAAATACTGTTGTCTCCAACATTTATTTCTTTGATTATCTCCTAATACATATTGATTATCATTTTTCTTCAATCTCTCGTTTTATACCGCTAAATTTTCGTTGTATCCTGTGCCATTCTCCTACCAAGTTTTCTAATTCTTTCTTTCTGGACTCTATTCTTTCAGGCTCTCTTTTGTTGTCGGTGAACTTTCTTCTGTATTTAACAAAGCTTTTATCGTCTTTGGTAATGCAAACTCGGAATTTATTGCGCTTTTTAGTAATATATTTTCATTGCTTTCGAATTTGTTAACGTCTAGGATTTATTTGCTGGATTTTCCTTTTCTCCACTTGATCAGTTTTGCTGCTGCTTCGTGTATCCTCTCTCGATTACTTCAAGGATTGGATTTAAATTTTGGCCTTTTATTTCGATGTCTTCTTGAATTGCATTTACTGTAACGAACTCTATTTCACTCGCTTCTCGCGACATCATAATATAATTTAACATCGATTTTTCTTTATTGTCCTTCTCATTTAGAGTTGATCCTATGTTTTATAACTCCCTCAGAATTTTCGTTGACGCATCTCTTGACACTGCAGTCATCATGGGTGTTTGTTTTTTCTCATTTCTGATATTTGTATGTTGTTTACATTGGTTCACTGCCTCGATAATTTCCATCGTTCGCACTTTGTTTTCGCTTTCTATGGCATGATGTAGTCGTTTATTACCCGCTATTTCAATTATTGTGAATAATATTGGCATTGTTTTCTTTAAGATGATGATTTCCGATGTTGATTTTGAGCCTTTTGCGTAGTTTGTGATAGTCTTTGTTACTCCTTCTAATATCTCGGTGGTATTCTTGTTTCTGATCCACTTCGGCATTATTTCCTTAGTTATTTTGATGATTGTTTCCATCTTTTTCCGATAATTCATTCTAGCATCATGGATTTCGTTATATTCTCGTTTCTGTTTCTTCTGATTGCAATAATATTTTGATTTTGTCTTTTGGCTGTTTGTGACTCTAGTAACTTGTTTCGTCATGTCTAATAGGTTTTTCTGCCTTTCAGTTGTTATGTCTTTTCCTAGTTCGTAGCTTGATTTGACAATTGTGTTATTAGCTGACTTTATTCTGGTGTTGGTATTGATTTTATCTGGTTTCCTTTTGCTTCTTCTCATTAGTCCCACTGTTCCGAATGGGTTCTGAGTCTGTTTATTTAAACAATTCCGAGCCAAATGCCCCCAATTTAGACAGTTAAAACATGTTCCGCGTCTTTTGTGATAAATGTTATTTACGTGGCCTCTTTTCCACATTGTTGGCATATTTGATGTCGATAGCAGTCGTTCTCTGCGTGTCCCCATTTTTGATATGTGTTACAATATTCTCTGATTTTGACGTCGTTAGACTTCATATCGATTGTCCAGATACTTTCAAATTCTAGTGGACAAAGGCCCGTTTAAATTCAAAATACAATAAAACCTCCCTGATTTGTGGCCCAAAAAATATTCCCTTCAAATTTGTTGCACTAAGTTTCGGAAATTTCTTAGCAAATTATTCGAACCATTGTGAATTTATTTTATCTATTACTTTACCAAAATTCTTCATTAAACCAAGTTTAATGTAGAGAGGTGGTAGGAAGATCTTTTGGGGATCAACTAAAGTGACAGACTGAACACCACTTATTCCTGAGACATATTAGATCTTAGTGCTCAGTCACGTTTGCTATAGTGTTCCGTTGTGACACGACTGTCCCACAGGCAAAGAAAATAACAATATTTTGTAAATCCTGGTTGTATATACATTAACATAGCTAAAACTTTAAGATCTCCGCAGATGTTTCTAACAAGATAATTCAATTATTCTTGGGTTACCAGCTTTGGCTCAAAATTTCTACCTTCCAAAGTGTAATCTGAATCTACAGACGGTCAGAGAACGCGACATTTTTGATAGAACCTACACCATAATCTGGGGATTTGGAATGGCCAATTCTTCATCATGTTGCACTGGTCTACATGCTGAATCCATGACTGGATAAACAATCTTCTTTTTGTTCATTGTAGAAAACCCTGTCTTCAAAAATAAAAATCTTTATGATAATCTCTTGGCTCTCTCCACATCATGGGTATGTCAAACGGCATTGAAGCTTTCTTTTTGTTCACCCAATCACTTAATCCGTTTGAACTAGAAGAACAGATTTGATGTGGTGCTCATTGTTTATCTTGGTCACCTAGGTGGTAACCAAAGTAAAGATTGTATATATTCTTAAGGTTGGTTGTAATAGTTCCTCGTTGTAGTTTAGTTGATAAATTGCCTCATACATAACAAAACTTCTCTGAATGCTTCTTACATTATTGAGGCATGCTGATTAATTCGATTAAATGATTTGAAACGAATTAATACCGGCACAACACTTCACACGGTAGTAGCCAACTGGCAGAATGTATTTCGCTGTTCTCAGCGATTGCATGTATCAAAGCGCATGTTACCAGACGTACGATAAGATGTCTGAAACAAACAAATGAACTACGACATACATAAATAAAACCCTATAAAATGTTGAAAAAGGTAGCAATTTGCCAATATAAAATTGTTAAATCTGTGTATTTACATATATGCTTTCATCAAAAACACTACACTTGCTAAAGAAACTCTGTTTTCAGTTTTTGAATCAGAGTCAAAAATAATTTCCAGGCCACTCAAAATTATCTGTTATGAAAATTCTTTTTTGACCAGTGTTATTAGTATATTGTGTGGAATATTAAAAATCTGCTGAGAGTATTCATATATCAGAAAATTTCTTTAAAAAGATTTTGTTTTTTTACGTTAACTAATGTCGTATTTTTAAAAAATAAATATTTTATTTAATTATCTGTAATTATCAATTATGAATCTTTTGAACACATAGATAAAAACGATAAATATAATAAAGGTTATTTATGCCATTATTAATTAAATTCTTGAAAAATAAAATTAAAAACACCAAAACCCCATATCCACCAGAGTGCACAAATGCTATGTGAGCTGTAGGGTGTTGTTGGTGAAAAAATGAAAATAATTGACTTATTCCGAAAAATTTATTCATATAAATAAAAAATAAAAATAAACTCACGTTGAGATTAAAGGATCAAACAGGTGCAAAACACAAATTAAATAATCAATGAGGAAAGTGCGTTAGAAATTGAAAATAATAATAACAGTAATGATAAAAATAGTAATAATAATAATAATAATAATAATGTTAATTATAATAAAAATATTAATAGTGAATAACTATAATTTTAATACTTTTTTAAAAAAAACTGAAAATAATAAAAAGTACTGATTAACTGTTAAATATCACGAAAACATAAAATAAAACAGTTTACATACTGAAAATTTTTCAGCAAAAGGACAAATAAAATCTTGTATCTTAGGTTTCTAAGTCTCAAAGACTAAAAAATTAGCTTAGAGTATGTAGCACATAGCTTTGTTTGGGCAATAGCACTCGAAGACATAATTGTATTTAAAAAATTATTGATTTAAAAAAGGAGGAAACTGAATATTAACTCCCGAGATGATTGGCGAACTCACAAGCGGTAGACACTCGTTGACTGACCTGATTTTCAGGACCAACTCCTCTTCCGTAATGTATTTCTGCGTTTTTTCTGACAATTTATAGTTGGTAAACTGAAGCAGTCGTAACTCAAAATTTAGTGAGTCTTTGTTAAACTGGAGAGCGTCTTCATTTGATCAAACCAGAAACAGGTTCCCTATAACTTATAGCAGCTGTTCCTTGACTTTCGACATTTGGGCCAAGCTTTTGAAATAATCACTCCTGTAATTCCGGCATTAAAGAAAATATACGAGGTATAAAGGTAAACTTAATAGACCTTATTAATCTTATTTCACTTCAGGACGTTAAATATTATATAGATAAGCTGTCGCACGTACAATACTGATGTAGATCTAGGAAGAAACTGATATCACATAACCAATAGCGTTAGATTATAGAGAAATTATAAAACGTTTATGGCTAGAACAGATGTAGTGCTTGGACATAGCGTCAAAGATTTCAAACTCGTCTATCCTACAACATACCACGTTTAAATATCAACTTATTCATTTCTATGTTCTTCTGAACCATAACTAAAGTGATGTGAGTCGATTACAACAGATTTAATGACTATAAAAGCAATAACTATCGAAAGATAATGAAATATTATTAATTAACTTCAAAGAAGTTATAATTATGACGAAAAAATCAGTGAGTTTATTAACTTTTTTTGCGTTTTGGCTGTGAACCCAAAAAAGATTTCGAACTCTATTAAAAATTTATTTTGAATCTAAAAAAAATAAAAATTATAATCTAAAGTCATTTAATGAAACACAATAAACATTACAAATGGTAGAATTACTAAAATGAATTATAATTCTGGCGCATAAAAATTTAAATCAAAATATTAGTACAAATCTATCATCAGTTATCCCAAAGATTAAATATACAGATTAAATATTTAAAGAAAAAATATACAGCTTCTTGAAATAACAACAAAAATTATAGGCATCGACTTAAATTAAGTGAATTCACCAATAGAAAACTATTTTTAGAGACAAAAATATAAATCAGAAACACACACTCTGCACACAACAACCCTGTAATAAAAAAATACTCACGAGTTACAAAAGTTATGTGTGCATATTTAATAATACATATATGCAATTTGATTATATTTCAAGTGCTTTATCACATTTAACCTTTCCATGACTAAGAGAAGGACAAACAGGAGCAATGTAAATTTAAAAACCTTTTAATAAAATCACAATATAATACTTATTTAAAAATTTAAAAAATTATGTAGATTACCGGAAATTATGGAAAATATAGAAAGAATACATTGAAATATGTAAGTTATAAGTGAAATAATAATTTTAAAATAAAAATTTTTATATTATTCAGAAAATAATAAAAAGATGAGGAGAAAAGTTGACGGAGTTGAAAAAGGTAAATGAGATTAAAAGAGTGCTTACTGTGTGATTGTCTCAAAAACATTTGTTGGATAGTATATTGGCTTCAGAGAATATTAATGAAAACAATAATCGTTTAATCAATTCTGCGTACAAATAAAGTATGCGGATCAATCCTGATTGGTCAGCAAGAACAGACTAGTATGGAAAAGGAATATAAAAATCCAAGAACCTAAGCCATATTTTATTGCATTTTTTTACTTTGTTGGGCTCAGAGCCACAATTTAAACAAAAATAAAAATTAAAATAAAAATAAAAGTAATGGAACGAGTCACTGAATATAAGCACGCCCGCAAGAAGATATCAAAAATTAATGTAAAACATATTAAATAAAACAAAATAAAAATATAACAAAAATAAAATAAAACAATTAATTAATTAAAATCACTAAAAAGCCTACAGCTGCAGAGAGAGACATAGGAAAAATAAAATAAACTGCCAAAACCTTGCAAAATAAGGTTTAGAAAAAACACAGGCAGAAGTGGCGACCAGAAAAACAAATAACGAGGGCTAAAAATAATACTATAATGAAATAATAATAGAAATAAAATTTAACTCTAATAAATTATATATCAAAAAATAGAGAAAAATGCACAAAAAATAATAAAAATAGTTTAAAATTATTAAAATAATTAAAAAGCCCTAAAAATGGCGAAAAATTGCTCATTGGTCGCACACACGCACAAAAATAGTATAAATACAGTGACAAATTTCATTATTTTTTAACTTATGCTTTTACAATCTTCCAATTATTCACATCACTCGCGAAAATTTTGAAGTAAGGCATTTGTATGTATAAATTTCTTGTCTTAATTTTATGTTAATATAACTTTATATGTTCAAATGTTTTGTCTAACTCCTTTATGAATTCTTATATACATTTATATCATCTTATATACGAGGCCCCCATAAAGTCAGTATATATATAGTATTGGAATAGCTATCAATGGGACGGATCGCGTGGCGGCTGGTGGATTAAGTTCCCTAGTTGCGCTCGTGGGTTGTGTTCCATTGAAACCTCGGTCGTACGCAGTAGGGTCTGGCCATGTGCACAGGACCTCCACGCAGTGCATCGTTGAACGCCTCGTAGCGGCTACTGAAAATGTGGCCGGAACGAGCAGAAAAACCTAAAATCAAGGGAAGTCCGACTGCAGCTAGGGGAATCAAGGGAGATCGCTCGACGATCTTATAGGATGTTTTCAGTCATGCCTCGAATAATAATGAGAGTTGGTAGAAGGGATAAGGTGAGATTTCAAAATGATGAAGAGTTTAATAATTAAAATGAAATAACCAACAATGAAAGTGTCATATCTTTATTCAAAATAATATCAAAAAAAAAAAAAAAAAAAACCAAATCCAAATTACCATTGATGACCAGATACGATCATGCAAAAATAACCATTACATAGAAATTCTACATTTTCCGCCGTAAGGCAAGGCGAATTATCGACATATGAGAAAGTAAATATCACATGAGTTCCAAAAGTACTCATGGTGAGAATTGTCATAGGAATATCTAAATCTAACGCCGAATGGCATAGATAGAACGAGTTCTGCTACTCCACGAGACCCAAGTGATAGTGCTTGTAGCCAGGAAAGTCATCAATCCCATTTGAACCATAGATAGGAACGATTTCGGCAGAACTAAAATGAGACGGAGCCACAGATATGGTAAATACACGATAATGTAGCTGTCCCAGTAGATAGGCTATTTCTAGTGGAGATGATAACTGATATCGGATATCCTTATTTTCCAATGTCGATATACCATGAGAGGGGACAAGCTCGACGAAATCTCCCATAGAACTACACTCAACTACAGGACTATAAATCTCGAATAATATCCATATCCACTATTTAATCAATACGATGACACGACCGTCATTTCCATAACGATTCTAAGATTTTCGCTGACATTATGGCAATTTTATCGATTAATTGTCACTGAAAAACTACACACTGTCGCTGACACCACAGAGAAAATTTTCCCTGTGACTATTACGACACGAGTGAATTTTCCTTCCCCGACTTCTTCCCCAATCGCCTGACAGCATAATTATTGTCATCTAGTATCGACACAACCACTATATGAGGCAACATAGTTAGCGACTATCATTATCAAGGAATTTTATCGATTTACGTCACAGTAATTAACCCCAAACTGTAAGTGCTTACTTTAATTATCAATGAAATTATTATTGTCCCTATTACTTTAACTAGTGTAACTAGTACTATTAACAGTATTATAGCATTGCTATTATGAATATTATCATTACTACACTATCGTCGTCATAATAATAATAATAATTATTATTATTATTATTATTATTATTATTATTATTATTATTATTATGATTATTATTATTATTATGATTATTATAGTTATTATTAGGATTATCGCTATCATTATTATTAGTATCATTATATCATTATTATCATAATTATTATTGTTATTATTATTATCACTATGATTATTATTATATTCATTATTACGATTAATGTTATCATTATTATTAATCTTATTATATTATTATTATCGCAATTGCTATTGTTGTTATTAGTATTAGGGTTATTATTGTTATCATTATTAACATTATTGCTATTATTATTAACACTATTATAAATATTACTCCCATCACTATTATGAGTATTAAATTATTATTATTAGCCTTACCAGTATCAATACCTTAAACACCATCACGATTTAATTTATCCTTACTAGTTGTCATTATTCCTAGGTTTATCACAAAAATTATCACCACTAGTCGTATATTCCGCTGATCGTTATTATTATTAGTATTATTACTAGTATCACCAATAGTGTTCATATTACGTATAGGGTTTTCTAAAACTATTATTACCCAGATGATTTGAGTAAGCACTTACGTACGCATCCGTACCCCATTGACGATTATCAATCCCAAAGATGCCAAGCGTACATTCGCTACGGTAAAAATCATTAACGTCGCTCTTAAAATTATTGCCGCCTATCCACTAAGCCCTACTAGTAACCTTATTTGAAGCTTTCAACCGTACCTCGACCCACGACAAGACTACTGTCAGTATGTAGATATAAGGCCGTCGTAACTATAAATCTTCCGTTCCTATTTTCCTTGGCATTGTATGATCTTTATTCAGCCAAAACATGTTCGACCAATCCTCTTATCTATTCACTTTATCTAGATGACTAACCTAAATAATCTCCCGAGGATTCCGCGCCTGTCGCCATCGATAATCGCTACTAGGCAGCAATTGGAGGAGCTGGAAAGGGAACACGTGATCCTGAAAGAGAAATACCAGAAAATCAAAGGAACTTGGCTATCGCCCGACGCCGCCAAGAAACTATACCAAAAGATCTCTCGCCTGTCTCGGGCACGAGAGGATTTAATCATAGAATCTCGCAGTCAGCGAGTCCTGATCAAGGAGCAGGGGACAACGCTCCGCCAGATTTTTACCGACGCCGAACTCCGGGCTCGCATTCCGGGAAGTATCCTGGCTCGGGAGTTAAATATTATCCCGGCACAGCACCTTCCCCTGGAGATGCCACCGGCAACTCTTGCCACATCAGTTCCTCCTATCTCCGAAACCCCGTCAATTCCCGTGGTCGAACCACGCCCTGGAGCCGCCAGGCGACGACCAAATCAAAACCGTCGCCGTCGCGAACAACGACGTAGAGTCGCGAGTCTCTTCAGAGCGGCGGAGCCACCTAATGCTCCGTACTCGATACAGGACCTGCCGCCTCCGTATCAGGAATTCGAGTTCCCTGATATGGAAGCAGACATAATCTACGCCCCTAGTGTCGTTCTCCGCCCTCCAGCCAGGTCTATCCACATAGACCTAGTAGACGAGGTAGACGAAACTCCGGCAGTAAATAGATCATTAGAATGATTGGGGCTAGATCCCAATGAAATAGCGGTCCTAACGGGCAGGTTACCAGAACGCTTGCCTCTGCCAGATGAACCGGGACCTTCTTCCCGAATCGATTTTAATATCAACATCAATCCCCCTCCATATCGGCCCGCAAAACGTCGATGTTTCCCAACAGACATCGATGCGGACGAGTGAAGCACGGGCCACTGAATCAATATCATCGTCATACCGGTTCCTTGAACCCTATCATCAAAACGATGACCTTCGTCGAGTGTCTACAACCACAGTTTATAACCCTCTCTCGCTCTAATTTAACCTATATACTAGTTGCCTTTTATGTTTTTCTTTGTTGTAGTTTTATCGTACTAATAAACTTTCAAGTTTTGAATTTCATTTCATTTTCGTTTCTCATTTGTAACAATTATTAAATAAATTTAGTGAATTATCAGCCATGATTAGGAGAAGGGGTTATAAAGGGTAGATCCATGCGAGGGTCAGAAGAGAATCATAAAGAAAACTCTCACGATTACCAACTTCATAGAAAGGAAAACCCTGGGTTCACCGAGTTTAGGAACTCAAGAGTAAACGCGTAAGACCTCCTATCGGCAGCAAGTGACTGGGAAACGAAGGTCCTTCGAGGAGTAGCACTAGTAATAGCGCTCACCTGCTCGAATGGCATTCGGCTGTTGCGTACAGTACCAACATGATTTCGGTCATGGGTACGCAGCAGTTTATCCAAATCGTGCGTTGTATGGGGAAGAAATCACCCTAGAGCGTAGAAAGGATAGATCCGACATTGATGTGAGGATGTGCGAGAAAATAGATTCCTCGTATGACCAACAACTTAAAATTTTCACAGAAGAACAATTTTCCATCCAAAGGTTTCTTCAATCCAGCCACACGAAAATATCTGTCGGTTGACATCGATATGGAGGAATTATTGGCAGTGTTGGACGCACTGGAGTTGTTAAACTTCACCACCTCACTCCAACTACTAATAGGACTTTCAATCGTAAGGACTAGGGAAAAAACTCCGCGTGCGCCGCGTGATTTTAGTAACCATCATGTACCCGTGACCGAGATCACGTTGGTGATGTACAAAATGGCCGAATGCCATTCGAGCAGGTGAGCGCCATTTCTAGCACTACTCCTCGAAGGACCTTCGTCTTTCCCGAGTTGTTCGCTGCCGTTAGAAGGGCTTACGCTCCCGTATAGTAGTTCTCGTTGTGCGTTAATCCCCGGCGAGAAAATCATAGATGATCATCTAATTCTACCCTGAGTTTACCACTGTTTAGCCCTCTTAGTCCCGCTATACCACTTATAAACTCATTTATTTGGCCATCCCAACGCAAGAAAATAAAACGAAGACAAAAGAAAAACACCATAAATTTAATAATTGTATTCATCACAGCAATGAAACAAAATGGGGTGCAAAGTTTAATCATGTCAAGTTTCTAAGGGAAGAATTTCCACTCCGACGTTCATTTTGTATCACACACTAATTCAGATCCCCATTAATCGTCTCCATCGATGTCAGTGGGAAAATATTTTCGTTTCCTTGGTCTATATGGTGGAGGATCTAAGAATTGAGCCTCTTCTCTTCTGGTTGAGGGACCTGCGACTTCTTGTGCCATGCTAGAATTAGGCACTTCGCCCGTAAGAACGGCGATATCCTCCACTTCGAGCCCAAGCCCATCGAGGATGTGGGTGACCGGGAAAGACTCCGGATCCTCGTCAATTAAATTTATATGAATCGACCGGGCAGGGGATCGAATTATTATGTCAGGGGCGTATAGAATATCCGGGTCGAATTCCGGAAACTCAAACTCCTGGTAAGGTGGAGGCGGATCGTTGGTTGGATTGGGGATCTCCGTAGGTTCCACTCCAGTGAGAACCTCTTCCGCTCGTCGGCGCCGCTCGCGACGACGTCGATTTCTATTCGGTCGCCGGCGAGTCCGTGCGTTAGTAGCATTCCGGGTGTCCTCAGCAGGTGGTTGAGGGACGGCGGGCTCGACAGACGGGCTGAGAATCCCGGGTATTGGATTCCTAGAGATAGAGGACGAAGGCAATTCGTTGGAGACAGGAAGGTGAGAAGCTGGAATTATTTCCAACTCCCTGGCTCGGATACTTGCCGGGACGCAAGCTTGGAGCTCGGTGTCGGTGAACGCACGACGGAGTGCAGTTGATGGCTCTTTGATGAGCAGCCGCTGGGTGCGGGATTCCGTAATCAATTCGTCTCGCGCTCGAGTGAGTCGCTCGATTCTCTGTCGCAGTTCTTTGACGACCTCGGGCGGAGCCCACGTGCCCTTTAGTCGTGCGTATTTGGTCTGGAGGGTTTCGTGTCTTTGCTTTAATTCTTCGTATTGGTGGCGGACGGCCACGATCGACGAGGGAAGTCGTGGTATTCTTGGCAATCTGTCCGTTTCGTTGTCGTTATTAAGATTCTGCATCCTAAAAAGAAAACGAAGGAAAGATAAAAAAATTCTTGAGAAAATGAAGTGGTGATAGAGTACGGGGACCTTGGCGAGAGACAGGGCGGCAGTTTAACGGTTGGGTCCTTATTCTGTCATCCCCCTGGCGGTTCCCCGTAAGTTAGCCATTTGCCAATGTTAGGTAGCGCTAAGGTATCTTCGGGCATGCTACAATAGTCGCATACTAATTATTACGGAGTCGGCTAACTCCAATTTATCTCATTTGCGATAAAATGATTGAACAGTTGATTTAATTGCTTTGTAATTAAATTTATTTTACTTTGCCATGATATGGGTATTCATTTAGAAGCGTATTGGGATTTTGTTAGTTCGATACGTTTTCCTTAACGAGTATTTCTAGGTTAAATGCCGGCTATTCCGAATTGGTTTTTAATTACTATTACGTTTATCCTTAATATTATAGGTATTTTGTTAATTTCCTTTACCATGGTTATCTCACTTATAGAATTTATTGTTATTACTAAATTTTTGTCATTCCCTTCGTTCAATCCCTAGTGTGATATTCATAGGATCTATTATCGCTATTATTACCATTTGCACTGGTTTCATTTATTATATTATTTAATTGGGTTAACCCGGACAATTTTCCCTCTTTACTATCATGGTTATATGTCCTTTAGGTTATTCTATCTATTGCAGTTTATCTCATCAATTCCGTAGTGTTCGTGGTGATCAATATTACTACTCTCGCCATTACCGTCAGGTTGTTTGTTTCAATTATCGCTAATTTTATCTCTTATGGTTTATCCGAAACAGTCTCAGAATTGGTCACGTTCTGTTGATTTAGTAAAATTCTATACCTACGTTAATTTGAATTTTATGGTACATCGCATTACATTAGATCGTTTCTTAAATATCAACTAAGTAGTCAGGCGTGACTATTGTCTATTTACGCAATTTTATCGATTTTCAATGTAATTGTTTGGGTTTCCTACAGTCACCATTTCACAATTTGATTTGGTCGGGAAGAAATTTTAGCGTTTTATGATGCGTACTGACATTCCCATAACCATTCTCCTTTAGCTTTGCTCATTTCGACGGTTTTGCGAGATTTAGTTCAAATGGAGATATTATGGTTACGACGTTTATTCACCAACTAATTCTATTCTTACCCCTACTACCCGTTTCTAATCGAGTCGTCCGACAGAAAATGACTCGCATGGTCAAATTGTGATCATGCCTAAATCCCCCTTTCTCTCTACTGTCGCATCTTCCCTGATTTTATTCCAACTCGTTCCGGCCACATATTTCAGAAGCCGCCCCGAGTATACATCGGCGCCCTGCGTAGCGGTCCTGTGCATTATCACCAGAACCGACTGCGGACTGCCGAGGGGTCCACGAGGCACGACCCGCGAGCCCAACTAAGGGTTTTCACCCACTAGTTAGCCCGAGATCCGTCCCATGGACCATCTATTACGATACAATATATATATGAATTTAAGGGTCGGACAATAAATATCGATATAATTTTATTGGCATAAAAGTGAATGAGACATTACAAAATTTTTAATTAAAACATATAAAATTAAGATAAGATATACAATAAAAATTCCTTACGTCTCAAGAGTTCTAATCGTCCAAAGTTGCACAAAAATTTCAATAGTTTTAAAGGTTTTGAAAGATTTTTTTTAAAAGTTAAAAGTTATGAAATTCATCACTGTATTTATACTATTTGTATGCATGTGTGCGACCAATAGGCGATTTTTCGCCATTTTTAGGGCTTTTTATTTATTTTATTACTTAAAATTTATTTTTATTATTTTTTGTATATTTTTCTTTAATTTTTAATATATAATTCAGTTTATGTTCGAATTTCATTTTTACTGTTATTTTTTGATAATATTATTTTTGCCCTTTTTTATTTGTTCTCTGGTCGCCCCTTCTGCCTATGTTTTTTCTAAACCTTATTTTGCAAGGTTTTGGCAGTTTATTTCGTTTTTTTTTTTATATGTTTCTTTCTGTAGCTGTCTTGCTTTCTCATGATTTTTATTAATTATTTGTTTTTATTTAGTTTTGTTATATATTTATTTTGTTTTAATTAATATGTTTTTTATTAATTTTTAGTATCTTGGTGCGGTGCATGTTTATGTGCAGTGATTCCTTCCACAACTTTTTCGCTTTTATTTTTTGTTTAAATTGTGGCTCTGAGCCCAACAAACCACTCCCGGGGCCGTTTAAATTGCGCCCCGCAATTTTCATATAACACATTCGCATCCCAATATGATTATTTTTATACATTTACTAATTTACTAGAAAAATTGAAGGATGAAATGGCAATTTATAAGAGTCAAGCAGACATCACCTAAGGTGATGGGATTTTATACATGAGTCCATACAGTTAGTCAGTTTTTATTTACAATTACGCATAATAGGATAGTCATTTGTTATCAGGTTCGATATCCATGACTTGGACCTGGGAGGTCGTTCAGCTGGATTGGTTTAGGTGGGGTTTCGATCATTTTCTTTTTGATTGTTTATTACTGAGCTGTTTTGGTATTGAGAACTTGAGTTAGAGGATTTTATGAAACGGATTGTTTGATTGATTCGATCTCTTCTTCGATTTCTATTTGTTGGAGATTTTTGGTATGATTTTGCTATTTGGGTGATTTGGCAGATTGTTGCGACGATGATGATAATGATTTGGGTGATTCCCAAGCAGAGGATTGTGATTTCGAATTTGTTTGTTTTCTCATTGTTCGGAGTTGCAGGAGGAGGGGGTATTGTTGTTTGTAGGAGGATATTTTCGAGTTGTGAGAGCTGGTTGATCTTCTGTTGTAGGTGGAGGTTGAGATTTTTACACGAAGGTTTTTGAAGGAAGTATTTTCGTATTCGGGTGAGTTCTGTTCTGATGGTTTGGGTGATTTCGATAGCTTCTTGGTTTTTCTGAAGATTTGGGTTTGATTTGTTGATAAAGACCGCGATTAAGAGTAGGCAGATTTGTGGGTATAGCTCCATTTTTTCTATTTATATGACTTTCAACTCTTGCTTATTTACATTTGTACACGTTTTCGTACTATTTTATTCGGGGTTTAATTCATCGTGACTACTCAAAGTTGGGCTGCTCATTAGCATCAATTCGGCCCTCATTAGTCTGCCTCTCATCTCAGGGATAAGGGTGATTATTTTATCTTTTTCGTCTATGGCGCTTCTTTGGCTCTCGTTTGTTTCTTTTAGTATTCGTATTTGTTGTTTGTATCGCAACCCGCTTTCGTATTGTTTTCTCGCGTATTTCTCGAGCTTCCTATAAGCTTGATTTAGTCTTTTTGTTCTTTGATATTTCTTCTGCATTTTCTTTGCTTGGTTTTTCCAATGGTCCTCTAACACATGTTTTGACCATTTTTCCGCTAGCTCGTCTTTTAGTTCATTTACTCTCTCTTCCCAACCTTTATTTAATTCAATTTTTTGTTTTAACCATTCATTTTCATCTTCTACTTCTTCTCTTTGTCTTTTTAGTTCCTCGCACTCTCTTTTTTAGTGCTTTTATTAAGTTTCGTGACTGGAACCATTGATTGGTTATACAGTCTATCTCCTGTATTTGTTGTTCCATTGCTGTCTTTATATTTTTTATCATCTCTTCCTGCTCATTTCCTTCTCCTTCCACTACCTCCTCGGTCTTACATATTATTGGCAGTGGGTACTCGTTCTCCACTTCAACCTTTATAGGTTTGATGCTTACGTTGTAAGTGGTCTCGCCGGACTCTCCTTCATTTGTTGTTGAATCATTCTGGTTATTCATTTTCTACAATTTTTGTACATTAATTTTTTGTTATTTTGGTTTCTTTTTTATTTTTTATGGTTTTTGCGTTTTTTATTCTTTTTATGGGTTTTTATTTGGCTTTTTATTTTTTATTTTTATTTTTATTTTTTTACATCGAGGTTTATTTACATTTTCTATACTTTTTACAATCTTTTTCTTCCACTCTTCCTATACCCAGGTGCCCCAAACTTCCACAAACCCTTCATCTATCGTGGTTTCTTGTGGTTGTTCGAGTGGTTCGTTCACATTTGTGTTTATAATTGGCATTGGCACCATAGGTATCAACGAGGTCCAGACCATGGGTGGGATGTTTAACATCTCGTTTATTCTCTCTCGTAATCCTTGTGAGGTGTTCATTTCCCCCATCCAGCATATATGATAGCTGGTTTACTTCTTCGATGAGATCCTCTATCTCTCTTTCTAGTATTGCGGTGTCTCTTTGGGTTCTCATTCCTTCTATTTCTGCTTGTAACTCCTCACTTTTGCGTCAAAGACTTCTTTTTCGCATCCTCTGAGTGCCTTCTGTCGATGGATTGCGAGATCTCTTTGCTCGCACATTTTCTTGTATTTTTCTATTTCTTGTTCTGCGCACTCCAATCTGCTCCTCTCTATTTCTACTTGCAGATCGCTCTGTTCTTTACCTTCGGCCAATTTCCGCATTTGATCTTGTATCTTTGTTAGCTGATTCACTTTTACCGTCGTGAATTTTCTAAGGTTCTCTTCTCTTTTTTCTTGTTGTCTTAATCGGGCTTGTAAATTTTCTGTTTCTACTTTTTGCTCTTCGAGCTGTTCCCACATTTGTAGATTATCGAGAGGTACACGCTTTTCGGGGAATTCTTTCAGCTCCTTCATTGCCGCTTGGTATTTCTGTTTCCAAGTTTTGGCTTCTTTCAATACTCCATTTGTTTTCCTTTCGCTTGCACTTATCACTTTTGTCCATTCAGCTATTTGTGCGGTTTGTTCTTTTTTGGTACGTTCTAATTCCTCTCTTACTTTGATTTGCATTTTCCCGATTTGTTCGATTTGGGCCTCTAGTTCTTTATTTCCTCTGCCGGCTCCTTCAGTTCTACATTGGTTAAACGTTGCTCTTGCTAACTGGCTTAGATATTTTGCCCGCATTTTTTCTAGTTCCTCTACTTTCTTTATCAATCTTTTGTTCAGTTTTTCCATTTCCTCTTCCAACCGACTGCTTCTTAGGCTAGCTAGCTCCAGCATTGCCTTCCCAAACATTACTTCCGATTTTGATTCTCCATTTCTTAATTGGAGTTCTTTCTTCTCCTGGATTGATTTGTCTACCACACTTTGTTGGTACGCTGTGTTGATTACCTCTCTGTAATATTTTAACTTTGCTTTCTCTTTTAACTCGGTTATGTTTTTGTTTAGCAGCTCTAACATAACTTTCCCATGTTTCATTCTCGTTTCTTGCTCTTCGACTTGTTTTTGGAGTTTTCCCATCTCGGCTTTTTGGTTTTCTTCCAATTGTTGTGACGCATACTTTCTCTTTTCCTCTCGTATATCTTGTTCTATCTTTCTTTTTATCAATTTCTCGAACTTTTCCATCCCTTCCTCGTATATTTCTCTGACTCTATTCATTACGTTGTTACTTTGTCTCATGATCAGCTCGTCTTCGTGCCCATTTTGTAATTGTTGCCACATTCTTTCGCATTTTTCGGTTTCTGTTTTTATTTTATTCATCATTTCCGTCTCGTTACTTTTAATTAAAACTGCCTTTTGGTTCTCGTCACCCATGATTTGCATCATTCTCATTATTGGGAGATGGTCGATTATTTCGATTGTTGTTTCTTTATTGTTCATTTTCTATAAATAATATTTACAGTTAAGGTTTGTTACTCACGGTGGTTATTGGTTTTGAGTTTAAGCATATGTTTTTGGGATATTACTTTTACGTTATATATACAGATATATACATTTGTTTTTGTTCGCATCCTACACGTCTCTTATTTCCCAATCTGTTCGTCCCGTTCCTTCTCTTTCGACCGACAATTTTACGAACAGCGTGTCTCCTTGTAGATATTCCCACATTTTATTTTGTCCCATTATTCTTGGTGCTCCCGTTGCCACACCTACGTCCGCTGTTGGCTTTCGGTAGCATGGTGCTCCGTCCGGTCTGAATCTTTCTACGTGTGCGTCTTTGGCTGATAATATTGCCAGTGTTACTTTGTTACTGAACGGCCATGCTTGCAGCTCGTCCCATTCTCCTTTCACTAGTACGAAAAATACAGATATGTGGGTATCTTTTCCCGTTCCATCCCCGTTTGGATATACTCTCAATCTCATCTTATACCCGTTTTTCCATGAATAGAATGGTGGGCTAGTTATGGATACCTCTATTCCGTCTTTTGCTCTTTGCCATTTTTGCGTAAAATCTTCGATTCTCCATATATACGGAGCAATAGGTAGGTTTTCTCCCGTGGGTGTATAGCTTCTTAATTTTTGGTAATGTTCCCTCAATTTTTTCATTTCATTTTCTACATTTTTTTCTGTTTCCGACATTCCTATCCTTGCTAATTCGAATGATTCTCTGGTATTAAATATTTCTGTCAATAATATTTTGTGTGATTCGATTTCGATTTTTATCTGCATCATCATTTGCTCCATATTCTTCATAGTATTTATCCATATTTTTAGGTGTTCCTCGGCCGTCTCTTGCACGTGTTGTATTGTCTCTTCTCTTAGTATTTTTATTTTACATCCCCATTTTGCCATTGGGCATTCTATTCGTTTTCTGCTACATCTTTCCCAGTGTTCTTTGAGTTCTACTTCTTCCTCGACTCCACATTTGTTTGGACATTTTCCTCGGAATCTTTCGCAGATCTTTTCCTCTTTCACATTTACGTGCTCCTGTTGTATTTGCTTCCATGTTTCGGTGATATTGCAATATTCGCATCTCGTTCGTCTTTCTTCGCATACGTTTTCGTGTTGTTTCTCCTCTCCTTCAATTATGGGTTGTTGACATTTCTCGCAGGGTTTTCTTTTGTAATTACATTGGTTTAAGTGATTGTTCATTTCTTTTATTATTCCTTCCCATTCGCATGGTTCATTTGGGCATTTTATTCTCATGTTTATAATTTCTCTACTGGCTGCTCGATCTTCTTGTGTTTCTCCTACTGATGCAATCTCTATTTCTCTACAATCGGGGCATTGTTTTGGGCCATTCAATGTTAATTCTATTACACATTCGGTGCATAGTCTACACCCGCACTCTGTTTGTCTTGGTTCCTTTAATAGTTTAGTACATGCTCCGCATCGTAATCTCGCTTCTATTTGTATTTGAGTTCGTTTTCTGATTATTTCAATCATTTCATTGATTTCTGTCACCGTTCTTTGTTGATCCATTTTCTATAATTAATTACAGTTTAGTCTGGGTTGTTTAGGTTTTATTCATTTATTAACTTCGTATTCTTTATTTACACTTATTTTTATGATTTTGATTTTTTGGTTTTCTTTGCTTCCTACTTTTACTCTTTTACATATGTACATCTTTTTCCTTTCTACTCCACGTTACTCGATGAGTCTGGTTCTACTCTCTCCTCGATTTGATTCAATATCCATTCGCTCCATTCCACCTGTGGTTCCTCTTCCGTTTCTTCCGCTACTCTTTGTAACTCGTTTCTCTGCCATTGATTTTCTGTTCTCAATATTTGTAATTCCCGTTCCATTTCATTCATTCGTCTCTGTTGTTCTTCTATGTTTATTAAGTGATACATGTTTGTATTTAGAGCCTCTCTCAACGCTATTTGGCTCTCCGTCCATTGTTCTTGTAATGTATTTACCACTTTTGTTAGGGCGTTATATTGCCGTTTCCACATTTCGATTACTGTTTCGTTGTTCGTACTTGTTTGATAATTCTGTTCCATCTTCCTTAATTTGTATTCGTTATTCGTATCTCAATGTCGTTCTTATGTTTATTATTTGTGTCTCGAATTCATTTTTACATTAATTTACAGGGTTTCATATAATATATTACTGATATATTTACAATTTATACATTATATACACTCGTATGTCCTTTACCTATACCCTTTGCATTTTATGAGGGGTTCCGATTTGTCGAAATCCCTCGTTCGACCATCTTTGTTCCTCTATTTTTAATTTTTCTTTGGTCATCTTCGTCTTTATTTGTCTGATTTTATATCTATTGATTGCTTTCGTTATACCCATTGTGATTCCGGTTGCTACTGCGATTATTATTATGCTTGTAATCCATACTATTCGTATCCAGTTTGGGATTTCTATTGGTTCTTCCGTATTTGCACTAATGTTTTTTCTCATGTTTTGTTCTATTGCGGCTGGCTCTTGGTTTTTCTCGATTAGTTCCATTATTCTTTCCATTTGGGCTTCTGAGATATATCTGTCCTTCTCTTTACTTCCGGTTTCATTTTCTTTTGTCGTGATGTTTTCCTTTTCTCCCTTGTATGTTACTGTAGTTGTTTCTACCGGAGGTTTTTCATTCTTCCTCTGTTGGGGACATATCGGTATAATCAGGTTTCTCCATACACATATTGAATATCTTGTTTTCAATGTTTGTTTTATTGTTTCATTTGGGTGGTTTTGGTGGAATTTGCATTGGAGTATCTCGTTATCTTCATTCGTTATTTCTTTTGTGCATAGTTGTTTTCCCATTATCTGTAAATCTTGTGTTATTATTAATTTTCTTCCTCCAGTGATAGTTCCATGTTGATCGAGATCCAATGTTGTTATGGCGCGACCCGTTATCCACTGGATTGTAGTTTTCGTTGTTGCTTCTTTTCCCGTCTTTTCCGTTGTACATTTTAGAGATTTTGTTTCTGGTCTGGGTATACATATTCTATATTCTGCTTGTAAATGTAGTCCTCGTATTATTAGTTGATCTCCTGGATTTAGTGTGATCTTTTGGCATCGTCCCATTCTTCGACCGTTAATTTCTGCTATGCATATCTTATTTACCTGATGCGTGTATATTTTTCCTATTTCTGCGTTATTTTTGGTGGTTTTGGTGTCGTTTGTTTCCCATTGTAGATATTTCGTTCTCTTGTTGTTGTATTTAGTTGTCGTCTTTTTTGTTTCTTTGTTGACTACATTTACTTGGTTCATTATTCCTTTGGTTGTTGGTTTTGTACTTTTTTCCCCTCGTCTTCTTGGTGCTCTTTTAATTGTACACCTTGGGCGTTTCTGATTTCTGTATATGCATATTTGGTATCTTCGTCTGGCTTTTATTCCTTTTATATATATAGGGTCTTTAGGTTTTTGTATCCTTTTCGCATATTCTATTTCCTATCCAGTTCCGTTGGATTCTGGTTATACATACTTGAGTTATTGTTTGTCCTTCGATGTTTGTTATTTTTATCTGGTTTAGTTCCATTATTATATTCTCTTTGTTCCTCCGTTGATCGTTCAGTATGTATTGGGTCACTGCTAGTTTCCAAGTTGTTATGACAATAGAGAATGTTAATAGATTGTTTTTCCAATTTGGTTCTATTTTTGGTAGGCATACGGTTCGTTTTTCATAATTCGATTTTTTGTTTTCGTTTCTATTATTTTTGTCGTTTTTCTTATTTTCCTGGTTGTTATGCCTATCGTTTCTTTGTCTTGTTTTGTCTCCTTGGTTTCTTTCTCCGTTTTCATCGTTTTGTTCATTTTCCCTATTATCCTCATCTTCGTCATTTTCGTCATTATTATCTGTATTTCCCCCGGTCTTCGCTGAAATGTCGTCCCCGACATTTAGTTTCCTAATTAATGCTTTATAGGCCGTTATTGCTTTGTCCCTTGCCTTGATTATTTCGTCTACTGACGTTCGTTCCTTCGGACTCTTGTTTTTGTAACTTTCCAGTTTTCCACCAGGTTAATAAGTTCTACTTTCCCATCTCGATTCTCATTTGTTCTTTAATGTTATCAGTAAATTTTAATTCTGTCGTTGTAATACTATCATTATTATTTTGGGTTTCCTTCCTTTTTCATCAGTTTTTTCAGCAGTGTATTTCTCCGTCTTCGTATCTCTCATTTACATCTATTGCGTATTCCTCAGATCCTGGTATTTTCCAATTTAGCAAGATCTTTATTGCCTTTTTGTTTCGATATATGGTTCTCCATGATAGTCTTTGAGTATCCGCGCACAATTCCTCTATTTCTCTTCTTGTTGCATTTTCTGTTATAAATTTTATCATTGCCACGTTAGGTTCGTTAGTTGCTAACTCAAGTATGCTACTCCAATCGTCTGATCTCTCTGTTAGTTCCGATCCGGTTCTTATTAGTTCTTGTATTACTGCCATTTTTACTCCAGATAGTGTTGCGTACATTAGCGCTGTTTTGCCGTTTTTCCCTCTTCTATTCGACTTTTCCCCGCATTTTTCTAATAGTTTTATGATTTTTAGGCTACGGTTGTCTTGTCGTTGCTGTATGGCGGTGTGTAACGGTATCATTCCTGATGGCATTGTTAAGGTAAAGACTCTCGGTAGTTTTCGCATTACAGTTCTGTATCTGGGTCGATTTCATCTCATGGCATATGACTGTGCTATTACTCCCAACCTCGTGAGTATTTGCGTTCTATTTTGTAATCCAAATCTTGCGGGCATTATTTGTCTTGCTGTTCGCACTATTTCATTTAGTTGGTCTTTTGAGTTATTCTAAATTTGTTGAAGACTTCTCGTTTTATGTCCTCGCTTGCTAACGTCTGACGGATTTTTCGGTTGGCTTGCAAATTATATATGATTTTCTGATAGGACCGTTGGATGTAATTAAATTGGCTCATTAACTTGGAACATTGATGTATTTCCCAAGCCCTATACTGTTTTGTCGGAATTCTCTTATCAGTTTAAACAGTTGTTGTTTCTCTCTTACTGCCTGTTGTTCGGTCCAGCTGAAGTTAGGTTAACAGTATATCTTCTCTCTTGATTACTCATATATTGCCGTCAATGCATGTACGGAACAGGGCTGAGTTATGAATTCGTTTTTCGCTTGTTCTTTCGTGTTAGTTTTTCCCATTTACCGTTATCGGGTCGTTTCCATTGGATTAGTCTCGTTGCCATTTCTTGCTTATTGCATTCCAATGTAGTACGTAATAGATCGGGTAGGTCTTCCAAGTTATCGATATTCTCTTTGGTGATGCTATTTAACATTACTCCCAGATTTTTTGGCATATTTGTTAGTATTACGCGTTTCAACGCCGTATCCCCTTTTCTATCTATTGCCGTTACATCTGCTCCTGCTTTTAGTAGGGCTTTGATTATCCATGTTGGGATATCTCTGCTTGCTGCGATCATTAGTGGGGTTTCTCCATCCTCATTTCTTAGATCGACTGACTTTTCTAATCTTTCCCATATATTAATTATTTCTTGCATTCTTTCATGGTTGTTTGTCTGCATAATGGTATGTAGCGGGGTATTGTTTTCTTTGTCACCAATAGTAAATAGGATTGGCCAATTTGTTATTATTGTGGTTATATGCTCGTATCTGGTTCGTCGCGTTTGTAGTTGTCGATTATTCTCATTACTCCTCCTAATATCTCAATATCTCGTTTCTCTTTAGCCCATTCTGGTAGTAGGGTCTTAGCTTTTCCTAATGTTTCTGCTATCTCTGGTTCTAATTTTCCCGTGTGGTGATCTTCCCATTCTTCATCATCATATTCCTGGTACTCGTCTTCGTCGTATTCGTCTGGGTCTATATAATGGTAATTCTGGCTAGTACCTCTTAGCATCGATATCCTTGCGGTTTGAGATCGTGTCATATACGTCTTTCTCCTGTTGGGCTGTTATTGTTTTTGGTATGTTTGCATCGTGCTACATTACATATATTGGTCTAGTGAGGGGGTTTGTTCACTGTTTATCACTTTCGTTATTTCGCTTTCGTATAGAATTTCGTATGTCCTTTCCATTTCTTTGTAATTTTTTGTCGTACTGGGGATAATTCTGGTGTTCGATGATTACCAATCTCCTACGTGAAAGTGTGTGGTTGACGTTTCTCTCTGATCATGTGATCTTTGTACTTTCCTCGGTTAAAATTTTGATGTTAGTCCTGCCGTTTTCCATAATCTTGCATTCTTTCCTTGATTGTGACGTAGTCGTCTTCTCCATATATTGTGATTTGCGGTTGATATTCTAGATCCATCGGCATATTACATTCTCTACATAATTAAGCTGAATGGGCTTCATCTTGTTGCAGCATGTGTTGACATTCGGTAGCCTAGTAGACGACATAAGTTGATTATTCGTTCCAATCTCCTGATATTTGTCTAAGCATAATTGATAGTATTTGGTATTGTGTCCGTTGAATCTCTCTTGTTAACCGTTGCTTGTGGATAATACGGACGGTTCAATTTTGCTATTTGAAGTAGTTGGTTAATTCTTTCATTATTTCACTCATGAAATTCGTTCCTTGATCTGTTAATATTTGCTTTGGGGTTCATATCTGCAACAGATTTCTTCACAAGTTTTTTGTTGCTTTGTTTTGGCTTTTGGTCTTTTTATTGCCAATGCTTCTGGAATTGTCAGTGTAGTCGTACCACTAGTATGTATATATTTCTTTAGTGTTCGGTAACGGGTCCTAATTTCATTGATATCATTGTCATAGGTGGCTGGTATGGCATCGTTTTAGTGGTGCTTTCCATTTTGCTCCGGTATTTTTTCCTTGTTTGGCAATAAGACAGTTTTTTATTCAATCTTCACGGATTCGGAACTGTTTGGCCAAAAGTATTTCTGTTTCATTCCTGGCGAGCGTTTTTTTCAGACATGTTCCCTAATTTCCATCGTGATATTGGTTAATAGTTCTTTCCGCTCTATTTTCGGGTATTCCATTGCCTTTGTTCGCCGTATTGCTATTATAACTTTTCTCGATTACATACGGTGTGTGTTATCATGTGTTCTTCATTGTGTTTTTTTCATAGGTTCTGGTTTACCCGTTTTCCAACGTATCAATTATCAATTTAGTTCTGGGTCTCTTTGGTCAATCATTAATTGAGCGAAATCGATATCCTCCGCGATTATCATACATATTCGTCTAACTTCTTCATCCATCAATTGGAAATAATCTCGACATACAGTAGCGTTTCGCATTTGCTCGACTGCTTGAATTTATAAATGAGATTTCTGAAGTTGCTGCCATTCATGAGTCGACTTGATACTTCTTTATGTTGGCAGCCATAATGAATGTGGTGGTCCGTTGTGATGCATATTTCGTGACCCCATAGTAAGTATTTGAAATGCTTAATTGCTTGGATGATTGCTAACGCTTCTCTTTCGGTAACTGAATAATTTTTCTCGTGCTTCTTGAATGTTTTGCTATAATATCCGATTACCCGTTCTTTCCCTTCATCGTCTAATTGTCCCAATATTGCACCAGATGCGTATCCGCTTGCATCGGTTGCCAGTAAAAACGGTTTGAAAATCGGGTGATTGATATTGGTGCTTATTAACTTTGTTCGTAATGTTTCAAATGCAATTTGTTGTTCTTTCGTTCCCATCACAAATGATAATCTTTCTTTACTAATTCTGTATTGGTTTTTGCTACTCCAGCGTATTTTGATGAATTCCGGTAATATCCGCATAATCCAGGATCCTGATTTGAGTTACTGTTTTGGTGCTGGAACAATTTGTCTCGATATTCCTGGGATCTGGTTCCTTTCCTTTTGCTGATACTATGAGACCCAAGAACGTCACCTTCTCTTTAGCCCAATCGCACTTGGATGGTTTCAACTTCAATTTCCACTGTCTTAGTCGGATAAATACTTTTCGTATATCTTCTAAATGTTGTTCGAATGTACTTGAGTAGATCAGCAGGTCGTCTATATACACCATGCATTGTTTTATCCCGTGGGTAACGAAATTCATACATCGTTGAAATGATGCTGGTGCATTTGTTAATCCGAAGGGCATTTTCTTAAACTGAATATATATCTCTACAGGATGGTGATGAGGTTTTCATCTTATCCTTTTTTTTCATTTTATCGCCAGTACCACTTTTAAATTAATTGTGAAATATGCCTGCTCCTTGGTAAGTAATAGCATTTCATTGATTTGGATGGTAGTATCTCTTTTGGTTATGCATTTAGCTCCATAATCGTGCAAAATCTTTGCGTTCCGTCTTTCTTTTTCACCATAACAACTGGGAATTGCCATGGTGAACAGCTTGGTTCGATAACTTTCGCATCTAGCATTTTTTGTACTTCCTGCTCGGCTACTGTCTTCTGAGCTTCTGCTAGTTTGTATGGTCTTAGTGCGATTGGTGTCTCGTCTGATAGTGGTATCGCATGTAATGTTACGTCGCACGTTCCCAAATCCAAGTCTGATATTGCGAAAATATCTTTATATTCCATCAACAGTTGTTGTAATTGCGCTTTTTCGTCTTCTTTAGGAGTTCGCTGTCTATTGTCCATAATGGTTTATCCTCTTCTCCTTCCTCTTTCGCGTTTAATAACTCGATATCTATCATGGGCGTTAGTTTTCCCAGTCTCTCGTTTTCGTATATTATTTTATCTTCTTCGTCGAAATTCGTGATGTTGATGGGTAGTTCGCCATTTCGTTTATTCGATTATCTCTCTTGCTAAAGGTAGCTCTCGTCGTTTTTCGAACTTTTTACTTGGTTCGAATATCATTTCTCCCGTAATTCCCTCATCTACTTTGATATAACAGATCATTTGAGATTTAGCTGGTACCACTATTCTCTCTGAACACCTTACTATTGTGTTCGTGGTGCAGATTCTACCTTCTTTATCTTTCAGGCATAATGTTCCTAGATCGATAACAATTTCTTTGAAGAGTTCTGGCATTAAATCGGTTCCAATTATGCATGGTACACTTAATTGTGGTATTACTGCTAGGTATGTTTCTACCTCATTGTTCTGGTTTCAATGTTGTCTGAACGTCCATTCATTTTACCAGTTTCCTTACTACATGCGATTACATGAACTCCCGTTGGTTCGATATCTTTCTCAATGATGTCGTGGTATTTCGCTTAAATGTATGCTGAGATATTTGCCCTGTTCTATCATTGTTCGTTCTTTTCCTTTGATGATTAGGTATTGCTGGTCCGGTTGATGTGTATAGTGCCGCTATTGTTCTAACTTCCCCGTCTTGATACGCTATCGATCGTTTGTATTATGATTGTTGCTTCTCTCTTGCAGGGTTATAGAGTGAGGGTAGATGTCTTGCGGTTGGTATATTTTTGTTCCTTGTGGTTGCTTTTGCTCGTGGTATTTCTTGGTTCTCATATGATTCCTTTGACTTGGTTCACGTTATCCATAGCGCATGTCTTTTCTTTTCATCCCAGTAACTGTGCTTGGATATTTTTCGGCGCGTTTCCTTTTCCCGTTGTTCTCCCTCTCGTCAGAATCGTCAATCCGGCTGCCCCGGTTTTCTATATTCTTGATTCTTTCCCACATACTTTTCCTACTTTCTTTTTAGTTCATCTCTTGTCCTTATTCATCATATAGTGCCTCTTCCTGTCGTCTACCATCTCTTCGTACTGTCCCTTCATGTTGTTAAGACTGAATAATCGTTGATTTTGTGTATATCTTTGGTGTCCGTGCAATACATGTTATTGCCGAAAGGTAGTATCTCACTATAGTTCCAATTTATCTTTCTCGTTTGTGTGTCGAAGCTGCAACATTGTGTTAGTATCAACTCTCTATATTTGGATTATTAATATTATGCCCAATATTCCAGCCATCATTGACCGAACCTAGGAATCAACCACATTGCTTTCATCAATTAGTGTTGCCTGTTGGAATGGTTCTGGCGATAATAGTTAGAATTGGGTTTTTTGTTCGAGGTTTGTACCTACCCGTTAATAGTTATATATTTGGATAGTATCGATTCTCTCTTGCTGGAACAATAGATTTTGTCTTGCTGCTTCCAGACTTTCTTGTGAATATATTCCACTGTTTACCACGTCTAGTGGTCGAAATTCTTGTTCCGTTGTCAGTTCCGTCAATCCGAATCTCTTTGGTTCGGCGACCGGAATTCTCATTGGGAACATTACCCATTTTCCATCTGTTTGCTGGAACCGTGGTCAAGCGTGTTGCATATAATAGTGGTTTGTCCCGTTGGAGTTTCTCATTCGCGTACTGGTTGTACGTTGATTGCTTTTGTAACATATCTAAATTCGTTTGTACATTTTCCGGTGTGCTGTTGAATTTTTCTTGTACCATAGCGGAATGTTTTTTCGCATTGTATTAATATTCTCGGCTATTCTTCCAAAATGTCCTTCTTGTAATGGTAATAGTGGCATTGCGCTATCTGGGTTGGTTATTGCTACAGCTAATTTCGTTTTTAATATTTCTTTATTTAACTGACAATCGTTGCGTATCAAGTCGTGGTATACCTTTTGCATTGACTCTTGTCCTTTATGGTAGAGAAAATCCATCTTATTATTCATATATAGATATAATTTCACTTCATCTTTGGCTACCGCGGCTATCCTTTGTTTCTAAAGCATTTTGTCTTGATGCATATAGTCCTGGTAGTTTGGTGCATATACCATCTTTCCACATTTTTGTGTTATCTTTCCTTTGATGAATTCATTCCATTTTGCTATCCGTGGTTATCAATGCTGCTGGAGTGTTTTGTTCCTCAGTTGGTTGGGATCTTTCTGGTTTGCGTTTTCCAGTTAGTTATTATTTGTTTACGTCGTTTTTGTATTCTCTGCGTCTCTTCGAATACTTCTCATCTTATCGTGAATAGCTGTTTTTAAGCATTGCATTCTACTTTATGGATGTTTGCTTGGTATAATTATGTGATGTTCGGTTTACATACGTTCGTTGTGACACAATTTGATGTGATTTCATTACTTGGGTTGCTCCATCAAATTGTGCTTCGTATTCCTTTTAATTCGACTGTATAGGTTTTATTACAACCACTCCTGTTACTAGTTCTCGCTTTATAGTATATTTTCCCCTGACATCCCTGTTACTGAGTTGATTACCCTGCGACGAATATGTTTGTACCTGGATCAATTCTTTTTCCCTTTAGTAGATCTCTTTTATCTCATTCTCCTATCGTATAGATCTTGCATTGTTCCTCGATATTGTAGTATTCACTTTCTGTCAGGGTTTATGATGATACGTGGGAGTGTGCTTCGATGGATGCCTAGGTTTTTCGCGTGTTGCGCATTCTTTGGCTTTTTTCTAATACAGATTCTTGGGTAGATGTTGATATGTTTATGCTTTTCTATAGTGGTCAGGTTATTTTGGTATTGCCATCGGCTTCTGATATCTTTTAAACGAATATTTTGTTCCTAGTACTGCTTGTCGCAGTGATATCAGGAAATCGTTGTTGCACCTGTGCCATTAGCCACACATCATTGTCATCATTAGTGAATGTATGCTTGCATTTCTCATGGTTTGTCTTTTATTGCATTCGTGTTCCGAGAATGTTCATTAGTGGGTTTAATTACATCGTTTATTT